>OY015312.1:79645797-80163851 GCA_955612985.1 Cheilosia scutellata | reverse complement strand
ATTCAATATTCAAATTGAATCGGGGTTTCTACGTAATCGCAGCCAGCACCAATCAAACTTCTTATTCTTATTAAGTGCTCATTTCCGGTTGGTATATACTTACTCGTACTTCCCTCCCCCATCACAAAAATCCATCACCATGCAAATGAAGTGTAAATCGCAACGGTGCGAGTACGGTCGATGAACAAATCACAGGACACAGGTTATTGGTATTTCCCATCGGGAATGCGGACACTCCTTTATTGTCATGGTTTGTTGCACATGTGCAACGTCATATTTTTTGCTAATGAACCTCTGTATGCTCCGTTTCATTCGCTCCTCTTCCAGAACGATACGCATTCGATCACTTTCACAGCTAAACATCACACCGACACGATCCGCATGACAGGTCAACAAAAGTTAGTGCGCTACATTTTATTTGATTGGTCATACACATACTCAACTCATACCTCATAGGTTCGCTGTAAGGATGGCGGAACAAAAGCAACCCTTTGATGATAATGCGCGCCTTTGAAATTAAATTTGCCTTCCATTTCTTTGCAAAGATCATCAGATTTAGCAATAAAATATGTTTTCTTTTCAATACAAAAAATACGAGGGTGTAGGTATTGTAAAAATTTGTTTTTTTTTTCCTGTTTACCTATTAAGGATAAAGGTTGCGTGAACATATTCAAACATCGATTTAAATTGCAAATAACATGTGCATCAGAGTAGTGCCAGCTGAAGTTTATAGGTAGGTATGTAGTACACATGATAAATAATTAGATTAGGTAGATACATGGTTTTAAGTGTTTAATTTTAGAAATATCGGGCCGATTAAATGGGTTTTGGATGTAGGTAGGTACATATTATTGGTGATGATGTACAATTTTTTATGACTTTATTAAAGAGAGAAGGGTAGGTGCAATAGAAAACAGACGATTTTTCCATTTATGGTCATTTAGCATTAGAAATATCTGCCCGCTTAAATATAGGTGTTTAAACACATTTCAAGCTTCCCTTAAATTGCGAATAAAAGTTGTCCAGTAGTGCAGGTGAAGTTTAATGTGCATGTCATCGATTAAGATAGATGTACAAAATAGATATTTGTAGTTTGATCGTTTGTAGTTACACCGTTTTTGAGAAATTCAACCGCTTAAATGGAAATCCGAAGTTTTTTGCTTAAATTTCGCTTAAATCTCAAATAAATCATTAACCGTTCGGGCAATGGGCACTATTTGTATTTTGTTAGATTGGTAGGGTGGAGCACTTTTGAAAAAATAAGATTTCATAATTTTATTTGGTATGGTTTTGGAGATAACGGCGATTTGATGTTGTCTGCTTAAACTGCATATAATTTGCTTACCGCTGCAACAAATTTTATAATTTTGATTTTATTACATAGAATAGATATGCCTTCTACTAAAAATATTATTTTTGTCGTTTGTAGTTGTCCAGTAATAAAAATATTCACCCCCTTAAATCGGGTTGCGCGAACCCTTCGCTTAAATTGAGGATAAATCATTATCCAATTGCTTAAATTGATAATAAAAAATTATCCAATTGCTAAAAAATGCTTTTTTTGATTTCATTAGAAAGAGAGGGATGTGCTTTATGCACCAGTAGGCTCAATTAATTTTTTCGTTTTGGAAATTCGGAGTTATAGGTGCAAACAGAAATGTCTTAATATCTCTTAAATAAGAATTTTTAGAAAGAAACGCTTTTCACTACAAACAACTACAAACGATTGCCTATCGAAATATAAACATTTAAATTTTTTTTCAAAAATTTCTAATTTTTTCTAATGGTCATAACTTTCTAACGGTTGAACTACAAACGAAAAGCTTTTCACTACAAACCTTTTTGAACGAAACTACATCGAATGACATACAATCAAACTTTTTCCATACAATTTTCAAATGCCTATATCTCTCTAACGGCGGAACTACAAACGAAAAAAAATTCACTACAAACAACTACAAACGATTGCCTATCGAACTGTAAAAGTCTAAACCTTTTTTGGAAAAGTGCGGGCCAACTTCACATAGGTGGCGATCTCGTTGTGCGAAAGATTGCCGACAACCACCCGTCACGACATAAGCTATCGCCAACTTATACTGGACCATATGTCATACTTCGCTCACTTGGACCTGAAACATTTCGCATTGGATTCATCGCAGGTAACCAAATCACCAGTATTTCTCCAGCTCATTCTTCACAGCTGCAGTATTTTCGGCCAAGAGCCGAAAACTTCTTAGCGTCGGGGGAGTGAGATGGCAACATTCATCGGAGTTTCACAAACTGCCAGAGGCAGCGCTCGCATCGTTAAAAAGGCTGACACAGAATGTCATATTGACGTATTAACGCCTTGTGATTTTTTCTCTCTCTCTGTTTTTTGAAGTAGCCGAAGAGGGACGTATCTTTTGAATTAAAAATAAAGACATCGTTTAAGTTTTAATTAAATTTGCTTTCGTTTTTACCAGCGCCGAAGATAATCGGCGCTTCAATATAAAGCCCAAATTAAAAATGTCATAACGCCCAAATTTTTTCTTAAGAATTTGTTGTTGTAAAATTTACTGAAATTTGGGCGAACTGACAATCTAAAAGCTGTCACATGACCCAAAATAGCGTAACGACTACAATTATTGGCACCCCCAATTTTTGACCCAACTATTGGCACCCCATCATTCAACAGTGATTTTCTCAATAACCCTTTGTTCGAATAAGTCAATTTATTTTTTATTTTGAATTTGCACATTGAATTTGAATTTGCACATTGCGACAAAAAAAAAACAAAACTTCAAAATTTTCAATGTTTTGGTTAAGGACCTATAATTTTGTAAGCTTTTTTTCAGGGATCGAAAATACCGGGTATTTTGATTTTTTTCTGCGAAAAAGGCCAGTAGTAGTTAAGGTTGTAAAATAAAAAGAAGTACATCTGGTTGATGCTGATGAAGCTGCCTGTCGATTCCTGTTATGCCTTTAAGAACTTAGCCCATTTTGAAAATGGGCCACATAAAATTAGTATTTTTGGCCACATAACATAAGTGGCCAAATGAACCAGTTATTTCAACCATTTATTTTTTCTAGCCGAAACAAAAAAGTTTATTTGACCCAATATTATTTCTAGTGAAAATAAATTGATTTATTAGATCCAATATTTTTTTGGGCCATAGAAAATGGGTAATAGAGGCTTTTAATTTTTTTGGGTGAAATATTAGGTCTCTTATTATTATGATGATATACAAATTTTCATCTGCTAAGTACATCACACATATGTATAATACATATTTTAGGTTGTATAAAAGGGTATTTTACACTTCAGTGCCTGGTAGAGGGAACAAGGAAAGAATTTACGTTTTGACAATTAAAAAAAATTAAAAAATGTAATACTAAAGCTGCCAAACACGACATACGCGACACGCGTGCCACTCTGACTTCACGATCATTACTCGACATATTGTAGAATATGCCCCGTTTTATACATTGTGGCATGTGCGAAAAGTATGCCGAGTACACGGCATTCACGTTTTGTCTCAAAGTTGGCATATTCGTATGTCGACGGTGACTGGCATTGTGTTTTGCCGCAGCGGAGGTGCATGTAATATGTTATAATATGTAGGGTGTTGAACAAAAATATTATTTAACTGATATTAAAGCGTCAGTAAATGTGACGCAATTCCATCGCTATTGGCTATTTCGGAGAGCAAAAAATTGCCTCAATTGAAGATTTCTTAGACGTTTTTTAATCCATTGACATCGTAGCCATCCTTTGATGGAATTTGTTACTTTATGCATTGATAGAAAGAAGACGAACCATATTTTAGGATATATACTATATTTATTTCGAAATGTCACCAGAAAGCCCTAAAATCTTAATTTTTCCAAATATAGTATATATCCCAAAATATGGTTCGTCTTATTTCAATCAAGGCATAAAGTAACAAATTTCATCAAAGGATGGCTACGATGTCAATGGATTAAAAAACGTCCAAGAAATCTTCAATTCAAACGATTTTTTTTATTCTCCGAAATTTACATGCCATTCTGAGTCGGACATATGGGTGACAGTTGACAGACGCATGCCAACATAATAATGTAAGCGTCAATAATATGCCGAGTACACGACACGACATGCACCCTTTTATGAAATATTCTGACGTCGAATTGACGTCAGTCTGGAATGCGTATGTCGTGTTTGGCATGTCGTGTACTCGTATCTTAATTCACATTTAACTACAAATATATTATCTACATACATGTATGTGCAAGTACGTTTGACCCAATCGTGCCCTTGATTACTTTTTTGTTAGCTATGCAGCTTAATTTTCCGTTAACTATTTTTATGACTTGCATTCATTTGTTTCTTTATTTCGCTTTTCTCGATTGAATTAGAAAGAATGGAAACTGAAGAGATGATAAGGCGTATGAATGTATGTATAATGTTACATAATGTGGATAAAAGTAATAATTCAGGCTATTGTATAGAATAAACTTGCGGCTTAACCCAAAAAAATATTGTGTTGATTGGACCCAATATTTTAAACCCGATAAATTATTGGGTCAAACTAACCCATTTGTTAAGCAAAAATGTACATTATATTTTATGTACCAGGTTTCATTGGCCCAAAAAAAAATTGGGTCGAATGAACCCATTTACTTTGCCCAAAAAAAATTGATTCTAGAGAAAAAAAGCACTATGCACCACTAATTAAATTGGGCCACAAATACCTGTTTCATCAGACCTTTTTCAACAAATAGGTCAATTGGGTTCGGTCCCTGCTTTTTTCACTACTTTCTTTTATATTTTTTAATGAAAACTTTCTTTATTTACTATAAGAATGCATTTGTTAAAAAGTTACCCCCGTATTAATAAATACCGCATAGTGGCGAATTAGCTCTAAAACATCTTTTAAGTCGTAAATATTATTAATAAACATATCTTAGCTTTCACTGACATGTTTTAAGGAGCGGATAACTTAATTCAACGAATTCGGCGTATAGAGAGTGGTTAACTTGCACACACAGTTAATTTACTATACACATATTTCAAATACACGTATATCAACAAAAAGTTCGATTGGACGCGAGAAATTTAAAAGCTGGAAGAGAATTTCAGAGAGAATCTAAAATTCGCAAACGAAAATGCTCTGAGCATGATAGTGTCAGCTGATGGAATATGACAGATTTACAACCATGTTTAGTACAGTTTGGACGCAGTGCTGCCGTGCGTTTAGTGATAAAGAGTGGATAGCTAATATGGATATAAGATGTATTTATTAATAATAAAAGTTATCAAACGAATAAGTCCACTATCCGTATGGTAGCTAAAAGATGTTTTAAAGAGCGGATAGGGCTTTTTTATTAATTCCGCTGTTATTGTTTTATTAATAAAAGGGGTGCCAATAATTGGGTTAACAAAAAACTGGGGTTCAATTATTGGCAGGGGACTGCCAATAATTACATCCTATGTAGCTACAATTATTGGCACTGCCAATAGTTGTACTTTTGTTAGTGCCAATAGTTGTATCCTGCAACCGTTATTCATTGATTTTTGTGGTAAATGCGTTTTTCTGCACCAATTTCCGGTTTGTTCAGAGCAAAAAGATCTAACATCTTATATGATATCCATAGGTACATATTGCTTAACGGTAAATTTAGGTTGCCTTTTTTGAAAAACACATACTATTTTACTTTCTTGAATTTATTAAATTCTACAATGATTTAAATAATATTAAAAACAAATTTTTGTTTTTTCCTTTAAAAAAATATTTATTTTATAATACTTATATAAAATAATTAAATTTCCAACGAAGAAAATAATATTTTTTGTTTATTTGCCCTTGGAAAACATGATGTTTTTCTGTTTTAAAGAGTGCCAATAATTGTAGTTTTTGGGGTGCCAATAATTATGTCAGGGTGCCAATAATTGTGGTTTTTTGTAAGCTTTTACTAAATTGGCATTTTAAATATATTTTCAATAACTAAACCATTCTTTATAAAACTTAATCAACGAGGAATTTAATAATTTATACTTCTGTATACAACAGATTCAAATAACTCTATAAACGAAAATGTTATAGTTGACCAAAGTTGAAATTTCCTTAGGGGTGGAGTTGTGAGTTGAGCTACCTATTTAGAGCAAAGAGGTACTTTAGCCCCAAGCAACTTCTCCTTCTCTACAAAGCTCAGGTTAGACTAGCCCTGAAATATTGTTCTCATATATGGAGCTCGGCCCCAAAACAATCACTTAACCTACTAGACAGCATACAGAGACGAGCAGTTCGACTTATTGGAGACCCTAAACTCACGTCGAATCTAGAACCGTTGGTGCACAGAAGACAAGACCTAAGCTTGTTCTATAGGTACTTCCATGGTAGATGTTCCGAGGAACTCTAAAGACGAGGAGGAAAAAAAAAACGAAAGCTCAGCAGGGACCGAAATGATCAAATTGTACAGGCCGTGAAAGATCTGGAGGCCGGAAAATCACCGGAAATACATATTTAAATAGATTGGTGTATCGCAAAAATTATGTATGTAAATACCGAGATGGAGCCACAAGAAGACATTTTTAAAGCAACTGGTGGGAATGATTCAGAGGAAAAATCAAGCGAATTAAGCGGATCAGACGAAACTGTTGCTGAAGAATCATCAAACTTATCAGTACCTTTGTGTGTAATTTGTCAGGATAAACAACCAAATATCATTGCTCTTCCTTGCAAACATTTAAAAATGTGCAATGAATGCGAGATTAAATTACAGGCACAAGCTGTAGCAAATACTGAAGAAAATTGTAAATGTCATTAAAAAAAATTGTTGTGGATACTGATGTATATTAGTATTAGTATACGAACACATAATGTATTATATATATGTAAAATATGAGTGCCCATGCACACACCACAAGGAATAATTCAATCAGTCAATATACAAGTTAACACTCTAGTTCTCCCACTGAACTATCCATTTTCAAACAACAACAACAAAAATACAGCAATGCAGGAGGTTGAATTGATTTCCCACACTATTTGGGAACGAGATAACTATCGCGAGAAAACGTCTGGCGAACGATCGTAAAACCAACACAACACCTTGCATCATCCGACCCCCATCAACAACATCTACATCAACAATAACAAACGATCGTCAGAACCATCATAGAACATCTGGCGAAAGGTCACCGAGCGACACACCAGAATCGACTATAAAAGGGACATCAACGGTAACCAGGGCAGACAGTCATCAGTGCAGTGTAATAGTAATGTAATAATAATAGATTTTGTTGTGAATAAAATTTGTTCTGTTTTTATAAAATTTAATTGCGTTTTGATAATTGTTAATTGGGGGCTCAACCGAGATGCTCAAGTTTAATTAAAGTTGAAAAAATAAAGTAAACTTAAACTCAGTGCATCGCCAAATAAACAGCCAAAGTACTCCGCACGACAGACGAAAGATCAAAAATAATAAAAGCAAAAGGATTCATCAGATCGAGACGACCGAGTATGCAGCTTTGAAAACCAGGAAAAGTATCCAGAAACAAGGAGAAAATATTAGTAAGAAATATTTTTTAAGAATTGTAAGATTATAAGAGAAAAAAGTGTTGTATGGATAGATTTAGAAAAACTAAAAACAGATATTTTAAGCCATATAAAACTTGTTTAAAATTAAACGATTTAGAATCAGATTCCGAACTTGAAAATGCACCCAGAAACCCTAATGCTAAAATGAAACGCTGGCATGCTCTCATTGAAGAACATGCACCGAAAATGGTCTATAAACCTGGAACTACAAACATAGTGGCTGACGCCCTATCCAGACAAAATTTAAACCAGATTTCGGACAGCTCTTCTGAAGCCACTCAGCACTCAGCCGAAAGTAGTGATGAATATCAAATTGAATTGATTAATAGACCTCTAAACCAGTTTAACCAACAGATAATAATAGAGAAAGGAATAGCAACTATTCACGAACATCTTAAACCTTTCCCTACAAAAGTTAGACACATCATCAGATATAGTGAACCTTCCGACATGATACCTATATTCAAGGAATTTATAAAAGAAGGTTTGGTAGCCTTGTTTGCTACCCCCGAAACAATCTATGAAATCAAAAACATTTTGAAGGAGTGCTTCAAGAATAAATTCATACAGGCAAAATATTTTGCCCACGATATTTCTAATAAAGATGATCAGGTATCAATAGTCGAGCAAACGCACACTCGCGCCCACAGAAACTTCAGAGAAAACCTTAAACAAGTTATTGATAAATATTATTGGCCTGGTATGTCAGACGAATTCCGACAATTCACGAGGAACTGCGATATATGCAACGCAAATAAATACGATAGGCATCCCAATAAACAACCAATTGGCGAGGCACCAATTCCTGTAAAAGAGGGAGAATGCGTACATATTGATGTAATGTTTGCAGAAAAAATAAAGATTCTCACATGCATCGACGCATATTCTAAATTCCTAATTTTAAAAATTCTAGACAATCGTCAAGAAATGCAAAATAAAGTTCTCGAACTACTGCAAGCATTTCCTGATTGCAAAAACTTAGTCTGCGACCAAGATCCCACATTTACCTCCGCTTCCTTCGTAGCACTATTGAGAAGATTGAAAATTTCTGTATACTATACACCAGCTAACCACAGTACGACCAATGGTCAAGTGGAACGAGCTCATAGTACCCTTCAGGAGATAGCCAGATGCGTTAAAGAAGAGTGTAAATTATTAGATCCAGTTGAAATATTCATTAGAGCAGCTAAAGAATATAATAAAACTATTCATTCTTCTACAGAGAAGAAACCCGCAGAAGTTCTGTTCAACCGAATTAATCATTCCGATGTTCCATTAAAACTAGCGATGGCCCAAGATAAAATGCTTGAAGCCCTTAATAAAAAACGGAAATCTAAAGAAGTCAAACCCAATGAAACGGTGTATAAAAAGACTACAGGTGCCCACTGGGGCAAATTGCAACCCAAGTATAAACCTCGGAAGGTATCCGAAGATTTAGGGAACAAAGTCAAACTTAAAAATAGTAAAACTGTCCACAAAGATAATCTGAAATTTTAATTCCAGACAATGGACATTATTACCCTTCTGATAACATTCATGATAACAACTCATGCAGAAATCATCGACTACACTCGAGACAACTATGTGTTAATCGAAACTGGGGACGCACTCCTATACGAAAATACTTCAAGCATCTTCCACGTAACAAACTTGACTTATTTCCAAGATTTTCTTGACAAAACCAAGGAATCGTTGAAACAGCCTTATGACAAGGAAACCTATGCCGCCTCACTGCCGTATAACAGACATAATAACAATTTCAATATCATACAAATGCTTTTAGACCAACTTATGGTTTCTCGCTCTAAACGAGCAATCGAAACAATAGGAACAACTATCTGGAAATGGATAGCTGGTACCCCAGACCATGATGATGAGCTTACGATAGAAAATAAAATTAATGATCTTGTAATAAACAACAATAAACAATTTGTAACAAACTAGCTGACCCGGCAAACGTTGTTCTGCCTAAAATAGTTATTTTAAATATTTCAAGATTTATTTTGATATTTTTGTTTAATTATTTCTTTTAATAGGAATGAAGGCGGATAGCTTCAGTGGTTCAGCGGCCATTATCGGACTTACATACGCACCAACATTTTTATATAGATAATGTAATATAACTGTACCCGCCCGGCTTTGCCCGTGCACATAAGTTGTATTGCTTAGGTCTTAGATAATAATGTTCTATCGTAAAATGCAAAAAATGAGAATAAATCGATTATCTGAAATTTTATTTCTGCGTATACCTGAAATACAAATACGAACAAAACAAAAAAAGAATCATGAGAATCGCCCCAGCGGTTATCGAGTTACCACGTCATCGATTTTCACCCCATAGAAGATCTTTTTTGTATGGGAGGTGCCACTCCCCTTTGTCCAATTTTGACCAATATTCACAGTTGCACTTCTGAAATAATAGCTAAGATTATCTGTAAATTTGAGCTCAATCGATTTGGCAGTTTTCGAGATATAAGATTTTGAATGTTTTTTTTGTATGGGAGGTGCCACGCCCCTTTGTCCAATTATGACCAATCTTCACAGCAACACCCCTTGGCCGATACCTAAGATCGTATGTAAATTTGAACTCAATCGATTCAGTGGCTTTTGAGATATAAGATTTTGAATGTTTTTTTGTATGGGAGGTGCCACGCCCCTTTGTCCAATTTTGACCAATCTTCACAGGAATACTCCAGGAATACACAGGAACTCAATCGATTAAATGGCTTTCGAGATATAAGATTTTGAATGTTTTTTTGTATGGGAGGTGCCACGCCCCTTTGTCCAATTTTTCTTTTTTTTTAAACCCGTACTGAGAAAATACCTTTCCAACAAAGTATAAATCATCAAAATCGGTTCGGCCAATCTCGAGTTATGGGATTACATCGCACTTCGGACACTTTCTTTTATATAGATATATTCTCATTATCAATTCTAATTCACAAAAACTCACAAAATCGCAATGAAGAAATCCGAATCTGTAATGCGCAATGGCCGGCAAACGTTATTCGATCGAACAAAACACGAATTCGCAAAGTGCAATATCGACGCTGGAACAGCAACGAATGAAGAAACTGCGCAACTGAATCAAATTGCACAGTCAACGTGGACAGCGCCACCACACATGAAACAAAATTGGCTTCTCCATTGATCGATAATAGATGGCGTTACGTTGCGTGTCTATCTGACAGTTCAATTGTTATACGATATGTTACATTCAATTTTGATTCTTTTTTTGGTTGTTGCCAAAATAAATAAATACAAAATGGAAAAAAAAATAAAAAATTAAAAAAAATCGAAAAAAAAACCTGTCGTTACACGCTGGGTGGTCAAAATAAGACATATTGAAATTTTGATTTTTTTACCTTTTTTTTCGACATTATTTTTTTTAATAGGAATGAAGGCGGATATGTAATATAACTGTACCCGCCCGGCTTTGCCCGTGCACATAAGTTGTATTGCTTAGGTCTTAGATAGTAATAATGTTCTATCGTAAAATGCGAAAAATGAGAATAAATCGATTTTCTGGAATTTTATTTCTGCGTAAACCTGAAATACAGCAATACGAAAAAAACAAAAAAAGAATCATAAGAATCGCCCCAGCGGTTATCGAGTTACAACGTCATCGATTTTCACCCCATAGAAGATCTTTTTTGTATCGGCGGTGCCACGCCCCTTTGTCCAATTTTGACCAGTCTTCACAGGAATACTCCTGGGCCGATACCTAAGATTGTATGTAAATTTGAACTCAATCGATTCAGTGGCTTTTGAGATATAAGATTTTGAATGTTTTTTTTGTATGGGAGGTGCCACGCCCCTTTGTCCAATTTTGACCAATCTTCACAGGAATACTCCTGGGCCGATACCTAAGATCGTATGTAAATTTAAACTCAATCGATTCAGTTGTTTTCACGCCCCTTTGTCCACGACCCTTTGTCCAATTTTTCTTTTTTCTATAACCCGTACTGAGAAAATACCTTTCCAACAAAGTAGATATAAACCATCAAAATCGGTTATGGGATTACATCGGATTTCGGTCACTTTTTTTTTATATATAGATTCTAAAATATTCGAAGCAATCATATCTGTAAAACATGCTTTTAAAAATGAACTGATTTCCGAAAAATGCAAGTTAATTATCTTTGAACTTCAAAATCTGATATATGCACTCACTCTAGCCAAGCTAAACATTTTAAATCCAGCTATATTAAATATGGATGATATAAGCAAAATTGTAAAAAATTTACCTATTAAAACTTTTACTATAAGTGACCTAATTGATATGTCTAAATTTAAGATTTTACAAAAAAATGGAATAATTATAATTTACATTAAATACCCCATCATTAACAAAAATTGTAAATTATATGAAAGTAGGGCCATAAGCCAAGAGGATGGGAAATTAATTTTAAGTAAAGAAATAGCCAAATGTACTGAAAAATTTATTAATATACAAAATTGTAAACATGAATTAAAGCACACATTCTGCAAAACAGATAAAAACCAAACATGTCTATCAGAATTATTAAACAATCAGAAAACAGTATGTAATAAAATTAAGGAGAAGAACTTAGATTTAGAAGTAATTAAAGATGGATCCATTCTCATATCTGGCGAACATACCGTGGAGAATAACACTTTAAAGGGCGTCTACCTTGTAAATTTTGAAATTAATACAACGATCGATGGAAGATTTTACGAAAATCCTACACGCCTGATCCAGAATTACCTGAAGACCTTCACAATCGATAAATACGAAATTGGCCAATATCTGGAATCATTTGATGAGCAACTAAAGTTTGATAATATAAACCTACTACAATCTTTACAGATAGAAGCAACTAAAAGCCCTATTATCTCTACTCTTGGACTAGTCTCATTCACTGTCCTCGTAATAGCATTTATAGTTGCTCTGAACAGACGAAGAACTCATAAGCCTACCCCAGAACAACTCCTCGAACAGAGAGCCGAAAAAATACAAAACCTTGTACGGCAATACGAAGCTGCGGGGCGCGCTTTTTAAAGGAAAGGGGGAGTTAACACTCTAGTTCTCCCACTGAACTATCCATTTTCAAACAACAGCAACAAAAATACAGCAATGCAGGAGGTTGAATTGATTTCCCACACTATTTGGGAACGAGATAACGATCGCGAGAAAACATCTGGCGAACGATCGTAAAACCAACACAACACCTTGCATCATCCGACCCCCATCAACAACATCTACATCAACAATAACAAACGATCGTGAGAACCATCATAGAACATCTGGCGAAAGGTCACCGACAGCGTTCCCACTTTCACTACGATCGTAATGTTTCACTACGATTTGGCTTTAGTTCGGCAAAATCACTACGTCACTACGAAAAATTTCGAAACACTACGATTTTCCGTTCGACTTCGTATCCCTATATTTCTTGTATAAAATTCAGTAAGTAATAATATTGATTTCTAAAATGTTTTTCCCTTCAAAAAGTTATCTGAACGCATTCACAACAGGGCGATTAATTTGAACACATACACTTTTCAGCGCAATAATGGTGGTTACAAGGGGTCGATTCCTGTTCTGTGATACTGTGATGTGATAAATAATTTAATTTTATTCGCAATTTTCGAGGTTTATTTATTTTCAAGGTACTTTTCATTGGCCAAATCGGGCTATTCTCCAGATATTCGATTAAATACATATTTTGAGTTTGTGAATCCCTTTGTCCGCGCTTATTTTTCGTTTCCATTGTGAGTCATAGAGCCTTGTCTATGTTTTTCACACTTCTTCGCAAATGAAAAGGCTATAATAAAAAAATTTATCATAATGAAAAAAGTCTGACATTTGTTTTAATTTTTTCATACATCGAGAATCGAATTCAGCGCGAACTTCTGGAAACTATTTTCACTTCACAGTATCATAGAACGAGAATCGACCCCTCAGCGTATTGCTTTATAGCCGTACTAGGCTTAAAACTGAAACATTATGGAGATTGCTATTATTTTTCATATTTCACTACGATTTAGCTCGAAACACTACGTTTTTTTCATCTCGGCACTACGCTTTCGTAAATTTGAAGTGGGAACGCTGGTCACCGAGCGACACACCCGAATCGACTCTAAAAGGGACATCAACGGTAACCAGGGCAGACAGTCATCAGTGCAACTCGTAATAGTAATGTAATAATAATAGATTTTGTTGTGAATAAAATTTGTTCTGTTTTTATAAAATTTAATTGCGTTTTGATAATTGTTAATTTACAGATGTCAATCAAACAACACATCATGCATCATGGCGCAGCCGGTTTAAGCAAAAGAAAAAAAAAGATTAAAAAGTGCAAGACGTAAAAACGTGCAAAAGACAAAAAGAATAAATAAAATATAACTTTTGAATATTGTGCAGTCGGTTTAGCAACTTGCAAAAGAAAAATCATATATAACTTTCGAATATTGTGCAGTTAAGAAAAAAAAAATGGATTTTAAAAAGCCAGATCCTCTTGTGCTAGAGGGAAATTTAAAAGAAAATTTTACTAAATTCAAACGAATATATACCGTATATGCTACAGCCACTAAAACGAACAAAGAGGATGGAATACTGCAAGTGGCAAGATTTTTAAGTTGTGCTGGTGATGCAGCAATTGAATTGATGAAAACCTTTCAATTGACGACTGAACAAGAAAAGTCTATTGAAATAGTCATATGGAAATTTTAAGACTATTGTAATCCACGAACGAACGAGGTCTACGAACGGTACTTATTTTACAAAAGATCGCAAAAAGAAGGAGAACCGTTCGATCACTTCATGGCTGACATCACCAGATTAGCGGAAAGCTGTAATTCTGAGAGATCGAATTGTCATTGGAACAGCTGTAAAGAAGAATTTACTCCAAATTTTTTGTTTAATATTATTTTTGAAATATAACGACATCCTTTTTCACGCTTTTCAACATGGCGATGAAAATAAAGGTGCTCGACAGCAGAGGTCGTAGATAGTAGTTAGGATCAAAATTAAGGAGAAATATCTATAGTCAATTTCCGCTTTCTCTGTACTTTCTTTTCTGCTTAGACCTTCGTGGATTAAAATTAATCGGATTAGAATAATTTAATCCAAAGGCATAAAGTCTCTTTAAATTAAGAATAGTTTTGTTTGAAGTAAGAATAATTAGATAATAAGGTATGTAATGTGCTGAAGTATCGTGGCTAATTAGTCTAACAGAGAATTAATTCCTAGGTTTTCTAGTTATAAGAATAACTTTGATTTCGGTGCCTTGTCACACATGTCTTCCTTCTTGCTGAATATCTAAGAGCAAGCATCATATTTTGAATCGCTAAGGACCACCAATAGAAATCTGTTGCAGTGAATAAAATCACGAGCGCTCGTTTTGGAGAACAGAAATCGGTGTGCCGTCCACCTCATTCCACAGGTGGAAGGTGGAAAAGTGGCTACCAAAAAAAGTGTCAAGTCCAACCACGAGTGCACCAGTTGGTAGGCATACAATCACTACAAAAATAAATGTGGGATAGAAGCCAGACAGACATACGAGACAAACGGACAGTACAGTTGTAGAACATACGAAAGACGAACGGTACAATAACAAACACGAACAACGATGACGAACAAACAACACCAGGTGCGAGCATCTACATCTACACGACAGCTGCCCACCCCAACGCGACGACACGACAAAACAAAGAGCCTTACGAAAATATATGTATATACCTACTCATGTAAAGCAGCAGGCAGGGCATTATTTTATTTTGCATGGAGATTCATTCTTCACTTGGAACTCGTGCGGAGAAGGTCTTTGAGTAATAAAGAAATTTTAACGAATTACGGTGTGTGTCGTTTTTATTTTTAAAGAAAAACAATTCGTGGATCCTACAAATTGGGGGCTCGGTCCGGGATAAGTGAACGAAAGTGATCATCAAATCCGAAAAATTAAATAAAACAAATAGAAACGTGCACAGTGTCAAATATACGCACAACGGAGAGCGTAGCAAAAAGGTGGTTGGAATACGGCGACATCAATCCCGTAAAGTCAGTGGCTGTGGAAAAACAGCAAAAAGAAGTGTGTACTGTAGAAAGCAAAAAAAAAAAAAAAAAAAAAACAGCAAAAAGAAGTGTGTACTGTGGAAAGCAATAAAAAAAAAGCAAAAAGAGAAGTGTGTGCATACACAACAATAGAAAAGTGAAGAATACGGCGACATTAATCCCGTACAGTGAAAAAAAAAAAAAAAAAAAAAGACAATTAAAGGGCAACAACGTGATTAAAGTGAATACTTTTAAAATAAAAAACAACAAACGGCGTCATCAAACCCGTTCCTAAAAAAAAAAAACATAAACATAGTTGTTGTGTGCCCCAACGAAATTTAAAAATTAGCGTCCACTGAAAAGACGAAATTTAGCGTCCACTGAAGAGACGAAGAGGAAGAAAAACAACAAGGAAGAACAACAGCAGCAGCAACAACAGAAATATAGACTAGAAGTAGTTGGTTCGTAGTTTTTATTTATATATATTCCTGCTGCTATTTTTGATTTTTATTATTATTAAATTAAAAAAAAAAAGCATTTAAAATGGATAATGTACAAATTATGGCTCTGACAGTTCAGGAATTAAAAGACAGACTGACACAGGCACACTTACCGACGACAGGTTTAAAACGAGACCTACAGGACAGGCTTCTCGAACACTTTGGGCTATCGCGTGGTTTAGGCGACCAAGTAGAAACGGAAGACAGTTTCGAAGAGGCCATTGGTAGTGATAGGCCAGAGCAAGGGGCGTCGACGAGGGCAAGCACCTTCACACTTCGAGATATCGAAGATGCGGTAACGCACTTCGATGGGACGGGCACCACGGACGTCAATCTGTGGGTGCAAGAATTTGACAATAATGCCGTGATAGTCGGTTGGAACGAAGTCCAAAAATTTATCTACGCGAAACAACTGCTTAGGGGTGCTGCTAAAATGTTCCTTAGAGGGGAAGCAGAAATCAGGAGCTGGGGCGCTTTAAAGAAAGCTCTAATTAAAGAATTCGGAAAGAAGTTGTCGGCGGCAGAGATTCATCGGCGGCTACGAACAAGGCAGAAGAAGCCGTCAGAAACTCTGCTGGAATATTTGTACTGCTTGCTCGAGCTAGGTAATATGATAAAGCTCGACGACGAAAGTATAATCGAATACTTTACTGAGGGTATTCCTGACGCGAGGAACAACAAGATGGTGCTATACCAAGCGAGCTCTATAAGCGAGCTCAAAACACAGTTGGTTGTGTATGAAAGAGCAAAGGGTCACCTCTCGCAGTCTTCAAACTCGAGGGGAAATTCTCGCACACCAACCAGTGGTAGAGCACAGGAGGTTGTTAAAACTGAAGCAAAAGTTAGGGCATGTTTCAGATGCGGGGAAACGTCGCATATTGCGAGGAATTGTAGTTCGCAAGCGCCGAAATGTTTCAGATGCGGTCAGCCGGGACATAGGGCACGTGAGTGCAGAGCGGAATTACAACCGAGAGCACGGCGTTCCGAGAATAGGGATGGTCACACTGCACCAACAGGTGGCCAAACCGAATCTTGGCCGGAGGCTAGAGTTAGTCTAGCGATAGGTTCCAATCGCGTATTCAAAGATATCTTGGTGGGAAGGGCTGAAGTATGCGCATTGTTAGATACGGGTAGCGACTTATGCCTATTGCGATATGACAGCCTAATCATGATCGACTGTCCAAAGTTGAGTAACGATAAGAGAAACTTGTTGGGCATTGGTCAGCAGAGGGTAACGACCCTGGGTAGCGTTTGGCTGAAACTCGAGGTAGATGGAATTTCGTTGGAACTGAATTTTCACGTGGTGAGGGAGAATGATATGTCGTACTCGGCAATAATCGGGAACGATATCCTCGAACAGGTCGACTTGGTCATTACGAACGAAGGGGTCGAGTTTCAGGTCAAGCAGGAAAAACAGCGTTCAGATGAAGTGAATGACGTTGGGTTCCGCAATGAGGAACGTGGTGCCACCGTAAGCGGGTTAGGCGATGGGGCGAGTGTCGCCGAGGTGGACGAGATCCACGAGGAAGCGGCCGGATGTATTGGTAGCCGTGATCCAAAGTTCTGTAAGGAACGTGAAGGGGCGAGTGTCGCCGAGGTGGACGAGATCCACGAGGAAGCGGCCGGATGTATTGGTAGCCGTGATCCAAAGTTCTGTAAGGAACGTGAAGGGGCGAGTGTCGCCGAGGTGGACGAGATCCACGAGGAAGCGGCCGGATGTATTGGTAGCCGTGATCCAAAGTTCTGTAAGGAACGTGTAGGGGCGAGTGTCGCCGAGGTGGACGAGATCCACGAGGAAGCGGCCGGATGTATTAGTAGTCGCGATCCTGAGGTATTCGAGCTGGCCAAAGAATTCGGAGAGATATGCTTGACAGCAGAGGAAGCAACATTCGGCATGGAGCCGGAGTGGGAGCTGAATCATTTAGACGTCGATATCCGAGAGGAGCTGTTACGAGTCGTGGAAGGTTACCACCCAACCAAGGGGGCACCATCACCGGTCGTCATGAAGTTGATTCTCAAGGATGAGATCCCGGTCTTCCAAAGACCAAGACGGATGGCGTACGCCGATCAAATTGTGGTGCGAAAGCAAGTGGATGAGTGGCTAGCAGAAAAGATCATACAGCCAAGTAGATCTGAGTATGCGTCGCCGATCGTTCTGGTGACCAAAAAGAACGGTACCAAGAGGCTTTGTTGCGATTATCGGAAATTAAACGAAAAGATCACAAGGGATAACTTTCCGATGGTACTCATCGACGAAGTCTTAGAACGTTTACAAGGAGAAAAGGTGTTCACGACGTTGGATTTAAAGAACGGTTTCTTCCATGTTCCGATGGATCCAGAATCACGAAAATATACGGCGTTTGTAACGCAAGATGAACAATACGAATTCTTGTACGTGCCATTCGGAATATCGAATTCTCCAGCAGTCTTTGCAAGGTACATCAATGCCATTTTCCGGACATTAATCCAAGCAGGTGTGGTAGAGGCGTACATGGACGATCTGATTATTCCATCGAAGGACGAAGTAGAAGGCATCGATAAATTGAAGACAGTCCTCGACGTAGCGGCCAAGCATGGGCTACAACTGAATTGGGGAAAATGTCGATTCCTGAAAAGAAGAATTGAATTCCTGGGGTACATCATCGAGAATAACACGATCCAGCCATCGGAAGAGAAGACGAGAGCCGTGAAAGAATATCCAGTGCCAGGGGACAAGAAATCGCTTCAACGATTCCTGGGGTTAACATCATACTTCAGAAGGTTTGTAGAAGGGTTCGCAGTGGTCGCTAAACCTCTGTCGGACTTATTACGTAAGGATGCGAAATTCGTGTGGGGAATCGACCAAATGACAGCATTTGGCACACTGAAGGCAGCGCTAACCAAATCGCCTGTCCTAAAGTTATTCAACCCCAAGGCAGTCACCGAGATTCATGCGGATGCCAGTAAGTCGGGCTATGGGGCTGTACTGTTGCAGAGGGATGAGGAGGACCAGCTGTTTCACCCCATCCAATACATGAGTCGGAAGACATCGACGATGGAAGAAAAATACCACTCGTATGAATTGGAAGTGCTTGCTATCATCGAGGCGCTGAAGAAATGGAGAGTGTACGTGACGGGGCTGAAACTCAAAATCGTCACAGACTGCAATGCGTTCGCGATGACCATGAAGAAAAAGGATGTTCCGTTAAGAGTATCCAGATGGGCCATGTTTCTTCAAGAGTTTCAATATGAAATTGAACATCGGTCGGGCTCAAAGATGAAGCATGTAGATGCTTTGAGTAGAGTGTTTTGTCTCATGGTAGAAGACTCGCTCAATCACCGGCTGAGAGAAGCACAGCTGAAAGACGCCTGGATAAGAGCAGTACGGACGATCCTGGAGAAAGGGAGCTACGAAGACTTCTTCATGAAAGCAGGGATACTGTATAAGGACCCAGTCAACGAGTTGGTAGTAGTTCCAACGGCAATGGAGAAGGAGATAATAGGCATCGCGCACCAACAAGGGCATTTTTCCGTTAAGAAAACCCAAGATTTGGTGGAGAAGACGTTCTTTATCCCAGAACTAACCGCGAAAGTCAGCGAGGTCGTCAAAGGATGCGTCAAGTGCATCATCACGGAGACTAAGGCAGGTAAAAAGGAAGGGTACCTGAAACCCATTGACAAGGAAGATAAGCCGTTGGGGACGTACCACATCGATCATGTAGGACCAATGGAGCAGACTCACAAGCAGTATAACCATATCCTTGTGATAGTCGACGCGTTCTCCAAATTCGTATGGCTTTATCCAACGAAGAGTACGGGGACAGCGGAGGTACTGGATCGACTGAGGAAGCAAGCCATGACGTTCGGTAACCCAAGACGAATTATATCAGACAGAGGCACGGCTTTTACGTCAACTGCGTTTGAAGACTACTGTAGAGAAGAAAACATCCAGCATTTATTGATCGCAACAGGAGTTCCGCGAGGCAACGGGCAAGTGGAGAGAATCCATAAAATTGTAGTGCCGATGTTGGCGAAGGCATGCCTCGGAAGCCCGAAAAATTGGTATCAGCATGTGGGACGGGTGCAGCAGCTGATCAACAATTCGCCGTCCAGAAGCACAAGGTTCAGTCCATTCAAGGTATTAACCGGTTTGGAGATGCGTTTCCCTGATTACCCCGATCTTCGTGAGTGGTTGGAAGACACAGCGGTCAAGGAATTGGATGCAGAACGTGATTCCATACGGGAAGAAGCTCGAGAGAACATCGCAGTCATTCAGCGGGAGAACCAGAAGACGTTCGATAAAAATAGGAAGCCGGAGCAGACGTACGCCGAGAACGAGTTAGTCGCCATCAAGCGCACTCAGTTCGGAACGGGGATGAAACTGCGGCCGAAGTACTTGGGGCCGTACAAGGTATTGAAGTGTTTGAATCACGGAAGGTACGAGGTGCATAAAGTTGGTGACCACGAAGGCCCTTTGAGAACAAACACCGTAGCAGAGAACATGAAAAGGTGGAATCCTTCATTCGGGACGAATGAATAGTCAGGATAGCCGATTGTGGGATAGAAGCCAGACAGACATACGAGACAAACGGACAGTACAGTTGTAGAACATACGAAAGACGAACGGTACAATAACAAACACGAACAACGATGACGAACAAACAACACCAGGTGCGAGCATCTACATCTACACGACAGCTGCCCACCCCAACGCGACGACACGACAAAACAAAGAGCCTTACGAAAATATATGTATATACCTACTCATGTAAAGCAGCAGGCAGGGCATTATTTTATTTTGCATGGAGATTCATTCTTCACTTGGAACTCGTGCGGAGAAGGTCTTTGAGTAATAAAGAAATTTTAACGAATTACGGTGTGTGTCGTTTTTATTTTTAAAGAAAAACAATTCGTGGATCCTACATAAAGAAAAAAACGAAAGACCCAGCCCGATTCTTCATCTCGCAACTTATTTAGTCTATGCTACCACGATTAAAATTCACTAATGCCTAAAAATATGCAACGAACTCCTGTGAAAAACCAAACTACAGTAGAGGGTGCTGCTACATTGCTTTTTCACACACTTTTTTAAGTATGTATTGTCATGCGATATATTTATCCTAACAGAAACTCACATAATAAGGGTATTCACTTAATCAAATAAATTTATGCAGCTCGTAAATGTATAAATTTCTGCGGTGCTTTAAGTGAACACCCCTAGGAAATTGTCATTGCGTAAATTGCGTAAATCGACTGTAAATCTGGAATCAAACAAACAATTCATACGACTGTTTGTCAAAGTTTGACATTTGTGATTTGCGTATCTTTCCGCGGTTGATTTCCGAGCCCAAATCGTCGCGGAAAATTATGAGGTCTGCGTAAACTATTCTCCATACAAAATCTGACAGTTCATTTACGAGGTGGTAAATTTCTGCAGTTTACGCAGTTTACGAGGCTTTTACGCGTTTAAGTGAATACCCTTAATGAAAAAAGAAAAAATAGAGCAGTCCAAAATATATTTTCAAGGAGATTTTCACACATATTGGAAACCTGGATCGAGAAATAATAATTTTGGAAGAGCAATTGGGGGGTGTGTAAGTGTAGGTATATGGAGTTAAAAGAAATCTGGTTGAGAGGGGCATTCAGCATGTATACAACAATGGTGATGGTGTGGAGAGTATACAAATAATTACGAACAAAAAAACAGTAACCATTTTTCCTTTATATCTGAGAGGAATGAATTGGCGAAATGAATTCAATGTTGTGAACAACTTCTTCGTAGAAAACAGCATAATTAATCCAATTCTTATCGGAGATGTAAATGTTAGATTAGGTGAGCTGCAACAAGATATAGAAGGAGTATATAAATCATTTTTTCACGCGGGACTAGATATACGACACTCAGGGGCGTAGCGAGGGTTTGAGCCGCGGGGGGTGACTTTCATTGAAATGCCGACTTATTTCAGGAACTTGCCGACTGTAAAGAAATCATGAAAATCGGCACAGTGGTTATCGAGTTATATCTAACGTCAACGAGTTTTACTCCATAGAAGATGTTTTTTGTATGGGAGGCGCCACTCCCCTTTGTCCAATTTTGAACAATCTTAACAGGAACACCCCTGGGCTAATACCTAAAAGACCATTCACATAAGAGCGATCAACTACCTACGATCGAACGACAATTCGCAAGCTTTGACAGTCCGTTCATATGCACACTTTTATAGGTCGCGGCAGTTCGCGAATTTCAGCCATCTGTTTCTACCCACAATGTCTAGTTTGAGGTTAAGTTCGACCGAATGTTTAATTCGCTAGTTTGTGGAACCCGTATTAAATGATGTGGATTGCGAATAAACTTTGACAATTCGCGCGGGTGTTTTCGTTCGTGGCAAAAAGTTTGGAATTCGAAATTTCGTTTTTTAAACTGTTTATAAATTTATTTTCTTAATACATTTTGATGGGATAATTAATTATCCTCCTCTTTGCCCAAACACACGTTTGCCGCGAATTGTTAAAGTTCGCATTCCACATCAATAAGCCGGGAACTAGCGAATAACACATTCCTTCGAATTTAACATCAAATTTAAAAATGCCAACCGTCCTTTTTAAAATCGAATCTAAACTCGATAAATTTTAAGGATTTCATCACAAATTTTTAAATTTGAGGTGGCCTCGACTCCAGTAATGCGTTTCGCCCCGATGTGGTGGGTGGGCTCATCAGTAGACGACCACCACATCTGATCTAGACGCACTGTTTACTCGATTTTCACCGAGACTAATGATTTTTCAATCAACAAGTGACTGTGAATCATACCTCAAGACGAATCTTTGGTTCAAAGACTATCGCCGAGAGGATTTGTTTTTTGCCCAGGGCCTGGCTTGTCCATTCAATCAAACTATTTTCAAATCATAAACATATTTATGATATGAATAAATTTTTGGAGTGTACGATTGTCATCACAAATTTTTAAATTTGAGGTGGCCTCGACTCCAGTAATGCGTTTCGCCCCGATGTCGGCAAATTCACCGATTCACCGATTTTAAGGAGTTCATCTGGAACCTTTGAAAATGCCGACTTTTGTATACATTTACAAGTTTAAAAACCTATACCTAATGGAAATCCAAACTTAAGACCTAATTTTTAAAAATTGATCGTTGATTTGCCGACTCTTGAAAAGCGTGGGGGGTGCGACACCCCCCCACGCCCCTGACGACACTCAAAAGATACCATTGTGAATGCAAGAGGAAGAGATATTTTTGAGTTCTGCGAGGATAACGGATTAATAATTTTAAATGGAAGAACAAAAGGTGACGAGGAAGGCAACTTTACGATTATAAATAACATAGGAAATTCTGTGAACGATGTTTGTGCTATATCACAGGAGCTACTTACGTCGGTTGAAAGGTATAGTGTAGAGGAAGCGATATGGTCGAACCATCTGCCCATAAAATTATCTTTGAAACACATCGGCACCT
Organism: Cheilosia scutellata; assembly: GCA_955612985.1. Classification (NCBI taxonomy): domain Eukaryota; kingdom Metazoa; phylum Arthropoda; class Insecta; order Diptera; family Syrphidae; genus Cheilosia; species Cheilosia scutellata. Next base: position 80,140,323 of record OY015312.1, on the reverse strand, counting down.
CCACCAGCACGAACACTTTCAGCCTCTTGCCAAAATTACAGTGGAACGATCGAAAAAAGCTGAGTACCAAGGTAAGCTAAGCAACAATTTACAAAGCCTTAAGCTTCAGAAAAACCCAATAGAGCTAAAAGACTTAAGTGATATAATCAAGAATTCAGCAAAGGAACAGGGAAATACCTTAAAGCTCTTTAAAGCAAAAAATAAGTGGTACAATTACGAGTGTGAAGCAGCTAGGAAAAAAAGTTATAGATTGCTTAATATTTTCCGAAGAAATGGAAGCCAGGAGGCGAAGGAAAATTACTCAAAGGCTCAAAAGGAATACAGGACAATCTGCAGCAGAAATATAACTTCGTACTACCTCAAGCTTGACCTCAAAATAAGCAGGGTTAAAGACAGTAAAGAGTGGTGGAAACTGGCAAAAGAAATACGAAACCAAGACCATACTTAATATACTTAATCTACTTAATAATACTTAATCTTTGAAACATTTCTTCAAACGTATTTAGATACCTACGAAGATCATAGCCAGCCAAGACTCAAAACACTTGATTTCTCACTTAGCGACTTGTTTATAAACTTTATAAACACATCAGTTTGTTTATTTTAAGATACTTACAAAATTCACCAAATAACTCGGAGAAAAGAGTGTTTTTTTATTGCATAAGAAAGCGGCCTTTGAACAGAGGTACTCCCCTCAGAAAAACTCAGAAAATGATTAGGTAAAAAAGGGAACTGACTATTGCTATGACTTCATCACAGCGCAGCGATAGGAGATACACACACAATTCAAATTCACCAAATATGTCGGAGAAAAGCGTGTTATTTTCCAGATACATATACTCAATTACACCACAGCGCAGCGGTAAAAGATACACACAAAACCCACCAAATAACCCGAAGAAAAGCGGGTTATTTTTTTGCATAAGAAAGCGGGCGTTGAAAAGAGAGGACTAAACTCAGATAAACGCAAGTGTACAAAAGAGAAAGGAGACAAATTTGTTCTATCCAGTGATAGATTTTATAACCCGTCATATTTCGGGTTATTTTAGATTTGGGTTATGCTCAGAGAGTGTGGGCAGTTATAATACTAATAAAAATAATAATGAAGGCGAAGAAGGCCCGAAGGGTGTGTGTTTCCGTGTGAATAAAGTTCAATTGAGTTGGTGGGGTCGGGGTATGTAGCTTGCGCAGATGAATAGATACATATTATTAAGTTTATCCCGTGGGTTTTATGTTGCTCGTTTTTAAGTAAACATTGTTGTGTAGCTGAAACTGAAACTTTTAAAAGGTAACCCGGTAGGAATCGGGTTATATGGACGCCACGCCACTGCTAGCCTGTCATTTTCAAGGGAGAGAAACCTCCTCACAGCTTCGTCGCTAGTGCTAGCAAAAGTAGCCGAGTTTAAGGAGGTTAATAATCGATTGATGCGATCACCAAATTCCTTAACACTTTCGCTAGCTTTTTGCTTAGCATTCAGCAACTCATTCTGTGCTGAGGAACGAGATTTTTGTTCTTTGAACTGTCTTTCTAATTCAGAGACTAAATCACTCCATTTGGTAAAAGACTTTAACTGGACCAGCTCGAATGCCGGTCCTTGGAGTCTTGTTTTTACAACCTCCAAAAAGAGTTTGTGTTCCGGTTCGGTTTTGATGGAAGTGAACAATATATTGCCGCAAGCAATGAATTTGTTCAATTCCTCCGGGTTTCCGCTGAAAGTCGGAATAATGTTGTATATGTCGTTAAGACTGACCTTGTATTCTGACATGGTGGTGTCAGAAATAGAACTCTCGTTTAAATTTAGATCGAAGGGTAATTGCTCGAAAAGCTGCGCCGTCGCAGCTTGCCTTCTTGTGGTAATTTTTGGGAGTAAGGATGACAAAATGGGTAGAAAAATGCGAAAAAATGTCAGGGTCTTATAATGAAATCAAAAAAATTTTTTTTTGGAATGTTGAAATTGAAATTGAAAAGGAATCAAAAAAAAATTTAAAAAATTTAAAAAATTTTTTTTTTCCTTTTTTTTTGTGTATTTGTGTGTATATAAAAAATTAAAAAAGAATGTGGTGTGTGTTACACTTTTTAAAGGCAAAAATAAGTTCTTATATACTTAAATACCTTAATTCCTTTTGCGGTGATGATTACTGCTGATGTTTTCTGCTGCTGTTGGTTGCTGCTGTTGTCGATGCCAGGCAGGCTTCACGCCCTAGAGCTGAGGTCTCCTGGTCTTTTACTGGCACTGCTCAAGTTTGCCTCCGGCGTCCTATAAAAGCAATTCGCCAGGTCTTACGTTCTGAGACTTTACACTTTTTACTTTTACACTTACACTTACTGGTGTATGCCCCAGTAACGCTTCACTTTTTTTTTTTTTTTTTTTTTTACACTTTTTTTTATTTTACACTTTACTGGTGTTTAGCCCCAGTACGCATCGAGTGCAAGTAGACTCGTTTGTTTGGTTTTATGGTAGTTGGGACCTCTATGGGTATCCCACCGCTGCCACCAATGTTACGATTTGGTACCGTGCTTTCCCGTGTTACCGGGAGAAGAGTACCAAACGGAGAGTTTTAAGAAATAAAAGAAGAATATTTTGTTTATATTTGACTGCAGAGTCCGCTGTCTAATGCTGGGCCGCGACTCTGAGTTTATATTTTATTAATCTTTATATATTTAATTGTATCTTTTACTGTTACAGAATAGACCCGCTGTCTTGTGCTAGGCTGCAGTCTATTTGCTCGAATAATTAACTCTGCCTTTCCTGGTCACAACCATCGCCTTTTATACTATTATTTGGGCGTGACCTGTCTCCTGTCTTCTCCCTCCACGTATCATTATTTCCATTATTAAAATACCATATGTGCATAAATGCACTATTTAGGCATTGCTTAATTGTTTTCCGTTCCCATTAAAAAATGTCCAATTGACATCTTGGTGTCAATTGCCCTGTACCGGTGTCAAGTGTCACCCATTCATAAATCGTAATCTTACTTCCCGGATGGCACATCGTAGTATTCCTCTAATATGCACTTGTTGCAGTTTTGCCATATGTTGGCGTGCCGCTGCACTATGGAGTAAATGCATGCAAAAACGAGACAAAAGTCGATTTTTAAAATTGCAAAGTTAAGAAATAAAGTTTCTACCAAACGGTAGAGTAATTCCCATAGATTAAGAAACAGTATACATTTTTTTTTTACTCCAACTAATTTGGCCGCAGCACTAGTTCAAAGTCAGTGAAAACGAGAGCATTCATTTGTTTGCATCATCAAAGAAAAAAAATTGTTAGTTTCAATTAATTATTTCTTTAATATTTTGGAACATTTTATTCAACTTTTAACATGTATAATTCAGTTGCAGGTGTGTTCTCATATATTCAATAAATTTCATGTTAAAATGTTGTGTTTTCATATTTTTTGTGATTTAATTAAAAATTGTCCATTAAAATGCAATTTTGTTCTTTCTTCGTTAAACATTTTTTTGTTGTATTCCGTCGAATTCCGTTGTGTTGTTTATGTAGAACGATAAAGTGAATCATAAAGATTCAGTTAGAAAAAAAATTGGGTGCAGGTTTTTGCAGGTTTAGTTGTTATTGGTGTTAATAAATGTGATGTTTTATGTACTTTTAAGCTTTTTCTTAAAAAACGCAAATTTTGTTATATTTGAAGGATCATCCGGCTTAATAGTTCTTACCAAAAAACATTTATATGATGTGATAAAAACGTGTTCTGAAGTTGAATTTAAAGCTAAATTGGATTACTTACAAAAATATTTGCTAGATAAGGCTTGTTGTGAGGATGGTCAACTCGAAGAACTTAAATCTAAAATATGTCGTTTAAGGTTTGTATTTGAATTTGAAAATTATGAAATGTACTTTGATTTATTGGTTGGCATATTTTATAGATTTGATTTTAAGAGCAGATGTCTTCGGTCTAATAGAGTTGAAAAGGATTTTTTAAGAAAAAATGAAACTTGGTTAAACGGAATCTTTGAAATTCCAAATAAATCCAGGCCTGGTCGTCCCTCTAAATCGTTTGATGATCTTAGTGTTCGTAGTAAATGCAGACGGACTGAAGAACTTCGTGAATCTCATCAAATTGAAGAACTTACTTTTGCAACACAAATAAAATTGCGGGAATCTGGTAAGGCAGTATCTGCAAAAGTCCTTAAAGAAATAGCACATTCTCCAGGATAAGCCAAACTTTGTAAGAAAGCATTGAAGAATATTCCTAAACGCGAAAAAATATCAACACTTAAAGCGCTTTCAATTTTTGTTGAAGCAGGTTTATCCCGAAAACAATATGAAATTGTAACAACGAGTGATAAGAAACTGTTTCCGAGTTATAGTACACTTAAAAAAGCAAAAAGTGATTGCTATCCTGATCCAGAGTCTTTCACAGTTACGGAAACTCTGGCTGAGGTAAACTTGCAGAGCTTGCTAGACCATACCATTAAGCGCTTACTAATGTTTTTGGGTATTCGACAAACTTTAACTGAGGACGAAATGAAATCTTTAGAGCTTATTTCGAAATGGGGTTGCGATGGATCGCAACAAACCCAATATAAACAAAAGTTCGAAAACCATTCCGATTCAGATGCAAATATATTTCAAAGTTCTCTTGTGCCTTTGCGATTGTTCTGCACTTTAAATGGGAAAATCGTTTGGCAAAATCCGACACCATCATCACCAAGGTACTGTCGACCAATAAGAATAATTTTTACTAAAGAAACTACGGATATTACACAAAGTGAAATAAATTATATAGAATCGCAGATCGATTCCCTAATAAAAACAAAACTGGATGGTTTTGAGCCCATCGAAGTTAAACATGTGTTGGCATTTACTATGATTGATGGCAAGGTCTGTAACGCTGCAACAGATACAAAGTCAACTATGAAGTGCTATATATGTGGAGCAACATCCAAGGAGTTTAATGATTTGTCAAAATCAAGAGATATTCAAACAAATACATTAAGATTCGGTTTATCAATTCTACATGCACGAATTCGTCTTTTTGAAACCATTTTGCATCTTGCTTATAAGCTTCCTTTAAAGAAATGGCAACTTCGAAAACAAGAAGATAAAGATATTGTCAAAGAAAAAAAGCGAGAATTGCAAGAAAAATTCAAAAACCAACTAGGTCTAATAGTGGATGTACCAAAGCCTGGTTTCGGTAACACGAATGATGGCAATACAAGCCGTAGGTTTTTCAATGATGTACAACTTTCTGCTAAAATAACAGGTGTCGACACTCAGTTAATTTATAGGCTGAAGGTTGTATTAGAAGTTCTATCCAGTGGATATAAAATCGATATTTCCAAGTTTGGTAAATATGCATTCGATACAGCAAAACTTTATGTAGATTTGTATCCTTGGTATCCGATGACACCAACAATGCACAAAATATTAATCCATGGATCAACCGTGATTGAAAATGCAATTTTACCAATTGGACAGCTTTCTGAAGAAGCAGCAGAAGCTCGAAACAAGCATTTCAGACTCTACCGCCTTAATTACTCAAGAAAACATTCGAGGAAAAATTGTAATTTAGATATTCTTAATCGCTTATTATTAACATCTGACCCCCTTATAACAAGCCTCAGGCCTCTTCCTGTTAAAAAAATCAAAATCTTTTTCGAAAGAAGCAATCGAAATGCTTATATCTGAGCACCCAATTACATCTCCATTAGATGTCTCTGAAGAAGAGGATAATAATAATAATTATGAAGAAGAGAGCGAGTCTTGTTCAGAATCTCTCTCGGAATAACAATTCAATTAAAAAAAAAATCTTAAAATTCACAAATAAACGTTATTTTAAATTAAAAAAACATGTTTTATTACTTAAGACAAAGATCAAATTCATTTTAAATGTCGTCATAACATATAGTTTCAGATAGAGGCAAAAAATAATTTTGTCTCGTTTTTTCATGCATTTACTCCATAGTGCGCTGTGCAATCGGATATCGGAGTTTTACTACGTGTGTATCCCATTGGGTAGGTAGGTATACGACACTTGACTCGGTTTTGCTTGGGTTGGCATTTGGATAAGTGGAAAATGAAAACAAAGCGAATTACCTATTAATAGCCGCACTCTGGAAGTGTGTTTTGGCATATGAGTAATTATTGTGAAATGATATGCGATTCTATGTCGCTTGAGAAATGATTTACATGGTATGGTATGGCGCTTGGTTGGAAGATCGGAGAGAGATCACGATGTGGGTGTTCTGGGTATGGTTGTGCGGATCACAACAATTTTATGTCTGTACAATGAGCTGCTAACTATTATATCTACTACATTTATCTCTATATAAAAATCAATTGGTGTGCGCTAGTCTCGTAAAAGTCGAAAAAAGTCCTGAGGCTAGACATTTGGATAGTTATTTTTTTCTTTTGTTAGTCTTGATTCAGGGTTTGGCATAAAGAAATTTGGGAAAACCCCAAATGAAAAGCCGAAAAATCGAAAAAAAACTGAATTTCCATTGTGTACGGGAATATACACCACACAACTCGAAAGCCACCGAACCGATTGAGCTCAAATTTCCAGGCAGTCTTTGAAGTTGGCCCAAAGCTAGGTATTTGCTAGGTATTGACATGCATTTTGCTGAAGACAAAAATATAATCATTTCGATAAAACACCTAGCGAATTCAATCTGAAGAGTAGATAAATGCATACATATTCACGGGATTTATTCCGCATAAAAATAAAAGTATGTATTTCATGTATGTATTTAGAAGAAGTTCTAAGTTTGATTTTCATATAGTATTACTAGCAGCCTTGCTTGCGTTATTTGGGGTTACCCGCCTAATGCTGCCATCTCTGGTCTGGAGATAAATCTGAGCAATTCGCTTTTCCTTGAGTTCGCTCAATAACCCTATATAAGGACGTAGAGGGTATAAATATAAGAAATCCCGAACCAGCTATTTAGTATACATAATGTTTGACATAATTATCTATTCTCCCTTATAGGAATTACCAAATGATTGGTTTAGTGCATCAGCTATGTTAAAGTCATTAACAAATTTTCTTACATATCTTATTCCCTTTGATTTTTATTTTCCCTCACTTTCGTGTGATCGTTGATCAGTTGTTAGAAAACGGGCTTAGATTATCCGTTATGGGCTGTGCGTTGATGACTTAGTTATTTAAAACAAACAAGTTTCTAAATATTCGTTAATTTCCTACATACTATTTATAATCCATATTTCAAATTTATAGGGATGAGTAGGTTTATTGGTGCAATAGCATTCAGCGTAGCACAGCGAACTGCGTATAGCTCCTCGACTATCATCTTAATATGGTTATGGTGGTTTTCATCCCAAAAGTAGGAAAGACCTCCCAGAGACTCCCCAAGGACTTCAGACCAATTAGTCTGTCCTCTTTCTTCTGGAAACTCTCGAGAGGATCATCGACCTTCACATTAAATACACTGTTGACCGATTATTGATTTCAAGCCTTCAACATGCCTACCAAAAGGGAAAGTCAATCGAAACTGCTTTTCACACGATTGTTGGAACGATCGAGAGATCCCTTTCACTCAAGGAATGGATGTCTTTCTTGATATACAGGGGCCCTTTAACAATATTGAGACTCGATCGATTAATCAAGCCTTAGACAAGCTTAGAATCGGACAATCAATCTGCCGCGTAATCACCCACATTCTTACAAAGAGGATGGTAAGGGCTGCATTTGCCAGCTGCGCTGTCGAAAAAGTTGTGCACCGAGGCATTCCCAAGGTGGAGTGATATCTCCATTGTTATGCAATATAGTTCTTAACCCTAAATTCATAAACTATGTTCATTGTTACATCGTTAAAAAACATTACGTCTGTGAGACCCCTTACCTTTAAAGTTATCTTATGTACTCTCTATACAATTTTTTTGCAAAAGCTCAATGGCACTCCACTCGAGTTCGTTAGCAGGACAGAATCTTTGGACAGAAAGATTTTATGGAGAGCAAATATTGCCGAACGAGCTAGGAAATCCCTAGTGGCTCAATACTCCTGTAAAAGGGCTATCGGCACTAGATAGGGTCTTTCATCCCAATATAATGCATCGGCTTTATACTGCGGTTATAAGACTGATTATTCAATACATCGTTGTGTGGTGGGAACAAAAGTTCCAATCTAAAGGTCTTACAGAAGGCTAAGCGCTTGGCATGCTTGTGCACCACGGCCGCACTAAGGGCATCTCCAACCGCCGCTCCACAAACCATGCACAACATACTTCGTCAGTAAAGAATATTCCACAAACGTGGCAATTAGATTAAGGAAGGGGAAACACTGGAGAGGGAAACCGAATGGATACGCCAACATCTTTCTACAGACGATCCCCTTGCCTATTAGGTACTACCGATTAACTGCCTACGAAAATCAACTTCGAAAAAGGCTTCACCCATGAAATACCGGACAGGAATCAATCGGATTCACAAAATGTCGTACACAACAAATCACTATCAATATTTACAAACGGTTCCAAGACAATAGCGGGAGTTGGCGCCGCTGTCTTTTCAGAAGACCTGAAACTGGGCCTCTCCTTCTGTCTTCCGAAAAACTGCAGTGCAAAACTGCTATTCGTCAAGCTACAGCGTGGCTAGTGATTAATTCGATATCTCAAAGAGATAAATATTGATAGCCAAGCTGCAATCAAATCCACCGAAATAAGATCTAAGGCGGTAGATGACTGCGGAGTATCTCTTAACTAGATAGCTGAACAGCGCTACGTAGCAAGACTAGGCTCCTCTGGCGTGGATAGTATAAGTCTGCACAACGTGTATGTATCACTTTCCTACGCTAAACAAATAATTCACGGACGCAGCAAGCAGAGCAGGGTTCAGGTGGAAACATTTAGGATACTGCGATACTGCTAGGCTCACCTGGCCAGCTCTGGAAACAAAAAGATCAAAAGAACTTCTTCTTCGACTTAAAAGATCCAGGATCTCGAAAGTCGTTAATGTCTTCTCCGGGCACTGTATATTAGGCAGATACGCCGCAAAGGCTCGGTCTTCCATACGACTTCTGAGTTCTGATGCAGAAGCTGCAGAGATGAAGAGGATGACGAGTCCGTCACTCACTTTCTTTGCAGTTGCCCTGCACTGGCCAATCTGAAAAAGGACCACTTAAGAAACTATTTTCTCAATGGGCCTCCGCACACGAGATTAATTCTGCCGGCAGAAAACCGTTTTTATATCATACTTCGAGCGCACACGGGATGATTTCTGCCGGCAGAAAAATTATATATATGAACCCCTTTTCATTGTGTAGTATTATTTTCACAATTGAAATATTTTTTAAGTTGTGTATGTATTAGTTTTATGCCTTGTTCAACCACTCAAACTCGGCAGAACATTTTATTCCGTTTTTTCCCCTCACTTCAGTCCCCTCGCGTACTAAATCGATTTTATGCCGGCAGAATTAGTCTCGTGTGCGGAGGCCCAATGATCTCAGTGATCTAGAGGTGCGCCGCTATTATTCTTAGTTTTATAACCGGTAGCAAACTATCAAATGGTTTACATGAGTAGCCAGTAAAGGAAAGGCTCCCTAAATCGCAGTGATATGCACAAGCGGCCGACTAACGGCCTAAGTGTTTCTCTCACCGAGAGCCACTCTAACTAATTAACTAACTATCATCTTAATATATTTCATAATTAATAGATATAAATTTGGACTTTAAACAATTAGGCCTATTCGGCAAAATCTTTTATCCATTTTTCCTGTTATTCTGTTATGAATTTCCATACATTTGGTCATGTTAAACGCATGTCCCCAACCAGGATCCCACGATGTCCTATGGAATCTGTACCATCATCAGGCAGGCGTCCTCTAGGTAGACCTAGGATGAGATGGTTAGATCAAGTCCATAATCTCTCCTCTACCCGTATGGGGATTGCCCTTGATGATTTAGAGACGATGGCGGAGAATCGAGATCTATGGATGGTCCACTTGAGCAACCTACACCCACAACCCACTTATGTAATGGATAAGTGGGCCATTGAAAATGATGGAATGAATATTTTTTGTTTAGTCGAAGACACCGATCACTTTTGCTGGAACTAAGAATAAATAGTAATCCATTTGATCTTCCTATAATGTATGAGTTTTATTCAGCTCTTTAATTTGGATTGGAACAATTTACAAAACAATTTACAAAACACGAATACAAACATTTCATTTAAAATTCATGTAAATTGTATTTCTAATGATGACGATGTAAAGTTGGATATTTCAAGTTTCTCGCGACACTACATTTTCACGGATACAGTTCATATCACGCATCAGTAGGAACACATTTTTGGTTTATCGCAGCCCAGTACATCCAGATCGATTCAGTTGGTTACTGATTTGAAATAGAGTTTTCTAATTGGATTTTGCTCCATGTAAGGGCAATATATTTGTTTTTGCCTTGTTGTTTTTTGTTGTCTTTTTCCTAAAAAGATGTTCCACTATTTATTACACAATTATATAGTTTGTAATAATTTAAAAATTACTCTTTTCAGACTGCATTTTAATATGTTTTTTGCACAAATTTGATCAGTTTGCCTACCGTCTATGTATAAAAAAAAAACTGTGTGGTTTGTTTTGACAGCTTCGTAACAGATTTCCAAGTTTCGAACTTCCATAACAGATTTTCATAAAAGTTCGAAACCCTGAATACGATTTATAAAAGATCTTTTATGGTCGAGATCTTTTATGATTCATAACAGAAAGTTCATAACAGAATAACAGATTTTGCCGAAATATCTTTTTCATACTACATACCTACATTATGAGAAAATTGAAAAATGGGATCGTTCTAGGTACGTGATTTTTTTTTTTTTTTTTTTTTTTTATTTATCGCATTGGCAATCTAAGCATTTTTTTATTTTTTTTTATTTATTTTATTATTTTCTTATATTAATGATTTCAGATTTACAATAATATATTTCAATATCTGCGAAGCTATAAAATAGCTTATCTGCAGAAGGTTGTTTACAAAAATTTTTAACATTGATGTGAACAAGTTTTAAATTTTAAACTTAGGTATTTATTCTATATGTATATGTATATAACTTACTAAATTTATTGTATATTTTATTTTTTGTTTTTTATTTTTTGTTTTGTAATAACATAATTGCAAGAAAAAATGTATCTAAGTTATTGCTTCAAGGAAAAATTGTTTCAGTCTTTTTTTTCTACAAGTTGTATTGTTAATATGTCTTAAAAACTGCGGAAGTTTATTTAGTATGTTGGGTATTGTATAAATAAGTTGCCTCTTGCCATAAACGTTTGAGATACATGGAAGCTCATAGAAACCCTCTGCTCGTCTTCTTGTTCTGTATTTGTGGTTGATTGGAGTTCTAAAGCGTAAGTCATCATAATATTCCACCGCTGCTGTCATCTCGAAAATATTTTTAACTTTTATCACCTTCTCTCCGTTTGATGTGCTATTTCTTCTCGTTAGTAATTTTACTGCTCTGTCTTGAACTTTTTGGAGTTTGTTTATATGAGTTTCTGAAGCTCCTCCCCATGCAAGTATACCATATCTCAATCTTGATTCAACAAGAGCGTAATATATTTGTTTTTGCACTGTGGTAGTTGCTTTGTATTGCATGCAAGCTAAAGCAAAGAGTGACCCTCTCAGTTTGCTCCTTGTATCATTGATATGGCTCTCCCAGATGAAATGGCTATCAATCGTAATCCCAAGATATTTATACGTGTTGACTACTTCTAAGGTATCAGCATTTTGTTGGTTGTCACAGTTAAATGTTTTGATTGTAATCTGTTCACTTCGGTATTGCGGGCTGCGAATATGCATTACTTTTGACTTAGATGCATTGATGACTAGGCCGTTGTCATGACACCATCTGCCAACTTTGTCGAACTCCGCTTGCATTCTCTTAGTTGCCTCATCTAGCGACCGGTGGTAAACCACAATTGCTGTGTCATCTGCAAAAGCGAAAGGAAAGCTTTCCCTAAGGCAATTCAGCATGTCATTTGTATAGAGCAAATACAGCAACGGACCGAGTTTTGAACCCTGGGGTACCCCATAATGCACGGCTTTTTTGTTGCTGCAGCAATCATTTATTTTAACTCTGAAGATCCGTCGCCTAAGATAGTCCTTCATCCATTCAGACATTTTCCCTCTAATTCCAGCTTTTTCTACCGCTTCTATTAGTTTTGTGTGGTCAAGAGTATCGAATGCCTTACTAAAGTCCAGGAAAAGCACTATTACATGAAAATTTTTACTTAGGCTGGTATTAATCAAATTTGCGAAATCACCAAGAAGCCGATTCGTGCTTTTGCCTTTCTGGAATCCGTATTGGGATTTGCTTATTAAGTTGTGTTTTTCAACGAATTTCCATATTCGGTTTGCAACAATTTCCTCCATAATCTTATCAACCACCGATAGAATCGCTATAGGTCGATAATTGGATATTTCATCCTTCTTTCCTCCTTTATATATAGGTCTAACTATAGCCTCTTTAAGTTTTGTCGGAACTACTGAAGTATCAAAGCTGAGATTAATAAGCTTAGTGATTATAGGCGCAAAAATGTGTGCGTTTTTCTTTAGATCACTCGGTCTAATACCATCAGCCCCTGGACCCTTTAGTGCATTTAAACGCTGAAGTATGTTTTCCACTTCTAAACACTCTACTTCTCCCACATAGATCGAGTCGCGTATAAAGTTACCATGATATGTATTAGTTGGTGTGTTGCATGTGTGAATTATCTGAGCCGCTTGCTGCGAGAAATAGTTTGCAAATTCATCAGCCAAAACTACTGTATTTGTGTTACATGAGAAGTTTTTCGTGATTGTTGTATCTATTGATGGTTTCTTCCTTCCTAAAACTTCATTAATTAAAGACCATGTTTTTTTCGGATCGCATCTTGTATTTTCGAATTTTTGTTGATAATATTGATTTTTACATGCCAATATTTTCTTGTTTACCATATTTCGTATTTCTTTGTACTCTGTCTGGTAAGACATGTTGCTCCTATTATTTTTCCATCTTCTGTAAAGTCGATCACGTTCTTTACAGCTCTCTATAATATCCCTTGAAATCCATGGTGTAATATTACGATAAAGTTTTTTGTTTATAGTCTTTGTTGAACTTTTATAGATTTCGTTCATCTTTTTCACGAAGTTATTATAAAAATGTTCAGTATCTGTTTCATCTGATATTATGCTCCAGTCTGTAATTCTAATTAGCTCATTTACTTTATTCGTGCATGTAATTGTGCTGACGTTTTTTTCTACTCTCTCACCTTCACCATAAACTCCGAACAGTACGCTATAGTGGTCAGAGATGTCATTTTCGACTACAGCGGAAAGTATCTTACGGTCTAATACAGATACTATTATATGGTCAATAAGAGTGGACGTTCCTTCGCTTAAATTTATTCGAGTGTGAGATTTAATCACGTTATACAGCCCCTTTGAGGCTAGCATTTCTTGATAATTGAGTACATGATTATTGTTTACATCAAGTAAGTTTATGTTCATATCACCCAGCAATATCATTTCCTTTTGTTCTTCCCTTGTATCTGCGATTTTAGCCATATCTTCGACAAACTCAGTTTTATTCGTTTTTGGTGGTCGGTATATACCACTAATTACTTGGCCTGTGTCATTTAACTTTATCGTCAGATTTTCGCAGGAATTAGTTTCAATGTCTAATCGTTTGTACTTCACAAAATCTTTTATAAACATCGCAATCCCTCCACCTTTTTTAAGGTTTCTATTTTCAAATTCAGGTGTAAAACCATTTAATGTGTAAAGTTTATTTTCCTTTTTTTTAATATTTATTTCTTCTAAGACAATAACATCGATATAGTTCAGAATCGGGGATATGCTTGCACAGAAAATATCCCAGTTTTTTCTAAGAGACCTTATGTTAAAACATATAGCGCAAAAATTTAACTCTTTCAATTCATTTTTTATTTGTTGGAAGTCTGGCAATACCATACAGTTCATATCAAATAGATCTTCTTCATAGTTTATGTTTCCTTCATCCATTATGTGAGAAAAAAAGCTTTTTTTTTGTTTTTGTTTTTAATTTCGTTTGATTTTGCTCAAATCATACATTGATCGAATGGGTATGACTTCAGCATTTTCAACTCTCCTGACAAATATCTTTCCACTGTTTTCCCACACATATTTCCAGTTTTCTTCTTTTGCCTTTTGTTTCGCTTGCCACAGTAGCTGCTTATTTGCATTGGTAAGCATATTGTTGATGAATACCGTATGCGTATCATTGTTCACTGAATTTATTTTTGCAGTGTTTTTCATATTTTCGTTTATTTTGCCAACTGTCAGCGGTCGTACTGTTCTTGCGTTTTTTAATATTGTGGATTTCACTCTATTATCGCTAAGCGTAGCAATAATTGAAGAATTTTTTGATCTTGTACGGTATACGTCTGTGATATTTGTCTCGTTTATCTCATATTGGATGGTTTTACCTATAGCCTTGACAATTTCTATCAGATTCTCGTTGTGTGTTGGTGGTATATTTTTGATTTCAATCTTGTCTTTCATGAATTGTTGTTCTAATCCATTTATTTGAGCCTGCATATTGGCAATGCATTCATCTTTTTCTTTGTTGGATTCTTTTAGTGTTTTCATTTCCTGCATTAGTGAATCCATAATTGTGTTGTTTTTTTCAATGTTTTTGTTAATATCATCGAATTTTTGTGACACGAAGTTACAGAAATCCGATATACCTTTTATTTCTGTTTTCAATTGTTTTAGTTCGGTCATTACTTCTTTTGTGTTTAATTGTGATAAAAATGCAGGTGTTAGTTCATCATTTGCATTTTTTTCTGGGCTTTTTATTTCCAGACGGTTTCTTTTATTTGGTTGTACATCTGGCGTAGACGGCCGCGATGAAGATGCACTCGGATTTGTGACTTCTCCGGCATTCCTACATACTTGGCACTTCCAGCTTTGTCTTTTGGCTCCCATTGATCTCCATGATATCTCCGTTACAGTGGTACAGCCAAAGTGGAAATTTTTGTAGCATGTAGGACAAATGACAAAATAACCTGCCAAGGGCAAGGCTTCTTCACAATGGGCGCATATGGTCATCGTACTTACTTAACAGATTGTATCAGCAATTTCTAATAAAAGTCACTGTCTTCGTTTGTTTTTTTTTTTATACTTGAAATTTAAGACCAGTTACAGGGAAAAAGATTTAATAGAAAACTTTAGATCACTCGGATAAAAAACCAACCGTTCACAATCAACGTTCAACTCTATCAAGATTCAACCAAACTTCCCCGCTAGTACACCTACTAATCCTACCATGCACTTCACATGCTCACCCACCCCATAACTTTCAAATCATCATAACCTACCCTTGACACCTAAGTCCAAAAGCCACACCATGACACCATCACTGCTGCCCATAAATCGAAGAAATACAAAATATTGTAAAGAATCTGCGATTTCATATTTTCCTACAAAACAACAATTCCAATCGTCATCTCACTCATTCATCACACTCGCCATGCTAAAAGTACACTTCGCCTAACCTACACACCACCACTACTAACTACATACGAGTATAGGTATATGCGAAAAGTACCCGATGGCCCGATCATTCACTTTATTTTCTTTTGTATATTCCACTTCCACCACAACCATTATGCAATCGGTGGAGAATAAAAGACAACAGAAATAATAATGGTTCTTTCTCTTTCATCTGCATGTTGTCAATGAGACGAATAAGAAAAGAATAATTTCGTTTCAAATAATCAAAGACAACTACCATGTTCGATGTGAGTAGTTGGTCTTGGAAGTGGTTGGTGGCGCTAGCGCATAAATGCGAAGTGATAGTACTATAGTGTCTATATACAATGGGTCGTATGAATAAAACGTAGCAATTGCTTTTACTCAGACTAAATGTCAAAATCGAAGCAATTGCTAAGATTCGTATGAATAAAAACTGATTTGAGTTAACTCCAACTTTTGACATCTTCGAAAAGCGGCGCCACCGACCTTTTACTCAGATTGGTATGAATAAAACATGGAAGACAAAGCAATTGCTACGAAAATTCTGAGTCTGCTATTTTGTTGACTCAGAGCATTTGCTAAATATTTTGCGCGCACAGTTTTCTACAAAAACAGTCTAGCCTTGTGAGTTTTCGGTGTTATTTTTTTTCGTGAAAAAAAAACAGTATAAGTTAAGAAGAATTGGTTACGATAACCACTTTAAGCAACTGTATCGTTTCACGCGTCGAAATGTAGATTACTTTTAGAAGAAAATCTGGAGACGCGGGGTGGTGTTCCTTCAAATATCCAGAAAATTAAATCATTCCTACTGCTTCTGACGTTTGCACGAATACCACTATTTGATCACTATTGGAGATAGAAGTAGATGGAAATTCCTCATCGTCAGCTGCAGAGCAATTAATTTGTAATCGAATATAGGTTATGCACTTATGCGTACCAGTAAGCTCTTCCAAATACTCTTCTTCATCATAGATTTAACTTTTTTTTTTTGTATTTATGTGCATTTTTTTTATTAAATTACTTTATCATTTGTTTATTTTTCCTCAAAAATTGTTTTTTTAATTCTAAAATTCAAATTCAAATTCAAATTCAAATTCAAATTCAAATTCAAATTCAAATTTTGACAGAAACTGCAAGGGAAGGACACATGCAGTGAAGTAAATGCTTTGTTCGAATTTTCGAACTTACTTTAGCAAAGTATGTTTTTATTCATACCGATTTAAAGCATTTGCTAAGTGCTTTTACTTTGCTACCACCTTTTACTCAAAGCAAATGCTAGTTTTTATTCATACGACCCAATGTAAGAACTAAATTACCCATAGATAGTTTGCAATTGATTCCTCGAATTTTAGAAGATGTTTATGAGAAACATAGAATGTCAAGAAGTAATCAGAAGCAAACGCATGATTTTAATGGGTGTCGAAGAGAGATTTCATTTGTACCAGGAGATAATGTTACTTATAGAGTTGATCAATCTAGGAAACCAGCCCATATAATAGGGAAACATAAATCGCCCAGGTCGTTTATTATACAAAATGAAGAGCAGGAGCTAATGCGACGAAACACGTCACATTTAAGAAAATCATTGAATAAACCTTGTTTTAGAGATGTATCAGACATGTTAGACCATCATAAGGTTTCAGATTCACCAGTCAACACAGAACCAAATAAACCAAACCCAACTGTTTCCAGTTCGATACCAAATCCAACAGTATCCAACTCTTCGAGTTCTGATCCAATATCCCATGCAAATACGAATTACAAAACCCGTTATGGACGCGAAATCAAAAAACCAAATCTCTATAAAGCACACCACAGCAAATGATAGACTACATAGGTATACTACGAAAGATGATGCCATTGAGCATCTTTGACAAAGTATCATTGCAACATCGTGCACTGCTAGTTTACATTAAAATAACATGAATTAAAATCTAATTTTATCACGATTAAGAATTGTATTATATATCCAATATGCTCGCCAATATGTTTATATGTATCGATTTAATGATTTTTTGTACTGTTTCCATATTGTCCTATCTGTATATATTATAAATTAAATGAATTATTATTATTATTTTCCTCTATATAATATCAATGAATTTTTATATTATGCATTTCCAAAATGAAATTAGACTATGGTGGAAAATCTACTGTGAAGTTTCACCTTCGCAAGAAAGGAGAAATCCGAGAAAAACGAATTGGGCACGGTTTAAGGAGGAACTTGGCAATTCTTTTAAAGCTCCACCTAAATTAAGGTCAATACAAGGAGTAGAGAGGTCTGCTCAGGATCTGAACAGCGTCCTTATCCGTTGTTTTGAACAAGCGTGTCCGGTTACAAAAAACTCCTGCTGAAAACCGGTACCCTGGTGGAATACCGAACTGCAGCGTATTCGCAGAGAAACCAGGAAGCTCCTAAATCGGTCTTTAAAAACCGACTTGGAAGTAGACTGGAATCTGTATCGATCGAAGCAAAAAGAATTTAAGAGACTGATTCGTAAATCGAAAAATGACTCTTATAGGAAATTTTGTGAGGAGGTCGAATCACTAAGTGCGACCAGTAGACTTGTTAAAATCCTCAAAAGGGACAGACCAAGTAAACTGGAATCGCTCCAAAAATCTGATGGTACCTACACGGAGACAAAGGCGGAAACTTTTAGTCTCCTGCTGGAGACTCACTTCCCGGGAAATCAGGTCACTACGCGCTCTTCAGTGGTACCGGCAACGGTGGCCACTACGGAACTGACAAACACCACGCGGCGCAGCTGGTATATTGCATCCAGAGTGGTGACGGATGACGCTATCAAATATGCAATTGCATCTTTTGAGAGTTTCAAGTCACCTGGTCCGAATGGAATTTACCCGGCTATGCTGAAACAAGGTCTTAGTCAGCTGATGCCGACGTTGAAAAGAATTTTCACCGCTAGCTTGGCCTTGGCCTACATACCTTCTCTTTGGCGTATGGTTAAAGTCGTGTTCATACCAAAAATCGGTAAGACTGACTACACTCTCGCCAAAAGTTTTCAGACCCATAAGTCTGTCTTCCTTCCTGCTGAAAAGTTTGGAAAGACTAGTTGAGCTGCACGTGCGCAATGTTGATCTTCGATCGCATCCTCTTTCTGAGATGCAACATGCTTATCAGCGCGGAAAATCCTGTGAAACTGCGCTTCAGAACCTTATTGGTAGGATCGAAAGCGCTCTTGATCGGAAGGAGTACGCGTTGGGTATTTTCGTCGATATTGAGGGTGCTTTTGATAATGCGACCTTTGACAGCATGTGCAACGCAGCTAAACATCACGGTATAGATGAAACATTGGTGTTGTGGATTATAGCAATGCTAATGTACAGGACGTTGATTGCCGAGGCGGACTGTGGCAAATGCGTCATGACAGGTGTAAACAGGGGCTGCCCACAAGGTGGTGTTCTGTCTCCCCATTTATGGTGTATGGTAGTAGACTCTCTGCTAACGGCACTCAATCTTCCTGGAACCTACACACAAGCCTACGCGGACGATGTCACCGTTCTGTCTGTCGGCTCGAACCTAAGGACTGTCTGCTCTCAGGCGCAGAGATCCTTGGGCTTGATCGATGACTGGTGCACAAGAAATGGGCTTTCAGTGAATCCTCTTAAAACTACGTTTGTTCTCTTCACGATGAGGAGGAATTTCACTGGTCTGGCTCAGCTTGTGCTAAAAGGTGTCACTATCCCGATCTCTGACGAAGTCAAATATCTGGGAGTAATCCTTGATAGAAAACTTCTTTGGTCCAAGCATGTTGAATCGAAAACCGATAAAGCACTGTCGACTTTCTGGCAGTGCAAAGGCGCTTTTGGTAAGACATGGGGCTTATCTCCGAAAAGGGTCCTTTGGATCTATACGGCAATGGTAAGACCAATTCTCACATATGCATCGAGAGGTGGCTTTTGGTACCACGCGCATTGGAATTTTGAAGAACTTGTGCGAGAATTATCCTTTGACCCCTGTCTTATGGATATGCCGTCTGATGCAATGACTCCAGAAATCCTATTGCGACAAAACTACCACGTCAACTTTCCTCAGGCAACGGAATGGCTTCGGCCAGACTCTGAGCCAGGGAAAGAATGCCATCGTGTATTCACGGATGGCTCTAAAACCGGACAGGGGTCTGGTTCTGGAGTCTTCGTGGAAAGCGAGAACATTAAACTACACTACCCTTTAGGTAACCACGCGACTGTCTTCCAGGCGGAGGTTTTCGCTATCCTTATGGCTATGCGCTATATTGTGACAAACAGGTGGAGGGCTAGAAGCATATGCGTTTGCAGTGACAGCCAGGCTGCACTAAAAGCGCTACTCAACCCTCTCACCTCGTCCAAGCTAGTGCTCGAACTCAAGCTTGCTTTGAACTTGGTCGGCAGGCTAAACACGGTCAAACTTGTCTGGGTTCCAGGTCACACTGGTATCCAGGGAATGAGATCGCCGATGAGCTTGCCAGGCTGGGTTCAGAAGAAGCTCTTTCAGGACCTGAACCTGCGTTGGGTCTGCCTGCATCTGTGGTTAGGTCATCCATTGATAGTTGGGTTTCTAGTAAACACGAGTGTCGATGGCGTGACTGTGCTGGGTGTAGACAGACCAAGCGACTGCGTCCGGACATCTGCAAAAGGTCCGCGTCCTTTCTTCTGTCTCTCAGGAGAATCGACTGCAGACTGCTTGTGGGCGTCCTTTCGGGCCACCAAGCTTTTGCCAAACACTTAGTGTATTGGGCTTGAGCGACACCACCATCTGTCCTGCTTGTGGAGAGGATGACGATACAGCGGAACACTTCCTTTGTAGTTGTCTTGCCTTTGCTCGCATCAGGTGGCGGATCTGAGTGCCGAACATCTAAGCTCTTCATCACTGAAACTCCTTCTCATCTTTCTTCGAAAGACGGGAAAACTAAGTACAGCAATGTAAGGTGTCTGTTTGGCAGTACAATGGACCAGTAGTTGTGTCTGAGTGCTCCATCGGATAGTAACAACCTCCGAAAAAAAAAATTAAAAATAAAAAATTGTGGAAAGGGGAGATGTTGTATATTAGTAGTAGTATACGAACACATTATGTATTATATATAATGTGTGCCCTGCACATGCACACACCACAAGGAATAATTCAATCAGTCAATAAACAGATGTCATTATGTCAACCAAACAACACATCAGATACAATGCAATTTTTTTTTTGTAATTTTTGAAAAATATCATTTCTTGTTTGAATTGTTGGGGAGAGTACGATAACTACGGCGCCAAAAATTGATAACGGTATTTTGTAGAGGGGTTAAATACAAACACTTTTTACTATGGGAGGGGTGGTCTATCTTACTCCGTTTAGGCGGGACGGGTAATTTAAAGAAAATGATACTTTAAATGGAAAAAAATATATTGAAAAACAATGGCAACACTTATGATAAAAAACTAAACCATTTTAGAAAGCCCGGAATCTGTTCTTTTATATTATTTTTAAATCAAGTTATTCCCTTAAATAGTTTTTGAAAAAAACAATTTCAAACTTAAAATTTAAGGACAAAAATTGTGGTGAGTAAAATAATTTTGGCAATGAAAACTAATGACGGATTTGTGTAGAGGAGTTAAATGCAAGCATTTTTTACTATGGGAGGGGGTCTATCTCGCTCCGGTTAGGCGGGAGGGGTAATTAAAAAAAAAATTATAAATAAAATTAAAATAATTTTATTGTATTTATAAATAACGAACTATAGTATTTTTCAAAGACAGGAATCCGTTCTAAATTGTCTAAAATGCAAATCAGCAAAATTTTGTCTACCAATGTGAAATTTCAGGCCAGAGACTGTATCTGAAGAATGTTGTTGACATTGGGTAAACTAATATAATTTAAAGAAAGTTTGCATATACTCAGCCTTGCACCCATCCCAAAATCCAACAGTGACCCCAAGCAGGGGGGTTGCAGGGGGACAGCATTTCAAGGCGCAAGGATAGCAATTAACAGCTATTAACTATTAACAGCTATAACTTGATTTAAAAATATCAAAGAACAGATTCCTGGCTTCCAAAAATCCTAAAGTCCTTTATTAGCCGTTTTTTATTATCAGCTATGATCTATATAGATCATCGATTTACATGCACTTACAACAACAACATGTGATCCTGCTTTTCATCGAGATCACGAAATATGATCTGAAAATTAATTCAACTATTTCTCGTTGTTGTTTCGTGGCGTTGTTTATTTCATTCACTCAATGTTGGTGTCCCTGTAAATTATAGCCACACAGTAATGTTGCCAGACCAAAATATGAAACACAATTAACAACACAAAAAATCAATTAGCATTTTTTCTAATTCGAATAAGTTACTATTCCTACTTTCGAGATGTTTTGTTTCGCTATATAGCACAGAAATATAAATGGAAATATTAGCAGTACAATACGGTTAATTATGATGCATATTTGAACATAACATTTGAACATAGTTTCCCCCAAAAAAATATTGAATGCTAAGTGTATGCAGATTTGTATTCATATGGTAACACCCCAACACAACAAGCGAAATGTCAAACTCAAATATGAGCAAGTGCAATGGAGAAATCATCGCATTGTGACGTCACATTGTACCGTGTGGCTGCAAGATGGCTGGTGGAAATACGAAATTTGTCATAATTGGTATTGGATTTCATATGTGAAAAACAACTATTGCTACAACTCAATCAATGATCCAGTTTGTTTTATTTTCATGATCTGATCCGGATCAGATCACGCTGATAATAAAAAACGGCTATTGTAAGTGCCATTGTTTCTCAAATTTTTTTTTTCATTGTATTATTTTTTTTTAAATGCCCCTCCCGCCTAAACGAAGCCAGATAGACCCCCCCCCCCTCCCTTAGTAAAAAATGCTTGTTCTTAACCCCCCCAACAAAATACCGTTATCAATTTTTGGCGCCGTAGTTATCGTACTCGTGCCCAATTGTTTTTTCTTATAGTTTTTTTTTATAATAATTTGAAAAATATAATTTTTTGTTCCTTGTTAAAAATTTGTTATCTACAGTTTTGTTATTTTCTTATTTAACGATTTTTTTCGGTCATTTGTCTTAATATTTGGGCTTTTTGTCGCTTTTCTTCTTATCTTTTTGGATCATGTGCCAGTTTTTGGGCATTATAACACATTTCCGTTTTTGAGTGTTAAGAGCATGAGCGATGATTTCTAAAATATTATTTATGTCATACCGCCCAAACGAAATGTCTTAAAGAAATAATCTTTTGGGTGCTATGACATTTTGTGATTTGGGCGTTATGACCTTGGGCGATAAGACCTAACGCAGTATTTCACGGTTTCCCTATTTTTACTTTTGTAATAATTTTTAAATGAAAATGTATTAAAGTTCTAGTACACGGTATGTAGCACGCCATATATATATGTGGCTCTGAAGTAATTTTGAATTCAGCGATTGGTTCCAATGGGTACATGCCGTGTACAAGCTCTCTTTGTGCACTCTCTGTTGACGTCATGTGGCGTGCTACATACCGTGTACTAGCATAATTACATATGACATTATCAAAAAAATTCAATAAAATAATAAAAAAGCGAACAACAAGCAAAAGTATCTTAGCCTAACACACATTTAATTATAATTTTATATTATAATAAAAATGTATGACAAGCTAAAAATTTCTTTTTTTTAAAAGAGCACCTTGTGCCATTTTCCGAAAAAATACCCCTCCTCTTTTTTCTCTCTCTTACTACAACACTTCTTACATCTGTCTATTTCTCAGCCACTCGCTCACTTATGTGACAACCCTTACGCGTTCTTTCGAAATGCTTAACAACTGCTGTTGTCCGTTATTATTGTCCACATCATTATGGTCACCCCATTAATTTCTATTTTAGCAAATCTTCATGACTTTACCAGTTTACCTGGCTGAAATTCAAGGTAAATTGTTACCAAATAACACCATCGAAGCAAAGATATTATATTATCTAAGTTTAAGTAAAAATTTATTCAATTTTATATGTATCACAGAAGAAGTATCAGAAGTATCACTATTTGTAAGTTGTATGGATGTGCTTTATCAATTAATAAAATTTATAAAATAAGAATTTAAAGAAATTAAAAAAAAACATTGTAGTAAATATGTATAATCAAAACTATGCTATTTTTAGGAAAAGTAATTCAAAAAAAATCGTACAAGAGAAATAAAATAACGACCGCGAGATTATAATTAATATTTACTAATTGAATTGATTTGACGCAAAATGTTTAAATATATCAAAGAATAGAATAAAACAAATTATTAATAAACCTCACATCCACTTATATAAAATTAAATAAACTTCTTAGTCCGAGAGGCAGGGGTCCATTTTGAGCACTGATTTTATGCCGATAGATTATTACTCATTGATAAGCTTTGGTTGATAAGTAAAGTGAAGGTCAGCAAGGACTTGGCGACAAATGAAACGTCTTGGACTTATGCAGTTATGTTTCTAGTGTTTCAGTCTATCCTTAGGAGAGATTTTGTGTGGTTGCATTAATTATTTAATGTTCAGTTGTTAGTTTTTGGGTATATATAGGGCATTTTTAGCGGATTTTTAATATGTGGATGCGTCTGGCAAGGACTTGGCGACACGTGAAACGTCTTGGACTTATATATTCGTTATCAAGGAGTTTTTCTCTAAATTCTAAAATAAAAATTAAGTGATTGCATTAATTATTCAAAATTGGAATTTTTAATGCATTTCCACTGCGTCTGGCAGGCCTTTGGCGAAACCTAAAACGTCTTGGATACATGTATTTGTATTGAGGGGACCATTCTCTATTATTTGGTAGTAGATTCAAGTGGTTGCACCGATTTATTCCTTTTGTGAATCATAGCGCATTTTTAATATGCAGTTGCATGCTTTAGCTGCCATTAAGCGCTGCCAGACGGGCATATTTGAAATCTTGGGCATCAGAGCAACGTATTATGTAAAATTCATCCGGTTGCCTTTCACGTCCAAAATTTACTGCGGGCTCTTAGACTAGAAGATGTCACGTCTGCAGTGTGCACGAATTTCTTCATCATCTGATTGGTTCCAATCGATTTCACCATCGGGATTCTTTGGCCATCTGGTTTCATTCGATAACAAAAATTCTGGGCCAGTTATCCATCTTCCTTCTGACTGGTAACTGGTCAGGTACTTAGCTCGTGCGGCTATATCGGCAACGTTTATTTTGGTGGGGACTCAACGCCACTCGCTTACTTTCGACAGCTCCAACATTTCAACGATTCGGTGGCCGACGAAAGGCTTATATTTTCATGGATTGGCTGACTTGATCCAGGACAGCACTGTTCTTGAATCGCTCCAAAAGATGCACTTGATTGCATGCATATTATGGGGCTGAAGAATCCTTCGGCGAAGTCGCACTCCCAAGATCGTTGCTTGCAGCTCGAGGCGTGGAATCGATGTAAGTTTGAACGGGGCACATCGCGTTTTGCCTGCTACAAATGCAACTGTTACATTACCCTTCTGACCGACGGTTCTCCAGAACCCAACTGCAGCGAACGCCTCGTCACTTGCGTCAACGAAGATATGTAGTTGAATATCAGCGCCTGTGGACACCTGAGTGGCATAAAAGCGCGGCACACGAACTCTTTTAACTGCTTCCAACATTGAAAACCATTGCCTCCATCTTCGTTGCATAATAAACGGTATCTCCTCATCCCATGTGGTGCTTGTCTTCCATAGCGACTGCACCATCAGCTTTCCATGGATTGTAAAATCGGCCAATAATTCAAAAGGGTGGAAGATGGACATCAGTATACTAAGGCACTCTCTCTTTGTGGGAAATCGTTCGCCATTTACAATTTTCGGACGAAATATGAAGGCGTCGTCCGTCGGGATCCAATGTAGGTATACCAAGAATCTTCTCTGATTTGTTCTCAATATCCATTGGCCACGGACTCTAGTGCACACTGCTTTTCCCGTAGACTATTGAGCAGCTTAGACGAATTTGATGAAAATTTGTGAAGCTCGAAACCTCCACTGAGATGAATTTTGATGACGTCGGATGTTGCAGCTAATGCTTCCTCTTCATTTTCGAAGCTGCACACAAGATCATCGACATAGTGGTTTTCTATTATAGTTTTACAGCTTGAGGGAATTCACTGGCAAATTGTCGAGCGTTGTAATTCTTGATGTATTCGGCAGAGCAAGGTGGCACCAAAAACCACCACTTGCATCACGTAAGTGTTCACAGTCTCAGCTTCATCCCTCCATTGCAACAAAAATCTTTGTGCATCCTGGTCCTCCTTCCTGATGGTGATTTGATGAAACATCTCGTGAATGTCTGCACACACTCCGACAGGCTTTTCCCGAAATTTGTGCAGAATCGCTAACAAGTCTTGGCATTGTTCTGGACCCTTCAGCAATGACGAGTTTAGCGAGGTCCCATCTAATTTGGCTGCAGCATCAAACACCAATCGCAATTTACCTCCTTTATTTAAGTTACGAGCGCAAAAATGCGGAAGGTGCCATGTCCGCGGTCCTTTCCATCGGCTGATAATAAGCGTGCGTAACCCTTGGCAATGTATTCCCTGATGATAATCTCGTAATCGACAGTGTACGAAGAATCCTTTTCATCTCATAGCGCTTGCTTCCCTCAGCGATTCCACTTATTTCCAAACTGACTAAGCTCAACGGCTGTGAAGTTCTGTTTTTACCAATCCAGATAAGTGACATTGTTCGGCTCCTTCAAGTTAGTCCCAATTGCGAAGCGATGCTGTTATTTATTATTGTCACTGACGATCCATCATCTAAGAGTGCGAATGTACTTACAATACCATTTGGCCCATACAGTTTTACAGGTAGCACTTGAAATAAGATCTTTGAATTAGCGGTGGCCAAGTTGGGATCTTGGTCTTGTTCTTGATCTTCCTTTTCTTTTGATTGCACTGATGATGAAGGTTCTGCTTCTGGCTGTCGCATTTCATGGAGTATAGACGATGATGAAATCGGCCGCATTAATCTGCATCGCATCGCCTTTTAGAACGGCACGATGAAACGATATGCCCTGGCACTAAGCATGAACTGGTTCAATTGGTCTCCGTTAACTTCTGGCTGTAAATTTTCCAAGTCGGCAGTTGTGACTCGGTTATTTAACGGGACCAACCCATTACCGCTTGGCGGCGGCGAATGGAGTACCATGTATCTGCTTATTACTTCTCAAAGTAATTAAATAAAAATTTGTTCGTGTGGAGGCCCCAAATTGAACAAACCCCTCATTTGTTTTAATGAGTTTGAATGTTTTATTTCTGAAAATATAATAGTTTTACAGAAAGAAAAGTTTGTTACAAAATGCTTACTTGTGCCCTCTTTGACTGAATTTACACGAATGAACAAGAAAGGCATGAGAATGAGAAATATAAATTTGACATTTGATTTAATTTTTGTTTGCACAGGGCTGTTATAAGTTTCCTCTGGCTCTAAAAATTTGTGGTCAGCTCACATTTTTGATTGCTGTATTCGGAACAATTTCTTTCATCTCTTTTTCTCTAAATCGCATAGATTTTCAAGTGACCGAGAAACTCTGATGATTAGTGATATCTTTAATGCCTTTGGCTGTGTTGATGGCGCAGCCACAGCATATTCGTCTTTAAGTGCTGCTGACGATGCCGGCCGTATCTGTTCTCCAAATGACGATGCTCCAATGCCCTCAATTGAATTGTTCATGCCTATAAGCGCAATGACAGATTCTTCAAGAGCTGTAAATGTTTTCTGCTTGTAGACACCACTACCTGTACCTACCTTTATTTTATATGTTTTAAGGTTCCGTACCCAGAAGGAAAAAAACGGAACCTTATTACTTTCGCTACGATACATAGGTATCTGTCTGAACCCACTAAGACCAATTTTGTTCCCAGGTCTATCTCAAAAAGTAATTAACGTAGAGTGCTGAAATTTGCATAAACATCTGGTATAACCTCTAGTTAAAACGACACATACCAATGTCGTAATTATGCCCCTATTTTGGAAGACAACTACAACCAAACCAAGGTTGTCTTTCTCCAATTGGTATTATCGATTACAACTTTGTAGTTGTTATGTCAAAGAACAAAATGGTTGTCTTTTCAGTTGTGTATCTGTATTATTATAAGACAACTGAGTTGTGTTGGAGTTGTTGTTGGTAAGCTGAAGGTAGAATTGCCGAAAAAGGATGAGGCTGTTTCAAATA
Source organism: Cheilosia scutellata (assembly GCA_955612985.1). Classification (NCBI taxonomy): domain Eukaryota; kingdom Metazoa; phylum Arthropoda; class Insecta; order Diptera; family Syrphidae; genus Cheilosia; species Cheilosia scutellata. Next base: position 80,112,663 of record OY015312.1, on the reverse strand, counting down.
ATCATTTATTTGGAAGAGAACGTACATTAATGTTTCCGTAGTAAGCCTGAAATAACTGAAAACCTGAAACCGACAGAAAAACTTCAGGTTTAGTATGCTTGCTTTGTATTTTGGGAGTTCTAATGGATCGGAGTGACAACAACATTAGTACTTTCCATGATTTTTTTTAACTTTCTCAGCGTTGAGTTGTCATGAAGACAACACAACTAAGTTCAGCTGTTATCCATAATAGGCACTTTAGTAATTTGATGGAAACAATAGGTCTATTCGCGTACTTTTCCGAGCAAGGCGGTAGAAATCTGTCAAACTCCAAAATTTGAGCGCAATTCTCTCAGAGAGCGGAAAATGTACCCAAAAGTACGTGTACGTGGATACACTTCGAGCTACTTCGAGCCATTTCCAGCTAAACAAAAATTTGCACAAAACAAACCTGTTTCAAACTGCAGCGAAAATTCACAATTTTAATTAAATCGATATAATTTTGTATTCTATCAATATCTATATAACTCATAACCGAGCAACCGTTGGAAAATATTTTTTGTTTATTTCGTCTATCTGTCAACTTTTTGCTTTTGACAATTTTATCAATACTTGCCCGTAGAAATTCCCTGAGCTGTTTCGAGCCAGGAGGGGAAATGTTGATTACTAATTATTTTGCTGGTTTTCTCTTTTTCTGTCATTTTTGATGAGAACGTGTATAGACTTTGTGCGGTTGCGATCGATTGTTATCGATTGCGTTCGGTTTAAACCACGTACGCGAAAGAACCTAATATTATCATTCGCACAAAAAACTGTTTATTTCTTGATCTACAAAAAAAAAATACATATAGGTACCAAGGTATATAGAATATAATGGTATGATACTGCACATGTCTATTTCTCGCTCATATAAATTTACGTCACCTGTATCTGTATCGTGTTTTGACACTTACTTAGTGGATTTCATGGCGGCAATATGAAAACAAATGTGATTTCTTGTAATTATTTGGTGGTCATTTAAATTAAAGATTATGGTGATTTGTGCTGTATTTGGCACATGTTTAAAAAAAAAGAAATAGATTAAAAATCGTGTGTGAACAAACCAAATTCCCAAAGAAAAATGTTTGCAGAATGTCTGGCTTTTAATCAAAGACATGTTGGAAAATAATATAAATGAAATATACAGCCCTATTATGGCTATCAAATATCAACACGATATTTGATAATAATTGATACGTATCAACAAAATGAATGAATCGGTATTATGGTTATCAACCTATCAACATTTTTGATGAATTGTGAATTGTATTAGATTTAAGATCTATTGTGAATAGTTTTTATCGATAAACTTGGTATTACGGTTATCAAAAAATTTGATATTCATCAAATTTTCTATCAACCACAAATTTCTCGTTGATACGTATCAAATATTCGGTGCATCAAATTAAAAAATGTAGCTATATCCTCGTTTTTATTGTTAAATAACGACTTTAGAGGAAATGTCTTCGGTAGACATCCCAAATGTACTCAAACCACGAGTAGCAGCGATTTTAAAATTATTTACTCAATAAGGAAACTATCAACTGAGCGTTGGGAATAACTTTAGCATTTGCATTGCATAATCATAAGTGTTGTTCGTTCTTTTGATTTGCGAAAAAACAACTTTTGTTTATTAAAAACAACAATATTATTTAACCAACACTAGTAGTCACTCAAGTAGCACAAAAGTCTACAATACACCAAAATATTTGGTGTATTTTATGCATTTTCGTGATATGCATTTTCAATATAAAAAATACACCACTTTTTAGTGCAGTTTTTGCACATTTAATTTCGATTCAGTGTAAATAATACCGTGTTCTCGTATATAATTAACACCGGCTGTACAAAAATTATACCGATTTTCGGTATATAAATTGTGCTAGTGGTATAAAAATTGTTCTGGTTACTAGGATATAATATACTCCAGAGGTGTATATTATGTACTGATAATTAGCTCAAATTATACACCAATGGTAAACAGTTTACACCACATTTTGGTGAAAAACTTTTTCCTTGAGTGTGAAAAATACACGATAATTCGATTGATAAAATACACCATTAGCGTATTAAAAAAATCCTAAACTTAGAATTTATTCTGGTTTAAAATTTAAACCGAAGTTTATTTTTTCCATCGGAAACAGAGTTTGAGCTAAAATTTACACCGTTTTTTAAAACTCATTCTATGATTCTAAGTAGGTATTCACATTCATAATATAGACGTAAGAAAATCATTAATAAATATCAATGTGAGTGCCTAATTTAACAACGAAGCCCAATCTGTCGATTTATTTTCTGTCCTACCCCGTCTAAAAATCGAGCGCCTCGAAAATTTTAATAATTAAAGATTTTTTATTCGATGCGTGAAAATTAGTTTTTCGAAAATTATAATTTTCTGGTTGTTTTTTAAATTATTTAGAGACGTAGTCTAAAAAACGAGTCAAAAATACAAAAAATGCGGCATGATTAAGTCGATATATATAGTAAAATAAATAATCATTGTCTTCATTCTAAATATGGCGGCCACCCGAATCTTATTTTTTCCTAATATTCCTTGAAAAATATGGCCGTCGTCCAAAATATACACCAATTCCTGAATTTGGATATAAAAATGCACCAATTTAAAAGAAGAAGGAGAAAAATACACAATTGTAGAAGTTATATGCAATACTCTGTTTTCGGTGCATTTATTTTGCTGGAAACTGTGTAAAATATTCACTGATTTGTAGCATTTCGTGAAATTGATGCAAAAAATGCACCAAAGTTAAAGGAGAAATGAGAAAAATGCACCATTGTGAGAAATACAGTGCGGTTCACTTGTTTAGACGCACACATTTTATTAAAATTAGGCAGCAAAAAAGTGTTGAATTTTCAGAAAAGTCAAAAGTTAAAGCTTAACTCTCGAAACGCTTTTGAAATCGTGAAATGGCTCATAAAATAGCTCGAAGTGAAGACTTGATAAGAAACTTTGTAAACAATAGAGTATCTTATGGAAAGAACTACAAAGCAAGGATCGTGAAAGTTTTAACACCACAAAACAATCGAAAATTGTAAGAATAGTGCCTTATGGCGCTCAATTTACAAACAAAATTATAGAATTTGCTGGTTTTTTTTTTTAGCAAATCCACTTGCGTTGTGCTATTGTCAATGCTTTATACCCAAATTTTACAAAACTAAAAAAAAAAAAACCACCGCCTAATCATGGATGCAAGAAACCCAGGCCTTGAATTTTCAAGGTCTGACATGGCATGGGATATGAACATTAAGGTGGTCTCCAGAAATTGAAGCAAAGACGACTTTTCGAACAAAAAGGAGTTTAACTTGGATGGTCCTGCAACTATAACTATTACTTTCATGATCTCCACAAAGAAAATATGTTTTGAACCGTCATCATTCAAAATTAGGGGTACTTATGGTATATGTGGTGCAATTTCATTCTTCGGCGCTTTTAAATTGGAAATCGTTTCCAATAAAATATTAGTATTTCTTGCAAAACTTTTTTTGGACACAGTTTTTTCCGTAATAAAGCACCTTTGTGGACTTATTCCATGGATATTCCAGAAGGATAACGTGCATATACGCACAATTCACGCCTTGTTAAATAATGGATTGTCAGTGAAAATATTAAAATATTGCACTGTCCCCCACATTCGCCTAATTTTAATTTTATTGAAACTCTTGCCCCGTGAAATTTTTTGAAGCAACAATCAGTAGCAACACAATCAAGAGCTGATTGTAGCGATCAAAGCTTCTTGAGAAAATATATCCTTGAATTACCTACCTTCAAAGTTCATTATGGCTCTTTGAAGAATATAACTTTTGAGATTATATCCAATGGTACTGCCTCACACATTATTAAAATAACTAAAAATTGACTAAAATAAATAAAAATATTGCAAACAATTTTGGTGTTTTGTTGTTTTTCGACTTTTTAACAGGTGCGTCTATTCAAAAAAATGCACACGTTTTGCATGGTGTATTAAGAAATTAGTAATGATTTTTTTATAGTGTATGAATGTATCTTTCTGCCAAATAAGTTTTTTTTCCTTTGTTCCACATAATACGAAAAAAACAAGAAATAAATCGTAACTTTTGTACGCCTAAACAAGTGAACCACACTGTAGCACTAATATTAAGTACACCGAACTCGGTGTGGTGCATTTTTTACCAAAAAGTGTATTAATTACACCAAACTCTCTGTGAAGTGTATTCAATGGTGAATATTTTACCAAATGGTGTATTAAAATCACCGAACTCTCAGTGTGGTGTATACAATGGTGCATATTCAACCAATGAGTGTATTAAGTACACCAACCTCTCTGTGTGAATTTTTTTAACCAACAAGCATTTACTGTGAAAAAAATATACAGTGGACGAGATTTTCTTTCAGAACAATTTATATTTCCAAACATTTTTTTCAGTTAACAAAATACAAAAGTAGGCCAAAATTGAAATTTGCTACTTCGGAAGAGAGGTAATCCGTCAACATTTAATTTGAGAAGAGCTTGCATTGTTTGATTTAATTGACGAAATGCAATACGGAAACAGTTCAATGCCATAGTACCAATATCCCATTGTATGTATAGCAATATTCCGTGTTGTATGGAGCAAAGTACGTGCATCTTTTGGCAGTTCATTTTTTCCTTCAGTTCGCAATAAAACAGCCCAATCAGCTAATTTAGACATGAAATGAATATGTGCGTTCACATCATCAATGACGCAATCTTCCGAAGACAGTTCCAATTCGCGATATACAATTTCCGCAACTTCGTCATTATCATCCAAATCATCATTCGAAATTGATTCACTTGATATTTCATTTGCCTGTAATACATACAATATTAGGTGCATTTAAAATAATATTTTGTCCAGATAATGAACCATTTTTAGAGTTTTTGGGCCGAATATAAAAGTTGATGTTTCCCCAATTTCCGAATAAGTTTCGATGACTTTGCTGGATGTTGTTAACTGGTTTGACAATGTTTTTAAATTTGTTTAAAAAGTTTTCCCTTCTACGATAACACTTCAAATAATTCTTAAACTCGAGGTACTAAATTTTGTTAATATTTGTTAATTTAAAAAGACAGTGCTTGTTAAGAATGCAGAGCTCGTTAAGAATAACGTAACTGAATAACTTCAATAACATTTTGTTGTTTATTTTTCACACTTATGTAGTTTGGTGTATTTAATTTCCACAGGGTGTAAATCCTTCACCGAAATATAGTTGGCCATTTAAAATGGTGTATAATATCTACAAAATATAGTGTATAAAATATGCCATGTTGGTTGGTTTCAGAATCGAATAATTTTATGCACCATTATTGGTATATTATAAAAACAGCTGAACATCGGTTTATTTTTTGCACCGAATTTCAAAAGAAATGTTGAAATTTTGCACAGGAAAGACAATGGTGTAATTTTTATACCGATAATTTTGACAGATACACCAAAATTTTGAATTTTTCTTCAGTTTTCTCAATTTTGCACCAAAATTTACGAATTTACACCAATTTATACACCAGTGTGCTACTTGAGCAGCCATACAACAAAAACCAACTACAAATCAGAAACGTTAAACGTCAAAACAGAACCCATTCTCAATGAAATTTCGATAAGTATTCACAATGAGGTAAAATGTATCAATTGATACTCATAATACCAAACTATCAATGAATTGATAGATCTTATCAAGTATCAACTAATTGATATTTGATAGCCATAATAGGGCTGATAAATACGCATTCATTATTATTTTATGTCGAAGAATCTTGGATCTTTTTATTGTATCAGACAGTTCAGTAGCTGCAGTAACGTGGGAGGGTTGTGCTTCCTTTGGTTATCATAATGGGTACCTATGGTTATGGTATAACTCGCATTTTTTCTTGCATTTTGTTATTTCGCTGCGATCATTTCGCATTTTTGCTATTTCGCAGTTCCTGTTTGGTAAAATTTCATTAAGCTTTGTAATTATTTCACCATTAGATATTTCGCAATTATTATTTGGCTATAACCATAGACACGTATTACTAGATGGTGCATTTCATACCCCAACCTGGAACAGCGTATACCTTATAATTTTACTCCTAGTAGATGGCGTCCCAATGCAGTTGGTCAACTTATAAACATTTTTTGTGTTTGCATATTTCCATATTTGTATCTTTGGTGTTTGCAAGATACCAAAGATATACAAAAATGTTGCAGAGAATGGAGGAAGAAAAACAGCAAATGAAATCGATGATGGAGATCGAGATCGAGTACATTTTGCATGATATAGCATATAGCTAGTTGTATGGTGTGTGTGGTAGTGCTAGGGTAGTTTTAGCATTACGAGACTGAGGAAGTGATGACGATGGGGTATCTTATATAGGCAACAATATGGAAGGAATGTGTCTATGGAAATGTGAAATGTAATTAGGTAACTAAGTAAGTGTGTATGTATATTTCGATATTAGGATGGGTAATGAATAATGCTCGTATCCTTTTGCGGACAGAAAAGGGGATAAATGCCCGAAATTTGGAGATTTCAAGGGATATCGCAATTTAAAATAGAGGATATATAGGGAATAAGTTTTTAACTTGTTTTCGCACTGAAATTGATGAAATTCAATAATAGTATCAATACAAAAATTAATTTAAATTGTGTTTAATTATTATTATTATTATCTTTAAATTACATATGTGTTTAATAAACAACCAATGTGCCATCATCGCCGTCGTCGTCATTCGCATCTGAATCGTTTTCGATAGCAATAATTTCTCCACTTTTGGTTTTTTTTTATATTGGTCCTCTGCAGCGATTGAGCGAAGGAATTCAGGCTTCCTTTTCAGAAATTTTTAGAATTCAATGCATGAGTTGCCCCAAACTAAGAATGAAAAATCACCCCAAAATTGGGGCTGTTTTTCATAATGAAATAATACCCCAATTTCAAATATGAAATAAGGCCCCACTGCGATGAAATAAGGCCCCAAATCTGATAGTAAACCCAAGCAGGGGGGGTTGAAGGGGGGCAGCATGCCCCCCATACGTTTTCGTTCTTTTGGTGCCTTATTTAATAATGAAATTTTACCCCAAACTGAAAAATGAAAAGAGGCCCCAAAATATGTATTGTCACCCCAATTCGCAGAATTTTACGCAATTTTTTGTTGCTGTTGCCTTTCATGTACATTTTTGGGGTGATTTTTCATTTTCAGTTTGGGGCCATTTTTCATTGGGGCCAAATTTCATGTAGCCTGTGAAAAGAGGAGTTTATAGGATAAAAAAGGGATTTTGGAAATTTTCAGGGGATAGTTTCTTTGACTTCGAAAAAAGGGATAATCCCCTAAAAAAGAGGATAGATACGAGCGTTAGTAATGAATGATGAAGGATATTATGATAAATTATTTAAAGTAGTAAGTATTTAAGCCTATTTGATTCGAAACAGGCAATGTATGTACCTTTCTTTGTTTTTTTTACCTAACATTTCCTCTTCAAAATTATTCGCACAAATAAAAGTGCTATAAGTACCTACCTACTAATTTCTGTTGTTATTCCCAAAAAATGGTTCAAATTGTGCATAAGTACCTACCTACATGCGGTTTGTAGGCTGACAGTTCCAGTTCATTTGTTTATTTTAATTTTAATTTTAACCTTTTTATATTATGATTATTTTAGGAGCAACTAGGCAGTTGGCGCAGCTATTGCAGCAATCAACCAACCCATGCTGGTTCTGGTGTTTGTCCTAAATGACTCAGTCATCAATGCACAGCCCTAAACGGATAGTCTTAAGCTAAGTACACACGATTGTATGATCAATATTGTCAGATCTGTCAATGCTCTGACAATGACTGACAATGACCTTCCAATAGCCAACTACCTTACAATACAAAATTGTCCGTTCAGACAGTTGTAAGATTTTGTCCCAAAGTCTGACAATTTCATTGTCAGATGGATGTCTTACAATGGTCGGCATAAAATGAGATTAAAAAATGTTTTTTTGACAAGTTCCACACCCTCCCACAACCGCACCCACCGCGGGTGCGTCTGCTGACCTTCATTTTACTTATCAACCAAAGCCTATCAATGAGTAAAGGTAATAATCTATCGGCATAAAAACAGTGCTCAAAATGGAACCGTGCCTCCCGGACTATTAGCTTTAGCCTCATTTTCTGACCGCTGATCAACGATCACACGATCACTGGTGGTGTGCCTATGTATATTCCCATACAAAATAGAAATTCAGATTTTTTTTTCGATTTTTCGGCTGGGTTTGGGTTTTCCCGAATTTTCTTTTTTCCCAAACCCTGAATCAATAGGTACCTACAAACAAAAAAAACACAAAAAAAAATAATCATCCAAATCGGTCTAGCCTCTAGACTTTCTCGAGACTAAGGCACAACAATTAATTTTTATATACCTAGAGATAGATGTAGATATAATAGTTAGCAGCTCGTTCTACCGACATAAAATGCTTCTACATTATAATATATACTTCATAAAGTAGACACATTATAATATTTGCGAATCAATTAAAAAAAAATCACTTAAATCGATGCATATTTGACAAAAATATAGGCAAAATAGTGAGAGTCTAATACATATACCTATATGCACAATCTAAAAATCTTCTGCAATGACAGAAAACAAGCCAAAGTCAGTTTTTATTCAATTTGTCTCTCCCAACTGATCACCCTTGCATCGTCCCTCTCTACTATCACACAAATCCTACACGACACCATCCTACACCGTGCTTCTTTGTCATAATATTGCATCACCTTTCCTATTCCTTTATTCGCCTCTTCTACAAGAACAACCAAACCAGTTGCAGTTCCCTACCCTGTTACATCACATCAGAAATAATTTTATACTGACAGATGGGGATGGCGATAATGAATGCAGAAAGAGAAGAGGCAAACCAGTAGTTTGTTTTTGTTTTGTTTCTTTGGTTTTCTTTAGAAACATTTGCCCAATGCTATATCAAAATTCAAAAGTCTCATTAGGATACATGATGCCGTAAAAACGAAGGAACATTTTGTTTGTGTGTTTTGTTTTGCGAAAAAGGAAATTAAAGAAGAATCAGGTATGAACTCCACTGAGAAGCCAACGAAGTCCACGGTTCACGTTGATCGGAAATGTTTCTCAACAGTACACCACAAATAAAGTGTTTTGCAGCATGTATCCGAGTTTGAGGTATATTTTCACGGTGGCTCCATCTAGATTTTGGGGTGTTTGGGAATAACCATTTCCTTTATATGAAATGCACCATCTAGTAATTATGTGTCTATGCTATAACTTATGTACTTAGATTTTCTTATTTTCGCATTGGCTTATTTCGCGTTTTCTTGTTTCGCTTCTGCCAAATAAAATAATAGTAGGTACCTAAAACCTTTAACCGCGAAGTCGTTTTCTTATATTGGAAACATCAGGCAAAAAAAATTTAAAAGATTAAGTATATTCATTAATACATATTAAAAGTGCAAAAAAAATGCATGCTGAAATAAACAAGCGGCTAAATAACATGGCGCGAAACAAGTTTTACAAGATAAATAAATGCAAAAACATAAAAACATAAAACATAACTATAATTATTATTCTTAATGATTTCGTATTTCATTTATCAAGAGTCCAAAACTACATTTGGCGATCAACTTGCATGCATAGTAATGGAAACAAATCAAAATGTAAAATTTCACGATACACGTGACGTAGATGCGCAGAACGAAATAAAATTTCAACTCGGAAGAGCATACCATTTATTCTATATACCTTGTACCTACCTAGGTACTAGGTAGTCCTTTCTTGCAGATCGTATTCATAGCCATATAGGTATGTGCTTTAGACTGTTTTGCTTAATATTTTAGAAGATATTTACAAAAAAAGCTCAAACAGCTACATAAAATTGGAACTTCCATTGCATACCCATCTCATACACCGTATTGGTTGTGCTCTCGGTTGTCGTCTATCACATCCCGGTTGTCTCATTCCTTCATTCGTGTTTTGTGCATACATTTATTTTTATTTTTTCTCGTTGGTGCTTTGTATTTGTCTTATTGCTAGTTGGAGCTGGGATTTGCAAAGAAATTTCTTGCTCGCCTTTGTAGGGGGTAGCCGGGTGAGTCAGAGTCAACATTAGTACCTAAACCTAATGTCATACTAGACAAAATAAATCTTTTTATCTACCCCCAGTTTCACAGTGATAGTTTAAATTTAAACTAAAGTTCAGCTAAACTCATTCCTAAACCTGAACTTTAGTTTAAATTTAAAGTTCAACTCGCCCGGTTTCACATAGTAATCTGAACTTTAGTTCAATTGAACGCAGTGTTTTTGACAATCGGCTTTCAAATTGAAATTGCACTGTGTCAAACTGTCAATTGATCTGACGTTTAAACGAAACTATGAAACCGAATTAAGTGTTGTTTAAGCTTCCACTGGGCGATACTCGTTTAGATTACTACTAATAGGAAGCGGGACATTATAAATGTATATTTCTAATGACATAATGGATGAAAAAGCAGTGAAAGTGTGTATTAGCATATAAGAAAGCTTAAATGGTTACTATTAGCAAAGACAATATATTATTTTTTTTTATTATCTGTGCTATTAGATTTGTATTGGAACTGAGGTACCTATTGATTTTTACACAGAGCGGAAATATTTATTTATTTCAGATGTAAACACACATTTACAGTTGTTTTACCTACTAATGGGAGTAGGGGTGGTATTCACCAACCACTCGTAAGTTAAGAGCTTCGTAAACCTATTCACCAACCGCTATTAGTGCATATTTACGAGCGCTCGTAAGACTTACGAGCAGCGTTCCCACTTCGAATTTACGAAAGCGTAGTGCCGAGATGAAGAAAACGTAGTGTTTCGAGCTAAATCGTAGTGAAATATGAAAAATTATTGCAATCTCCATAATGTTTTAAGCTATGAGTACACGACATGCCAAACACGACATACGCATGCCACTCTGTCGTCGCGATAATTACTAGACATATTACTCGGCATATTGTAGAATAATATGTCACACGGCATGCACGTTTTGTTTCAAAGTTGGAATATTCGTATGTCGACGGTGACTGGCATGTTATTATTTTTGATTTGTTGACATACGATTTTTCCCTATTTTTTTTCTCGGTGAAAACGTGCGTTTTGTGTTTAAAAAAAATGTCGCGAATCAATTCCGATATGACTATTTTGGCAGCAAAATAATTCAAGGTTGCAAAATCGAAACGTTGAAATTAAGAACAAAATTAATTAAATTCACCCAAACTATTTAAAAACAAAGCAAACAAAACAAAATACGTTCTCATCGACATGCACGTTTTTCAGTAGGATTATGTCAAATTTACATGTCATTCTGAGTCGGACATATGGGTGACAGACGCATGCCAACATAATATGTCAGTGTCAATAATATGCCGAGTACACGACATGCACCCTTTTATGACATATTCTGACGTCGAATTGATATTTTTCATATGAAATTTTTTTTATCACAGCCGTTTCATTTGTGAAGAAGTGTGAAAACATAGACAAGGCTCTATGACTCACAATGGAAACATAAAATAAGCGCGAACAAAGGGATTCAGAAACCCAAAATATTTACATATTTAATCGAATAGTATCTGGAGAATAGTCCCAATTTGGCCAATGAAAAGTATTCTACCTTGAAAAGCTCGAAAATTACAAATTAAATTAAATTATTTATCACTTCACAGTCACAGAACGGAAATCGACCCCTTGTAACCACCATTATTGCGCTGAAAAGTGAATTAGTTAAATTAATCGCCCTGTTGTGAATGCATTCAGCCAACTCTTCCAAGGGAAAACATTTTAGAAACCAATATTACTTACTGAAGGAATTTTATACAAGAAATATATGGATACGAAGTCGAACGGAAAACCGTAGTGTTTTCAAATTTTTCGTAGTGACGTAATGATTTCGTCGAACTAAGGCAAAATCGTAGTGAAACATTACGATCGTAGTGAAAGTGGGAACGCTGCTTACGAGTGGTCCCAACCACTCCTAAGTTACGAGCGGTTCGTCGTTCGAATTCGAACATGAAGTCAGAGAGCGCGCTGTCATATTTGACTTAACAAATATGAAAGCATTTTGAAATTTGGGTTTTACTATTTTTTATAAATTCTAGTTTTATCTTAAGTTTATTAATTTTGTATTGTCAATAATGATTTTACAAATTTGGAAGGCAACATTTTAAGCCATATTTGTTTGTTTCGCAAAATAATTTATTCGTAGTAGACCATTGATATGGTTGGACAGTGTTCTAATATCATGGGATTTTTTTCTTTCTAATAAAATTTCAGGCAAAAAAAATTGTCTTCTAGAGACAGACGCTACTGCAAAAGTCATCGAATGTAATATTATGTACATATGTACATTGGACAATAATTATGCGTGAACTCTGAATGCTATTTATTTAATGAATTAACTCGATATTCTGAAGATGTTACTAAATTGATAAATATTTGGTTAATACAAAACGTTATTTTGAATAAAATAACAATTGTCTTTTCTCAGAAACAAATAATTTGGCCTATTCGGCAAAATCTTTTATCCATTTTTCCTGTTATTCTGTTATGAATTTCCATACAAAAGTTCGAACTGTCAAAAAATCTTTTACGATCTCCAGAATTGGTATTCCGCGTGCAAAAATCTTTTATGAAATCTGTTATAATTCATAACAGAATAAAAGACAGAATTTTGTGACTTTTATCATAAAAGATGTTTATTAATTAGAAAGTTTTGAATTGAAATGGATATCTATATAATTTATCGTCAACGATATGTTTACAAAATAAGACAAATGTAATAATTGTGCATAAACTAGTGGGTATGTAATCGAAAATAATTTGGAAATTTGTACCTACTTTTGCTTTAATTCATGTCGAGTAGCTACTTCTCCGGACGGAGCGATCCATGCTTCGGTGGTTTGGTCATGTTAAACGCATGTCCCCAACCAGGATCGCACGACGTCCTATGGAATCCGTACCATCATAAGGCAGGCGTCCCCTAGGTAGACCCAGTATGAGATGGTTACATCAAGTTCATAATCTCTCCTCTACACCCGTATGAGGATTGCCCTTGATGATTTAGAGACGATGTCGGAGAATCGAGAGCTATGGAGGGTTCGAAACCCTGAATACGATTTATAAAAGATCTTTTATGGTCGAGATCTTTTATGATTCATAACAGAAAATTCATAACAGATTTTGCCGAATAGGCCTAAATAAAAGAGTAAACATATGGGATTTATTTATAGAGGTTCTGGGAACAAAGGTAAAAATCGTAACTGCTTGAGGGAAAAACTATCCAATGGATATAGGAACACTGCACGGTGTCGATGACAGTTGTCGCGAAAAAGAGCGAGTTCGAAAATGAGAGGAATTTCGAACATTCGAATTAGTACAGACACAACCAGCGTTGCCACTTGTACTACTTATGTATTACTGTGCTACATATTTGCTTGATTTTTCAACGCTGTACTACATACTACATCGTTACCCTAAAGTACTACATTTTTTAAGTTCCGCCTAACCATTTTACTTTTTACGAAAAACTTGTCTTTCGTAAATTTTTCCACTTTTGCTCTTATAACTAAATAAATAAATATTTAGAAACTTTGCATCACTCTAAAGTAAATGCAATTCTTCAGCTGAATGCTTCCATTTACGTAAGACACGAAGTGTTTGTCTATCAGCAGTATTCAGACAGCTGATCGTCAATTATAAATATGTTTGTTATTGTCGATTGTCTTTCTTGGGCTGCACCTGCAAGCAACAGTTTTTGAACGTGGTTTCGGATTCCGAATTTTTAGAAAAATAACAAATAAATACATCGTCATTATTAAGGCAAATGAATTCAATCCGGCATTACTAAAGAATGTGTACAATGATAGTGAGATCGGTTGAAGTCTGAAATGTTGTCGGACAAAACCAACTTCCCTTGTCAAAACTTGAATTGGTGCTTTTGCCAAATTATGTACATATTGGCAATCAACTAGTAAAACAAAAATGTTCTTTTATAGTTTATGAGACTACTGATCTGTCAACCGAAACCTGCCTAGCCTGGTGATAATATATCTAGATACTTTGGTGAGTGTGCTGTAAAAGACAGATGTATTGGATTTCAGCAGCCCAAGAAAATTGATTATAAAGAAATTTTTCAATCAATCCTGCGTGAATGCAAATACAATGGGTCGTAGGTATGAATAAAACGTAGCAATTGCTTTTACTCAGACTAAATGCCAAAATCGAAGCAATTGCTAAGTTTCGTATGAATAAAAACTGATTTGAGTTAACTCCAACTTTTGACATCTTCGAAAAGCGGCGCCACCGACCTTTTACCCAGATTGGTATGAATAAAACGTGGAAGACAAAGCAATTGCTACGAAAATTCCGAGTCTGCTATTTTGTTGACTCAGAGCATTTGCTAAATATTTTGCGCGCACATTTTTTTTGCAAAAACAGTCTAGCCTTGTGAGTTGCAGTGTTTTTTTATAAATACATAAGTTAAAATAATTTTTGCTTGTGAAAGAAACAAAAATGGATGCGATAAGTTGCACATTTTAGCTGTTTTCCCTACTGTTGCTAACGTTCGTGAAAAAAAAAAAAACAGTATAAGCTAAGAAGAATTGGTTACGATAACAACTTTAAGCAACTGTATCGTTTCACGCGTCGAAATGTAGATTACTTTTAGAAGAAAATCTGGAGACGCGGGGTGGTGTTCCTTCAAATATGCAGAAAATTAAATCTTTCCTACTGCTTCTGACGTTTGCACGAATATCACTATTTGATCACTATTGGAGATAGAAGTAGATGGAAATTCCTCATCGTCAGCTGCAGAGCAATTAATTTGTAATCGAATATAGGTTATGCACTTATGCGTACCAGTATGCTCTTCCAAATACTCTTCTTCATCATAGATTTAACTTTTTTTTTTCGTATTTATGTGAATTTTCTTTATTAAATTAGTTTATCATTTGTTTATTGTTCCTCAAAAATTGTTTTTTTTTTATTCTAAAATTCAAATTCAAATTCAAATTTTGACAGAAACTGCAAGGGAAGGACACATGCAGTGAAGTAAATGCTTTGTTCGAATTTTCGAACTTACTTTAGCAAAGTATGTTTTTATTCATACCGATTCAAAGCAATTGCTAAGTGCTTTTACTTTGCTACCACCTTTTACTCAAAGCAAATGCTAGTTTTTATTCATACGACCCAATAACATAGACATTTTAAAATTGGTTTTTGGCCTGCTAATGCCGTAGTAATGCGGAGACCTCTTAGCGGGATGAGTGAAAAACTATCCAATGTCTGCCCAAATCTATTTTCAAAAGGATGTAGTAGTCACAACCTACATTTATGTTCATCGGCTACATGCAAACTCTGGCCATTAAGTATACTAAGCTCTATTAAAGCTTCACATGCCCACTTTTTTCATAGCCCTACGCCAAAAAATCAGTAAAAAAAAATATGGTACTACATTTTGTTTAAAAATGCTACATTTTGTTGGCTGATGTACTACATTGGCTTTATATTTTAGTGGCAACGCTGGACACAACCCTAATAGCGCTTGGTGAATACCACCCAAAATACTTAAGTTACGAGCTTCATAAGTTAATAATCGACTTACGAGTGGTTGGTGAATACCACCCTAGGTATCCGTATATAAGTTAAATTTCAAATATGAGCACATAAGTGAGACCTTTTGAGTTGTCCAGATCGCTGCTAGATTTTTACACTAAGAATTATTTAGCTTTGCTATAGTTAGTTAGGACTTAAAGTTGGTTCGATTACGAATGATATATCAATTCCACTGCTAATATCGTCCTTGAAGCGATGTACCACACTATCATAATCGTTTACGGCAAGCAAAGGCGGGGGTGATTATAAAAATAGTTACAGTAATTGAATTTTTCGATTTAAGGAATTGAAGACGAATTTAATAACGGACTGCATTTTCGATATGTATGATGCAGATGGAATACACCAGCATGCAATTGTTGTGGAAGTGAATGGACAAACTACGAGTGATAACATGTTTACTTTAGTAGAACATGGCAGTGAAACAGAATACAATAAGCAGTATGCTCTCAAGTATATACATATTTTTTTTAATACCAAAAGGAAAAATTCTTATTCCATAATTTATCTACAGAATACTAGAAGAACTTCATTACGAACAAAGGGCGGTTTATAATCTTATTGTGACTGCGTACGACTTAAACAACAACCAAGGTAATATTTCTGCAGTTCTTGAGATCATAGATGTTCCGAATAAAGATCCTGTATGGGTTAAGCCTCTCACTACTGAGACATTTCCAGAAAAAAGCACGCAAGTAATTATACATCGATATTTTTTTTTATAAGACAAATATGTAGATCGACTCTTTTCAGACATTTTCAGTAAAGGCGGTCGATGGAGATACGGGTATCAACAAGCCAATATTCTACCGACTTGAGTTCATCGAAAATGATTGTAAGTACAAAAATAACTCTTGCACAACCCGAACAATTTTAAATTATCCCCTTGCCAAAATGCGGCTAATTCCTCACTTGGGATAGTATACTAAATTCTCATTCTAACGTTAATCAAAGACCAATAAATCACTATTTTTATACCCTCTATACAAAGTGAATATAGCTTCCTGTATATTCACTTTGTCATACCATTTGTAATGCCAAGTCAATGGGTCTTACCACAGGAAGGGTACAGTTGGGTACAGTGCGGTTGACTTGTTTAGACGCACAAGAGTAACGTTTTATTTCTTGATTTTTTTCGTATTAGCTATGTGGAACAAAGAGAAAAAAAACTTAAAAAAAGTCTCCGTACACATTCGATTATAGGCCAAAATTGAATGAAATATGATGAATATATGACAAGTTAAGAGTAGTAAGGTTAAAATAGAAATGTTTGCAGCCCCTTTTTCAACCCTTTTAGTAGGAATTTTGAAAAACGATGAATGAGGTTTGTAATAGTTTTGACTTATGTATCAACATACAAACTTTCAAGTTCATACGGCTAACGGTTCTTGAAACCTCCCGTAGTCCCCGCGACCCCTTTACTCCTGAGCAATTCTCACCCACCCTACCCTACGGCCACACATAAATCATGAAAATCGGACGAATGGTTCTCGAGTTATGGAGGGACGAACAGACAGACGTTGCATTTTATAAGTAGTATGGATGAATGGATAACACATTCAAGTACTACATGAGAATTCATCATATAGGTACCTAAATTAAATTAAAATACTTAAAATTACCTAATACCTAAAAATAAATCTAATTGCGCCTTAATATATTTTGTAACTAACTGTACCCGCCCGGCATTGCCCGTGCACAGAAATGTATAGCTTAGATATTAGATAATACTGTTCTTTCGTAAGATTGTCTGTAAATTTGAGCTCAATCAGTTCGGCGGTTTTTGAGATATACGATTTTGAATTGGCGGTGCAATGCCCCTATATCCAATTTTGACCAATCTTCATAGCAACACTTCTCGGTCAATTACTTACTTACTTATCGGGCTCCCGACCCGTGAAGAGTCTCTGCCTGAGACACTGCAGCCTTCCATCCTCTACGATCCCGGGCACGCTGCTTCCAGTTGTCGAGACCAAGCGCTCTGGCATCCGCGATGGCTTGGTCTTTGAAACGTAGGTTAGGTCTTCCTTGTCTTCTCGAACCTGGGGGCTGGGATTCGAAGATCCTCTTAGCTGGAGCATTATTGTCCATTCGCTCGATGTGGCCGAGCCAATGTAGTCGACGTGTTTTGGCTTTTTGGACTACATCCACATCTTGGTACAGCTCATAGAGTTCGCGGTTGTATCTTCTCCTCCATTCGCCCTCCTCGCACACAGGACCAAAAATCCGCCGAAGTATTTTTCTTTCGAAGGAGCCCAGTATCAGCTCTCCCTTCTTGCTTATCGTCCAGCACTCGGCGCCATAAAGCAGAACTGGCAGGATGAGGGTTTTGTAGAGCACACATTTCGTCCTTCGAGTTAGGAGTTTTGAACCCAGTTGTTTTGCCAAACCGAAGTAGCAACGGTTTCCTAGGGTAATTCTTCGCCGGATCTCCACTAGGGTGTCATTCGTGGAGTTCATGTTTACTCCGAGGTAGGTGAACTCCTTAACTACCTCGAAGTTGTTGCTATCAATAGTGACATTTTGTCCTAGGCGGTGGACAGATGCTTGTTTGTTTGTTGATAGCATGTACTTAGTCTTGTCCTCATTTACTTGAAGGCCAACGGACTTCGCCTGTTCTTCAATCGCCGTGAACGCTTCTACCACGGCACGCTGGGAGCGACCGATGATGTCAATATCGTCCGCATAGCCCAGTAGCTGTACGGATCTGTTGAAGATAGTGCCTTCCGTGTTGATACCTGCCCTGCGCACTATCTGCTCCAGTACGAGATTGAAGAAGTCGCATGACAGCGCGTCTCCTTGCCGAAATCCGGTGCAAGTATGAAATAGATCGGAGGAGCTGCTTCCAAACTGCACATTGCAGCGCGTGTTTTCCAGCGTCACGCGACACAGCTGAATCAGTTTTGCCGGGATTCCGAATTCGGCCATCGCCACATAGAGCTCCTGACGATGTATGCTATCATACGCGGCTTTGAAGTCGATGAATAGGTGGTGAGTTTCGACTTGAAATTCGTTGGTCTTTTCCAGGATTTGCCTCAGTGTGAAAATTTGGTCTATAGTCGATCTGCCGGGCCGGAAGCCACACTGGTACGTGCCGATTAGTGTGTTGCAGAACGGTTTAAGACGTTCACACAGTACGTTGGATAGGATCTTGTATGCAACATTAAGCAAGGATATGCCTCGATAGTTCTTGCAAGACATAGGATCGCCTTTTTTGTAGATGGGGCATATGGAGCTGATAGTCCAGTCATCGGGCATGTTTTCTTCCAGCCATACTTGGTTGATGATTCGGTGCATGCTCCCTACCAAAACATCACCACCGTATTTAAAGAGCTCCGCTGGTAAACCATCAGAGCCTGCGGCTTTGTTGTTCTTAAGCTTTTTTATAGCTAGGCCAACTTCTTCTATACTAGGTGGTGGAACTAGTTCTTCATTGACTGGACGCGGGTTCTCTTCTTGCCCTATCACTCTCTCTACATGATGCCCATTTAGCAGTTGCTGGAAATGCTGCTTAAACACATCTACTATTCCCTGCGCTTCGGTGACTAGGTTTCCTTCGCTGTCTCGAAGAACCTGCGTTCCGGTTTTGTAGCCAGCAGCCAGTTGCTTGGCTTTTTTATAAAACCTCCGGATGTTATTACGATCGCGCGACTCTTCGATCTCCTTGAGCTGGGAAGCTGCGTAAGCCCTCTTCTTCCTACGCAGGATCTTCTTTTCCTCTCTTCTCCTGGCTCGATACTCTTCTCTCGCTGCCCTTGTTTTGCGCTGCAGCGCTTTCTTGTGTGCATCTTCTGTCACCTTTTTCCTGTACACGCATTCATCATCATACCACGGGCTCTTTCTCTGGGGTGGCTGGTACCCTACAGTGGTTTCGGCTACCTCCTTGATGATGTCGCGGTACTGGCACCACTGATTGTTGGCGTCTGTGGTAGGTGAGTGCACAGAGGAGAGTTTCATGCTCAGGCGCTCGCTGTAGGCTCTGGCTACTCCAGGTGTGCTAAGGCGTCCAACGTCGAATTTCTTCTTCTGGGCGGTTCGCAGCTTCTTCTCGTTGGACAGCCGAGCTCTGAATTTTGCTGCGACAAGAAAATGGTCAGAGTCGACGTTTGCCCCTCGGAATGTGTGCACGTCGAGGATGTTGGATGCGTGCCTCGCATCGATTAGCACATGGTCGATTTGGTTGGCGGTTCGACCGTCTGGAGAGCGCCAGGTTGCTGTGTGGATCCTTAGCCTTGGAAACCTAGTGCTACTTATCACCGTATTACGAGCTGCTGCAAAATCTATTAGTCGGTAGCCGTTGTCTGTTGTCGTTTCGTGGATTCTGTGCTTACCAACTAACCCGCCAAAGATGTTTTCCTTTCCGATTTTAGCATTGAAGTCCCCGAGTACAACTTTTACATCGTACTCCGGACAGGCTCCGTAGGCTCCATCCAGGAGGTCATAAAACTCCAACGATCTTCCACAGGGGTTGGTTACCCCATCTCAGGTCGAGGTACTAGGCACCCACCAGTCACCAACGTGGAGGTGAGAGTAGGAGTTGATAGTGAGAGGCTAGAGTGGGAACGCTTGTGTTCTCATGTAATCGCATCACTACCCTTAAACCAGCACTTCTCGGTCAATACCTAAGATTATCTGTAAATGTTAACTTAATCTATTCAGCGCTTTTCGAGATATAAGATTTTGAATGTTTTTTTTTTGTATGGGCGGTACCACGCCCCTTAGTTCAATTTTGACCAATCTTCACAGCAACACTCCTGCGCCAATACCTAGGATTGTCTGTTAGTTTCAACTCAATCGATTCGGCGGTTTTCGAGATATAAGATTTTGAATGTTTTATTTTGTATGGGAGGTGCCACCGCCCACTTGTCCAATTTTGACCAAATAAAGACTATTTGTTGCCCTTTGTTAAGGCCTACCTTTTCCAAAAAGACCATGCCAATCGGGTTAGTAGTTCTTACGTGATTGTGGAACAAAGAAAAAGTCTACAATTTTATTAAATGTATAGAATGGGCCGAAAAAGACGAGAAACAACCGAAAGCGAAAGAAAAATAATTTTAAATTTACGCGAAATGAATAAAAGCTATAGAGTGAAATAGCACAAATGGTAAAAAGAAGTCGGTACACCGTCCGAAGTGCGGTTCTGAGATTTAAGAACACTAAAACTATGAAGAATAGTGTCACAGCGGGGCGCCGCGTAAGCTTATTGAAAAGGTGAACGAAAAATTGTACGAACAATAAAAAAAAAGAACCTAAAACAACTTCATCAGAATTAGCTGCACAAATACAAAGATGATAATAATGTAACTGTACATCCAAAAACTGTGCGTAAAGTTCTCCATCGCGCTGGATCTATGCAAGAGTGGCTAGAAAAAAAAACATTTGTATCTAAAAAATAAAAAGTTTAGAATGGACTTTGCTAATGAGTTTATTCATAAGAATAATGACTTTTGGAGTCAGGTTTTGTTCTCAGACGAGAGTTGTAGGAACCGCTTGAAACGTATGCCTAATTTACATTACACATTAAACAAAACATAAAACATACCAAAAACAAACAGAACACAACACACAATTTCTGCTTCGGCCCTAACTGAAAGCATTTATAGGGTTTTCAGCCGTAAGCATAAAATGCACGACTGCGAAACCTGGCAAAAAAAAATTATTTTTCCGAAAAGTACTCGGGCAGATACTTTTCCGATAATCGTCAAAGGAGGCAGACGTAAAAATAATAATAAGAAAAGAGATCGAGAAAAAAATCTAAGGAACCGGTCACTAAATAAAATTAGATACCGATAAGAAAAAAAAACATTTTTCTTGTGATACATTTATAAAAAGAAATGCAAGTTATGAGAGAAGAAAAACTAAACGAAAACAAGAAGAAATTAAAAGAAAAGAAAATGGCTTTGGTATTCGTCTTTTTTTTAATAAATAAATTAACCAAAAAGTGAAAGATTATTAAGTCCCTAAATCCTGAAAAAAGTGCCTGAAACTAATAAAACTGCTCCATTTTATAATTCACGATTATCCCTAAATAAAATAAATCAAAATCAATTAAAAAAAAAGTGTATATTGGCACCCATAAGAAGATTTTGACTTTAAACAAGCGTAGATTTGTTATTTTAAACGCCATTTTAAAATGTTATACATTTATATATTCCTTTAAGAATTCTCGTTTACTAAAAATTTAAAATTTCGAGTTTAGATGTTTTAATTTGGAATTAAATGGATTATAAAAAATGACTCCCAAAATCAACAGGCTACAGTAGTTGGCACCCTACGGAACTACAGTAGTAGGCACCCAAAAATTGTGATAAAATAGTATAGCCCGTCCCAAAGCAAAAGAAAGATCCCAACATGCGCAGTAGCACTTTATTCAAGGTAAATTTTTTTTTCTTAAGGATTGTTGATCGCATGAAATTGTTAATGCTTTTCTCTACTTTATCACAAAGTATACCGAAAATTCCATTTCAACCCTTTTAAACACAGTGGGTTCCACGCTGTTATAGTAAAGTTACTCAGAACTCTGGCTTTCATTTCTCAGCACATAGCTATTTGAGAAGTGCAACACCCAGCAAATTTCCCTCTTCTTTGGGGTGGGTTAATGTGTATCTTGGGCATAGGCAAACGACGGGGCTGTGCGCTGTGCTGCTGCTGTGTGGACAATCAGTCATGGCTCGCTCGTCGATCGAGTGAGATATCTTCGCAAGCAGGGGTATGCTTGTTGTTTGAAATGCGCAAATATATTTTTTAGCTGTAGTTCTGGTTGAAAAAGTAGTTTTGTTGTAGGTAAGAGAATAAAATCCCTAATGTGAAGAGACCTGCGCAAGAAATTTTCACTTAAGTTGGGACGGGCTATACCTACCGATTTATTGAAATGTATTTAACGCTCCTCTATTTGAAATTAATGAAACATAATATAAATCCATTTGTTTTAAATACAGAAAGAAAATAAAATAAAATTAATTTTATTTAAAAAATTTATTTAAAAAATAACAAGAAAAAACTTATCATTTTGGTCTAGGACTTCGTTGACGACACTTAAAACATATTCCTTTCGCTTTGGAAAACGTTTAAGTTGACAAAGCTTTATCCACTCAACATTAGTTACCTCCGTTCGTTAAAATTGGGGACGGGCCATGACCGGGTTTCTTAAATATGGTACCAAAGCGAAATTGAAGCGTTGACCTTGGTATATCGTAAATTAGCGGAGCTCTTTTCCTCGAAATCTGTCCGCCTTTTATTTCCGAAAGAGCAAGTTGAAGCCGATGTTCATCATATGTAATTTTTTTCTTATTAGGCATTTTCAAAAATCTGAAACAAATAACGTTCGTATACTACAGTTGTTGGCACCATCAAAAGTACAGTTATTGGCAGTGCCAACTACTGTAGTCTCATATGCGACAGTTATTGGCACCCCCTGCCAATAATTGAAACAATACCTTTTTTTTGATACAGTTATTGGCACCCCTCTTATTTAATATATTAGCAAATAATTTGAATATTTAAACTTAAATTAATAAAATTTAACATATTGCCATTTAATATAGCTAAAGTTTTTGTACTTATTTTAAGGATTTCAGTAAAAGTCTGTACTTACCAAATTGGAAGACCTTATGAAAATTCACAATATTTCGCACTAAAAAAAATTTCACTGACAGGTGTTTACACTTTGATTTATATATATCGACTGAAGAGAGCCTTTAATATTAGAACTGCTGGAATATTGCAAATCTATTATATTATTGGAAAAAACAAAATCTTTATCGAAAAAAGTAACTGGAACAGAGCAAATCGCTATTGAACAGAGGGGTGCCAACTACTGTATCAAAAAAAAGGGTGCCAACTACTGTACCCGTTACACTACTTAAATGGTAAAAACAATATCCTTTATCTATATCGAAAGCCTGACTGGGAATTGTTGAAGATCCTGGTCTTACCTACTTATCTCTACTGAAATTCAACTTTTTCCCGTTTCTCAAATTCTTTTTTTTTTTAATTTTTCTGTAATGTTCTCTCCTTTTAGTGTCTTTAGTGTTAGATCGATGAAAATGAAATCAATGAAAAAATTAAAAGTACGCATTTCCTATGTTGTGGTTCGAGTGCACAACATTTATTCGCGCGAACACAACATAGGAAATGCGTACTAAAATGATTTCAGCGAACTTTGCGAATTCGCGCGAGTGATATTCGCTTACATTCGCTGGCACCGGAAACGCAGCCTTAAAAAGGAAACAAAGCACATAAGACATAAACGATCTAACACTAAAGACACTAAAAGGAGAGAACATTACAGAAAAATTAAAAAAAAAAGAATTTGAGAAACGGGAAAAAGTTGAATTTCAGTAGAGATAAGTAGGTAAGTGTATTATAATGTTCTAAGGCAGCGGTTCTCAAACTTATTAAGCTGTGGAACCCTAAACTAGGCCCAAATACAGTGGCGGCAAAAACATTCCGGATTTTTTCTTGATATATGTAATATTTTTCTTAACATCAAGGAGAAACCCTTTAACTTAATACAATTAATAATTTGAAGAATTCCATTAGAAACCTTTATAGTTACCTTTAAAATATAATACCTTTACAATATACCTAATATAAGGAAAATATTATAGAAAAAATCCGGAATGTTTTTGCCGTCACTGTATATTTCGGAACCCCAACTCTAACGATATAAAAATGGAAAACAACACATTTCAAAATCAATTTTTTATTTAAGATTTTTTTCAAGGTTAGTGTGGACATGAAACTGTTTCATTGTTTGATTTCTATATCCGAAATCTGTATTCGCATATCTGGGTCAGCGTCCAATCTCGATCTGTATTTAGTGTTTGCTAAATATATCAATTAATAAAACTACTTCTTTGTATTTAAAAACTTTATTTTTCGATTCACAATTGACCCCTTACCTCTGGTGGGGGGAAGCCAATGTTCATCTTCTCAGTTATAAATTTGAAGTGAGCTCACAAATTATTTGCTCTGATATTTATAAACAAATTTTGTTAACGTCCGCAAAACGTTCGGTGCCTCAGAAGGAAGCAAAAGATAATTTTTAAATATCAATGATATTCGATACTGACCAATTATGCTGATTTGGCATTGCCTCAGAAGGAAGCTGTATCGATTGTTTATTATCATTGGGGTATCTTGACTGCGTGAAAGATGTGACGACAGGATGGTTTGAAGCCTTGGCTTGCAGTGAACTGATAAGATCAATATTATAAAATTTTAATTCTTCATTGTCAGACTCAAAATACCTAGTTATTAATTTCGTAATTATCGATACTGTATATTTTTAGGTAGTTTTCTATTATTGTAGTGGGATTTTCATATGTTTCCCCATCGATTGTAGTTGTATTTTGAAAATTGATCAGGTAAACTCCATTGACAGTTGCATTGTTTACCACATGCTGTCCGGATATAAGAATTGATCCATCTTTTATAACTTCTAATTCTAAATTTTTTTCTCTAATCTTGTTACATATAGCTTTCTTATTATTTAGTATATTAGATAAACATGTTTCGTTTACTACGGTTTTACAAAATGTAGGTATATCTTAATTCTAGTTTCCAATTTAATATATTTGTACAGTTATTATTACATTTAGCAATTTCTTTGTTCATGATAAGTTTACCATCATTTTGGCTTATTGCCCATGTTTCATAAAGTCGACAGTTTTTTTCAATGATTATACTTGATTAATATAACAATTATATCTTTGTTTTGTAAAATTTTAAATTTAGAAACGTCCATCAGGTCCGTAATTGTCATACTTCCATGTTCGTGTTTAGTTATTTCTTTAATGTCTTTTAAATTCAGAACTGCTGGATTTAAAATTCCAGACTTGGCTAAGGAAATCGTTTGTACTATGTTTTGGAGTTCTATTATTATTAATTTGTTTCTTTTCCTTACTATTCTCAGTTGTGTGTCAGTTTCTATTGTGTGTAGGGATTCAGATAGCTTATGTATGGCGTCAAAAATTTCTGAGTTGGTAACAAATTACATACTTGTTATTACTCGTGATTAATTCAGTTAATTTATTATTTATTAAAATCGCGTCATCGTGGTCAGGTGAACCTGAAATCCAGTTCCAAACTTTACCTATCTCATTGATGCCTCGTTTTCTTCTTATTTGTTTTAATTGCCCTAAAAGGGTTTTTGCTATATGTAGTTATGTATGTCTCGATCTCTGTACGGGTCTAGATAATCGTTATTATTGTTTCCTTCCATTGAGTATTTCAAATAATTGTTATTGCTTTTAATCTTTTCCTCAGTATCTTCTATAAGCTTTTCAAAGTAGGTTAGGTTGGTTATATGAAAGAGTTCCTTATAGCCCGTATAAACAGCTGCATCGCCATTTTCTATTACTAGATAATTTTCTCTTGTGAAATCAATTATATCGGCTGCTGTCATGGTGAGTAATAATACTAACATTAAAGGTGACATCATTCCTGGAAAATGTCTTATCTTTATGAACAAGTCCATTTTTCGATATTATTCTAACTTTATTCCCCAGGTCTTCTTTAATTTTTTGTTTTTTGAATCTTTGCTTTATTTCTAATTCCTCCTATTTTTTCATAAACTGTTTCATTTATTTTGTATGTTTTGTATTTCTTTTTTCATTGTTTCTATCTAACATTCTTTTTTGTGCTAGTAATAATTTTGGACGAATATCCCTATGGTCTTTTTTATAAAGAATTTCATATGGACGCTCGTTGGTAACAGAATGAATGGTTTTGTTATATGATTGTACTGCTCTATATACCTATGGCTTCTATATTATCTACTAATTAGTTCAAATTCTTCTCTTATGCAACGTGCAATCTCTATGATTGTTGAATGGGCTCTTTCTATTCTACCATTTGAAGTGCTATGATGAGGATCACAAAAATAAATTTTAATTCCTAGTTTCTGCATTAAAGTTTTGAATTTTAAATTTTTGGGGTCGTAAATCCAGGTTCGTTGTCCATTGTCACATTTTTTACTTCTGGAAAGCTTTGTAATATTTCCAATACTTTCTCATCTAGATTAGTTCTATCTTCAATTCTTTTAATTACCAAAAATTTTGAATAAGCGTCTATACATGTGATAAATTTAAGATGTTGAGCGAAAAAAATATCTAAATGCTCTCCTTCCTTCTCTGGAATTGGAGCCTCTCCGATTGGTACCTACTTGGTTAGGATGACGGTCATTTTTGTTTGTATTACAGATATCGCAGTATCGTACGAATTCTTTAAACTGTTGTCTAAGGTTTAATATATCTCGTAAATTTGTTTTACATTTTCTCTGAAATTACGATGAGCCCGATTATCTGTCATATTATTTAAATTTTGTCTTGACAGCGCGTCAGCTACTATATTTGATGTTCCTGGTTTGTATTATTATTTTAGGTGCATATTCTTCAATTAATGCGTGCCAACGTTTCATTTTCGTATTTGGGTTTCGTGTAGAAACTGCATAAGTTAGTGGCTGATGGTATGTATGAATTTCTAGATCTGTTACACCGTATAAATAGTTTCGTAATGATTTTAGTGCCCAAACTATGGCATAAAGTTCTTTCTCATTCGTAGCATAATTTCTTTCGGTTTCATTAAGTGTTTTTGGAAATAAAAATTATTGATTTGTTCTCTTGGGACAAAACTCCACCTATTGCATCATTTGAAGCGTCTGTGGTTAGGATAAATTTCTTATCAAAATTAGGTTGTGATAATTCTACCTCATTAACTAAATGAATCTTTTAACTTTTGAAAAGACATTATTCCTTCTTGATCCAGGTTGATGGTAGTTTTTTTTGGATACATATTGTGAAACTCTACCATTCCCGCCTGCTAAATACTTAGTTAAAGGCTTAGCAATATTTAGCATATTACTTCCTGTAATATCCCGTTAGTCCTAAGAAACTCCATGGTAAGTCATTAGGTTCAAGTGAAAATAATATGTTTGATAATTGTGCATTTAATCTTCTATATATATAAAAATGGTGGCAAAAATGTATAGTAATTCATCAATTGAGAACGGCTGGACCGATTTGGCTCAAATTTATTTTCAGTTGTTCGTATTTACCAGGAGAAGGTTGTTCTAAAAGAAAATTTTGAGAAAACCCTCCGGAAAAGTCGGAAAATTGGAAAAATCGAAAATTGAGAACGGCTGGGCCGATTTCAATTTTTCAATTTTTTTTTTCAGTTGTTTGTAATTGCCAGGAGAAGGTTTTTCTGAAAGAAAATTTTGGGAAAACCCTCCGGAAAAGGCGGGAAATTGGAAAAATCGAAAATTGATGTTCTGATTTTCGAATGGAAAAATAGAAAATTCTTAGTGGAAAACTCGGAAAATTCCGGAAAACGCGAAGAATTTGAATTTTTTTTTCAACGGAATTTTGCATTTTATCGCATAATTTGATGATTTTGAACGATGTAAAGGTGGAAAATTCGTTGTGAAGCTTGGAAAATTTCGGATAATTGTGAAATTCATTGTGATAAAAGATGTTTTGCGTACATTTTGGGTGGAGAAGTTAACGACATAAATAATAGATGGCGACATCTTTTCGCATTGTCATTTTCTATTGAGCAAATGTGCTATTTTTCTTGCTGCAATTGATTCGAGTTTTGCGTATTATTACACTGATTCCGGATAGTCGTATATCGCGCATCACATCCGCAAACGGTACAAGCATTACGATAAATTGAAATTCAATGCAATAATTATCAATTCGATCATTTTTTTCAGAAAATAAGTTTGTGTGTAAAAAGTGAGGTTATGCAATTGGGTTGCGGGCATTTCATTGCTTAACATTCATCCCGTAAGTTTTTTGTTTTAACAAAATCTTCTTTTGAATAGGATTAGTCAAAAACGACTTTGTGGTTTTATAGGAATAGTTATTTGCTTGACTAATGCCGCCTATTAGACGATCAAACCGTAGACGACGTACACGTCGTGCAATAATTAGTCAGAATGTCCGTGATAATCAAACGCAAGATGAACATGCAGAAGAAAATGAGTGGAGACGTGCCCATATTGCACGGGTTCGCGCTGCACAATCACCACCTCAAATTCGACAAAATGTTTCTAGAAGAAGAAGAGTCGTAAATGTAGACTTGAATCGCACTGCTTTCGAATACGAGTCCACAATCGCATACAAAGATCTTCGCTGCGTTGATATCGGTTCATTGTCTGTCGTATGCCAGCATTGCAATGCATTGAAGTTTGAGTCGGAAACCCCTGGCTTATGCTGTGCTGGTGACAAGGTGAAATTGCCCGTTTTGACTCATCCACCAGAGCAATTGTTTTCGTTTCTATATGGAAATACAATCCAATCAAAACATTTCCTGGCGAATACACAAAAATATAACGGATGCTTTCAAATGACGTCATTTGGAGCCGAAGTTATTGACCAACACGGCTACAACCCGAGTTATAAGGTAATGGCGTCTATGGGGAGAGTACGATAACTACGGCGCCAAAAATTGATAACGGTATTTTGTAGAGGGGTTAAATACAAGCACTTTTTAATATGGGAGGGGGGTCTATCTTACTCCGTTTAGGCGGGAGGGGCAATTTAAAGAAAATGATACTTTAAATGGAAAAAAATACATTAAAAAACAATGGCAACACTTATAATAAAAGACTATAACATTTTAGAAAGCCCAGAATCTGTTCTTTCATATTATTTTTAAATCAAGTTATTCCCTTAAATAGTTTTTGAAAAAAAACAATTTCAAACTTTAAATTTTAGGACAAAAGTTGGGGTGAGTAAAATAATTTCGGCGATGAAAACTTATGACGGATTTATGTAGAGGAGTTAAATACAAACATTTTTTACCATGGGAGGGGGGGTCTATCTCGCTCCGGTTAGGCGGGAGGGGTAATTAAAAAAAAAATTATAAATAAAATTCAAATAAAATATTAAAAAACAATGGCAACACTTACCACAAAGAACTATAGTATTTTTCAAAACCAGGAATCCATTCTAAATTGTGTAAAATGCAAATCAGCAAAATTTTGTCTACCAATGTGAAATTTCTGGCCAGAGACTGTTGTTGACATTGGGTAAACTTATATAATTTAAAGAAAGTTAGCATATACTCAGCCTTGCACCCATCCCAAAATCCAACAGTGACCCCAAGCAGGGGGGTTGCAGGGGGACAGCATTTCAAGGCGCAAGGGTAGCAATTTGTACCCTAAGCGGAGCGACATATAAAAGTAATTTTCAATTTTCTCAAAAATTAGAAGACATAACTCAATCTGGTTTTGAGTGTTCGATTAAGAATTGATTTAGGCAGTAAAAACTACAAACAAATTAATTATCTATTTGCTCAATATTGAAAAAAATCAGCATACAACTTTTTTTTTTTTAATTTTTTTCCTTAAATTTCAAGTTTGAAAGTATTTTTTTCAAAAACTATTAACAGCTATAACTTGATTTAAAAATAATATCAAAGAACAGATTCCTGGCTTACAAAATTCATAAAGTCCTTTATTGTAAGTGTTGCCATTGTTTTTCAATAATTTTTTTTTTCACTTTAAGTATTATTTGTTTTAAATTGCCCCTCCCACCTAAACGAAGCCAGATAGACCCCCCTCCCATAGTAAAAAATGCTTGTATTTAACCCCTTTACAAAATACCGTTATCAATTTTTGGCGCCGTAGTTATCGTACTCGTGCCGCGTCTATTTATTATCAAAATTAACAATTCTTTTATTTTTTTTTTTCGAAATTGCCAAATATTCAGATTCAAGGGCAAATTCACCATCGAGCGGGAGCTTTGTTACCACCACCAAATGAAGATCACAAGTTCCTTCAGATCTATTTCGTTGGTGATTCGGCAATTGAACTAGATCAGCGTTGTACAATTTTTACTGCGACTAAACGTGAAATGATCGAGCAATTGCAAAATCTTCTGCATGAGCATAATGAATTGGTCAGATTGTTCAAAAAAGCATTGGATATAATGCATACTGACGACCACAAAATCATTATCAGAGCAGACAAAAGACCCGCTGGAGGTCATGCAAGACAATTCAATGCTCCCACTATCAATGAAGTCGCAGTTGTGATTGTTGGCGAGAATGTGGAATCACGCGATATTGTTCTCAAGCGTCGGGATGGTGGACAATTGCAGCGCGTGTACGACACTGATGATTCGGCAAGATGTTGACAATCATCTGTTGAGATATCGCCGGTTGTTTCAACAGTACTGCGTCGAAATGTACGTCAAGGTCGAAACGGAGCGTCTCAATTTCATTCGTTTCAATCAGTCGAAGCTACGATCAGACGAGTACATCCACTTGCGTGACGCGATCGCTACTGAAGGAGACGCGGCCAACATCGGTTGTTTGACCATTCGCCCAGCTAATTATGTTGGAAGCCCGCGCCACATGCATGCGTACGCTCAAGATGCGATGACGTACGTGTGGAATTACGGACGCCCGGATTTATTCATCACGTTCACTTGCAATCCGAAATGGCCCGAAATTACGATTATGTTGCTGACAGGACAAACATCCAGCGATGGACATGACATCACTGAGTGCTCATGGATTACATCGTTAAGCAGAAGGTTTTTGGCGTACTCCGTTGTTGGATGTACTCGGTTGAATGGCAGAAGCGTGGTTTACCACATGCACACATTCTGATGTTCGACAAGATCCGACCAGATCATATTGATTCGATCATTTCTGCCGAAATACCAGATCCAGAAACTGATCCGGAGCTGCATTCCGTTGTGACAACGAACATGATCCATGGCCCTTGCGGAGTCCACAATAGGCTTGTGTAGTTCACGAACGAACTAGTGAACTAAGTTCACACTTTTAGTTCACTAGTTCATTTAGTTCACTGTTATTATTTTCAATTGGCCTTACCAATAATCATTTTAAACCTTTAAATTATTATATTAAATTATATTTTGACGGTCACAATAGGTAATTTTATATGGAAATTTTCTTGACTTCGTAAAATTTAGCTTGGACACTAAAAATGATTATTAGTACCACGCAATGCTTTTCATACAAACGGAATAAACTAAAGCTAAGCACACACGATTGTCAGATCTTACAATATTGTCAGATCTGTCAATCCTCTGACAGTGACTGACAATAAGCTTACAATAGCCAACTATCTTACAATACAATATTGTTTGTTCACACGGTTGTAAGATTTTGTCCCAGATGAAGGTGTGACAATGGTCTGACAATGTTGTCACGTTGTCAGACATTGTCAGACAAATTAAAATTTATGTTCCTTGGTTTTTGCAGTACGATAAATAAATAAATAAATAAATAGGTGGCGCAACAGGCGGTAGACACCCTAGGCCTAGCTTCTCGCAACCATTCGTTTTGTGTGAGTTTCTATTTTTGGGACGAATGGAAGGGACCTACAATTTTATGCCGAGTCCGAACGGCTGAATTGAGAAGCTTTTTCATGACAGTTATACTCTCGGATGTTTGTCAGACGTTCGCGAGAGGTGGCGCAGTAGAAAAAACCTTAAGATGTAATTTGTGTTTTTCCGGGAATCGAACCTGGGATCCCTCGCACAGTAGTCCAGCACACTAACCACTGCGCTACTGCGCCGTACGATAATGGAACAAAATATTGCACTTGCGACTATTTTAACTCTACGTGTTAGAGAAGACTGCGAGGATGATGAATTGACACAAAAACTACGTAGTGTTTGAACGAAGGAGTGCGGGTGGCCCGTTGTCAGCAGGAAGGATTCTACTCCAAATTCCAAGCTGACGAGACGGAACTTTATCGCAATTTTTTGCGAATCCAATGGACACAACACAATTCGATGGAATTCTAGCTTTGACTCCACATATCAAGATGCCACTATGCGCGAGCATCCAGGGTACTCATTCCGTAAAATTTAAGACGACAGTCGTCCAAGCGATAGTAGTGGCTTCACGTAAGTCTGCCACCATCGTGTCATCCATCGTTTATTTTGCACAACGTTTGAGAACTTTCGGTACCTTTCAGGAGCTCACAAACTGTAGTTCAAATAAGGACTAGACGTCATCGTAATTGTCATAAATGACATTTGACAAATTACTTTGTGCTTACGGAATATTTAAATTACAGTCATCCACAAAATCTTGCTCATTTATTTTGTTTCTAATTGATGATTTATAATGTCGGATGAGTTATTATGTAATTTAAATCGTAAAAAAATCTGAATTCAATTGCTCGCTTTAAAATGCCTGTAAAAAGCTTAAAATTGTCTGCAAATTAACAAATCAATCCAAGACGATACCTAATTTAATTAGGTATCATGCAAACGCTATCATCTGGACGATATTGCTCTGTCGATTATTGAGCTATACATACAAGAAGTAAATGTTGGATCGTCGAAACGATGTCGTCGAGACGATAGCAATTTTCAATGTTACGTGATGCAAGGCTATCTTCGAAACGGTATCGTCATGCGATTATTGACTTATGGAATGAGTGCTCAAGAAATCGATACGGTTTCATTGGCAGCTTGACCCAACTTTTTTCCTGTATTTGTCGAGGTGGCTTTTGAATGTGAATCTCGTTGGCGCCCTCTTACCACAGGACTTCTTTGGGTAGTTTATACTCTGCGCATCCAACAACCCCATGAACTAAACTGAACTAAAATGAGCGAACTAGTTCAGTAGCGCGATTTGAACTAAATCGATCGATCACTCAAATGAACTAAATTGCCCAACTCAGGACTTTAGAGAGTGTAGCAGAATGTTTGCGAAGAGCATACCTTACGATAAACGTAGAAAAATTGCCAATTTTTTTTAAGGAATTAAGAGTACTTAGGGTACATCGTTGCAGAGGGTCACATTAAACCTGACCCAAATGGATTTTCCGGTGCCAACATCACAAAAACAAGTTCGACGATTTCTTGGCTTGTGTGGTTGGTACCGTCGATTTATTCGGAACTTTGCTGCAATTGCTAGTCCTTTGACGGATACGCTTAAGAAGAACCAACGATTCGCTATGACTCCTGATGCCTTAATGTCCCTTGATTCCTTGAAAGCAGCTCTCATTTCTGCTCCTTTATTGTCAAATCCTGATTTTTCTAGGCCTTTTACGATACAGTGTGATTCTTCGCGCTATGGTATAGGTGGAGTTTTATTTCAGTGGGATGACGACAACTATGAAAAGCCCATAGCCTTTTTCTCTGAAAAGCTTAACGCATGCCAACGCAATTATAGCGTGACAGAGCAAGAATGCTATGCGGTAGTGCATGCAGTCAAGAAGTTCCGTCCGTATGTTGAAGGACAAGCTTTTACCATCGTGACCGACCATGCCAGCCTAAAGTGGCTAATGGGTCTCAAAGATTTGAGCGGCAGATTGGCGCGGTGGTCGCTAAAACCCCAAGCTTTTACCTTCGACATCCAACATCGAAAAGGAACACAAAACGTTGTGCCGGATGCTCTTTCCCGAGCATTCAACGAAGAACTTTCTGCTGATACGACATCTTCTGCTTGCATCGATCTTAGTTCGGCGGAGTTCAAGTCACCAGAATACCTCGACTTAATCTCATCTGTGCTGAAAAGTAACGAAACATTTCCGGAGCTGAAGGTATCGAATGGGTTTATTTATAAAAAAGTGCCGCAAAAATCTGACGATCAGCTCACAACAGAATTTGAGTGGAAGTTGTGGGTACCAGCCAAGCTAAATCCGTCTCTGATCAAACGTTTTCATGAACCTCCAGACTGTGCCCACAGTGGGATTTTTAAGACGCTTTCCAAGCTAAGGGAACTTTTTTATTGGCCAAATATGACCACAGCTTCATACGAAAGTGCGCAGCTTCAGCTTCATACGAAATTGTTCAATGTGTAAGGAGAGTAAGTCGTCTTATATGACATTGGGATCCCATCATGAGATAAACCGACCATTTCAAAAGTTATACATTGACTTCATGGGACCTTATCAAAGGACCAAACGAGGCAATGCATATTTATTCATAGTCATATCAGATGGCTTCTCCAAATATGTGATATTGAAGGCAATGCGCAAAGCTACCACTAACGCAGTAATTGAGTTTATGGAAAATAATGTTTTCCGCCAATTCGGTGTTCCCGAGTATATCCATAGCGACAATGGAAAACAATTCGTTTCCAAGGATTTTAAACTTTTTCTTGCTAAATATAGATGTACTCATATCCGGAATGCTGTTTACTCCCCACAAGCAAATGCATCGGAGAGGGTAAACCAATCCATTTTGTCAGCAATCAGGAGCTATATTGGGAAGGATCAGAAGGACTGGGATAAATACATCTCCCAGATACAACAAGCTTTATGCACATCGGTGCACCAGTCCACTGGAATGACACCTTACTATTGTCTCTATGGTCAACATATGAGTACCAACGCGAGTGTGTACAAACTCCCTCGGGAACTAAAAGGACTTGATAGTGGTGAGCTTCAGTGTCTGCCCCAAGATAGTAAGATGAATATAATTCGTTAAAAAGTTAAAAATAACATTCAACTAGTATACAATCGAAATGAAAACTCTTATAACCTCCGAAGCTCGAAGAGATCCTTTTGTCCTGGAGAAATGGTTTATAGGCGAAATTTTGTATTGAGTGACGCATCAAAAAACCTAAATTCGAAGTTGTGTGCTAAATTTGTTAAATGCAGAATTGTTCGACCTGTAGGCAAGTGCTTATTCGAAATTGAAAACATGGATGGTAAAAATATCGGGGTCTATCATTCAAAGGATCTGCGGAAGTGATACCTGGCAACATCGCTGTGCATCTCAGGGTTATGTGGGTCGACGTCAGCCTGTAGCCCTTTTCGGAAGCAAACATTTTTATCAAAAGCGTTTTCGTATCTTTCCCAACCATCTTCTGGTTTTGAAATTAACGATTTTGTGGCGTATTTGACAAAAATATTACTTAAACAATTCTTTTTTGACACTATCTAAATGTTTTCGAAAATTAACCGTCAGTTACGTCATCAGATAATCCTTCCGGTTTTTATATGTGAACACAGCCCGCATTACATTGTCACCATTTTCGAAAAGGATCCGCCAATTTCGATGATCATTATACCCGTAATTCGATATGGTATAAAAGTCGAACAAAAATTTCTGCCGCTCTTTTCTGTTTCCCGATTTCTTGTGTGTAGGTAGGTGTGGGTCTGAAGCCACGTAAGTTGATTTTTTTTACGTATCGCATGATCCTAAAGGTTTTTTTTTTTTGTTCCTTTAATTTTGCCTTAAGGTGCTGCAAAATAATTATTAAGCTATCGGCTGAATTTTTTTTGGAAACAGGAAAGAAAGGAAACAATTGGGGAACACGAAATTTCCTCCAATTTTCGTCGATGCGAATAGTCGACTTGCACAATTTGCACGTGCGGTAAATACCTATTTCTTTCACAAGGTAACTTAGTAGAAAGTGTTTTTTTTTTGTGTGTTTTTTAATATACTTCATCTTTGCAGTTATTAGCGGGTGAGTTCTGGTATTCGTCCTAAGTGTCCCAGTCCTCCACTGCCATAAATCATACTTCCGAAGTAGTGCTACGATTGGAGGGACACGCAACGGTAACTTTTACCAGAGCCTCCGCATCCACAATATACCCTTACAAGGTGATAGATACTCTAATATATTGGGAGCTACACCCACCTATTCGTATGAGATAGTGCTCCGCCCCAAAATATATTAGCAGCGTAGACGGTACACCCACATAAAAGCAGACCACCCCGATCTCCATTTTGTTTGGTATCTCCAATGAGAATCCGAAAGATCATTGCAATCATTCACCAAACTCAACAAAAAGCTTCCCGCAATCTCAACCCATCCCGCCATCGTAATCATCATCTCAGTTTCATTTGTGCAGCAAAAATATAATATGGTGAAAATGTGTAACAACAAAATAAGCAAACAAAAAAAAAAAAAAAAACTTACATAACTATACTTACTTTAATCTTTTACCTACTACCAATTTGCTAAATTTCATAAAAACCTACACACATATTGCTAAAATTAAAAAAAAAAAACAAAAGCCTAAGAATTGATTAGATTTAATTAATTAATATTACCAAAATTAATCTCCGATCAACACTGCTCAAATTTGTGCACAAAATTCATCGAATCGACATAAATAACAAGGAAACAAAGTGAGTACAAAACATTCATCTATTAGCTATTTGGCTTTAAAAAAATACAAACAAACAAATCTTTAAAATATCTTTAATCAAACATTATGTATAAATTGAATTACTCTTATATTTAATTAATCTATTCATTCATGAGTTAAAATTTTGTTTCAGGTATAGATTAAAGAAATTCTTATGCGTGATAGATATAATTAGCTGCTTAGTAGTTACATTTACCATACAATTTTACTATGAAAGTGCACATTTTATGAACCATAATCATTGCTGATTTGAATACCTACTTTTCATGAATTCGCGACCAAGTATATTTCTGAAAACCTGAAACGTTGAATAAATAACCATGTATTAAACCCATACTTTTTCGTTGAGATGTGTTATTGAGTAGGTGTGCGAGAAGTGAATTTGATACTAGCTCAATAGAAATTGAGGAGGGCTGGTCAAGGAGCAATGGCAAGAGCCATCTGCAAAGGAAGGGTACCTCCAAGTGTCAGAATCATCGGACACCA
This sequence comes from Cheilosia scutellata, assembly GCA_955612985.1. Classification (NCBI taxonomy): domain Eukaryota; kingdom Metazoa; phylum Arthropoda; class Insecta; order Diptera; family Syrphidae; genus Cheilosia; species Cheilosia scutellata. Next base: position 80,075,410 of record OY015312.1, on the reverse strand, counting down.
AAGCTGATATGATTAGTTCATACAACCTGTTAATCTTCCTATCTTTTCAAACAATTATACTCTTTTTACCACAGCCCACGATAACCTGCGAGAATTTCAATTCATCTTTCCACTACCTCTATCTCTCACTCTCTCTCTTATATTTTCTTTTTTTTGCTTCTACCCATGGCACGATAAATTTGTTTGTAGACGCAGGGTACCCAGCAGCAAGCTGAAGCTGAGCATCCGCAAGCGTGCCACCGCTGCTGCTATGGTTGGATTAAATCAATCAACCAGACCCAGACTCTCTACACATCTTAAGAATTGTTTCCCAGTATCCTCATACTGAAATTGTCATTGCGGGTGATTTCAATATACACAATTCCGATTGGCTTCGCCATTCTGGACAGACAACACCCGAAGGAAGGTATGTAAGGATTTTCGCTGAGATTAACAGCTTAACTCAGCTATTAAACGAGCCTACACGGATTCCGGATGCTGCAGATCATGCCGATAACACATTGGACTTGTTTCTCACCTCTCACCCAGATAAATACTCTATTGACGTAACGTCGCCTCTATGTTCGTCGGACCATTGTGTCATTTCAGCTAAATTCTCATACACTAACCACACAGTTAAAGAATAAGCCTTAACTTCTTTTTTGGGTATGAGATCCTTTATTCCCAACAGAAGAAAGTGTATTATACCTAAGGAGAACGGGCTTATAAAGCAAACCCAACCGAGGAAAACCGAAAAAAGTTTCGACGAGTCCGAAATGACTGCAGCTCCGTGATACGACGTGCAAAGTTTTCTAACGACCAAAACTTACGACAAAAAATACTTCACTGTCCCAGTGGTAGTAAACAGTTTTGGTCTTTCGTGAAAAATATTAAGAACTCCACCGCGTCGACAATTCCTACACTCGTTTACAATGACACTCCAGTTGTCAGCTCTTTGAACAAGGCAGATCTGCTGGCGGCGCAATTCGCCGCAAGCTCCAACATCCCAGATTGCATCATGTCTCCACCTGTGCTGGTCCAGATGGTATATCCCCCATAATTCTGAAGAGGTGTTCTTCAACGCTGGCAAACCCACTGCGTAAGCTTTTCCACTTGTCCTACTCTTCTGGACTCTTTCCGAGTAAATGGAAAATCGCATTTGTTCAGCCCGTCCCTAAAAAAGGCGATTCTTCTTCACCCACCAATTACCGATCCATTGCACTTACGTCCATTCTTTCCAAGGTCATGGAAACGCTGATAAATCGTCAGCTTATGAAATATCTCGAATCACGAAAACTTCTCAATGACCGACAATACGGTTTTCGTGGCAGCAGGTCCACTGGTGATTTGATGACTTATCTCACCGAAAAGTGGAACCAATCTCTCCACCACTCTGGTGAAACAAAGATTGTTGCGCTTGATATTTCGAAAGCATTTGACAGAGTTTGGCACCAAGCTCTTTTGTCGAAAATGCGTGCCTATGGGATCGACGCGTCTCTTCTTCAAAGGATTAGAAACTACCTTTCTGGCCGTTCAATTCAAGTTGTGTTGGACGGTTTCGAGTCTGCAATTCACCATATAAATGCTGGTGTTTCCCAAGGCTCTGTTTTGTCTCCGACACTCTTCCTGATATTCATCAACGATCTCTTGTCTATTACTTCTAATCCAATACACTCTTTCGCTGATGATAGAACCCTCAGTTTTTCATATTCGTTTCTTGACTCACGTCCCTGCTCTTCGGCCGTGGAACTGGAACGGCAACGTATGCTAAACACATTAAATTCCGATCTTGACAGCATTATAAAATGGGGTACAACCAATAGAGTGGAATTTAATGCTTCCAAAACACAATGCTGCCTTCTATCATTAAAGCGAAACCTGAACCCTCACCCATTATCCATGAATGGGACTTGCATCGACGAAACCGAACGACTTTCCATACTCGGTATGTGTGTCAACGACAAACTCCGTTGGAATGACCACATATATGAAGTCGCCAAAAACGCTGCGAAATGTCTAGGTTTCCTCAATCGATGTAAGAAGTACTTTACACCCTCCGACTTAGCTTCAATATACAAGGCCTTTATTCGGCCTAAGCTTGAGTACAACGCTCATATCTGGTCAGGTGCACCTAAAACTTCATTGGACCTACTAGATAGAATTCAAAAGCGTGCGATAAAACTTATAGGTGATAGAAATATAGCGGAGTCTATTGACCCGCTCGAACATCGCAGAAATATTTCTTGCCTTTCCTTATTTTCTCGTTATTTTCACCACCAATGCTCTGATGAAATAGCTAACTGCATTCCGCCCCTTCAACAATTCTCTCGCAACACCCGTCACACATCGAATGCGCATCAGTTCACCCTTAAGCCTACCTTCGGACGTACTGTTAAATATAGAGATTCTTTTGTGTGTCGAAGCATGTGGAATGCATCCCCTCTCATTACAACCCACAATTGTTTAAAACCAATGTGCACCAGTACCTCTTCTCTATCCTCCCTATTAACCCTTCCACTCGTGCTGTACATTAGCATTATAAGGGAACAAAAACCCCTTGAGCACCAGTGAATTATAAAAAAAAAAAAACAAACGAAACAAGAAAACAAAACGTCTTGTTTTGTTACATTCTGTGTGTGTGTTCAAATAAAAAAAGTTTTTTTGACTTTCGAATCAAAAACGTGTTATCTATTTGATCTGGTGTGTTTTCAGCCTAAATTTTCTAGAAAACGAATTTATTAATTTTTTCGCACGTACAACTTTTTCTGTTCAACTTCTTAGTCAATTCCAGAACAGGTTCCAATGAATTCCTATGAAAAGCTTACTGTCTTACATTCTAATAAAATTTGCTCAAGAAAATGACCCCCAACAACCAAGATTATTGCTGCATTCATTTACATTGATTGAAAATAATTTGACAACTCGCGCGATGTCGCTCTCGTCTCGCTCTCTCGCTGTATTGTGAATTGGCCATAAATGGGAAGAAATGCCCTTACTTAAAAATTAGATCCAGCGAAGTGACAAGGGCAAATAGTTTGCACGTGCACGTTGCAAAGTTTATAATAGCGACCTCAATATTTCAACTAGAATAAAATGTTTGGAGCGGCACAGTAGCCGAGCAAAACATCAAAATAATTTAAAAATTATAAAAAAAACCAAAACATCGAAGATATGGCGTGTACCCTTAAAAAGAAAAGTAGCAGAGGCAGAAATAAAACTATTCGTGTCAATAGCTAAGCACAACATAGCTTTCAATTTTATGGAACATCTTCCATTGCTAAAGCTAGTATTAGACGATATGTTGAATCATCATACGTATGCTGAAAATTGTGTTCCAATCACAACATATCGTGCATACTTTGATGACAGAAATTTTTTTTTACACGATATGTTGTGATTGAAACACAATTTTCAGCATACGTATGCTGATTCAACATATCGTCTAATACTAGCTTAATAAAAAACTCCTTCACAGACTCTGAAGTGGCCAAAAATATTCATTGCAGTCGTTGTCGTACTAAGGCGACATGTATAATACAAAATGTGATAGGAGCACAGCAATTCCAAAATGTATGTTCACTGATGAGGACGAACAAATTTTCTGTGATAATCGATGAATCGATTGATATTAGTGTAAACAAAAATCTCTGTGTTGTTGTACGTATGTGTAATAATTTTGAAGTAGAAGATTTTTTTTATAACCTATTTGTATTAGAATAAGCAGACTCTGAGACTATATATTATAATGTGCTAGTAAATAGTTTTCAAGAAAGTGATATTGACTATAAGACTAATTTAATCGGTTTTGGTGCTGGGGTAATGATGGGTGTCAATTCATCAGTTCGCACGCATTTGACAAAAGATGTTCCGAATTTATTTGTCATGAAGTGCATTTGCCACTCTTTTCATCTTGTGTATAGTGACCAGACGTCCCGCATTTTGCGGGACAGTCCCGCATTTCACATAGCTGTCCCGCATCATAAACTGCCGGAAAAATGTCCCTCATTTACAGATTTACAAATTATAAATATAAAAACGTTCGAAATGATAAGTGAGTCTATTTTGTAAATTTTAAGAACTTTGGCGGCTTGTCACGAAGGGAAAGCAAAAATGTTTTTAGTAGTCGACTAAATATAGAACTTAAGCAATCCATAATTGGTGTAAATCAATTCAAACCACTACTACACTCCGTGCCACTTGATTACAAACAGGAATTTGTTTGTTTAAATTTTACAAAATTTTGCAAAAAAAAAAATGGGATTAAGTTGATAAATGTAACTTTTATGACGCTTATCCCAAAAAGGTCATAAAATTTACCTGTTATTTTTGTTTCACTTGATTACGAACAGTTGCTTAATCTACCTATTATTTTTTTTTAAATCAAATAAATTGTTTTAAATTGTTTTAAATCAAATATAAGGATACTTGGAGTATTAGGGAGCTTAGTTTAAGAAATAACTTCATATAATCCACAACTATAGGTAAAGGAAAGACATTAACCAAGGAGGAAATAGGCCAAATTCGAGCTTAACTCGAACAAGGAAAATCCATCCGTTTTATATCCAACAAGATTGGAATAGGCGACACTGTTGTACACAACTTTATTAAAGACCTGAAGAAGTATGGAAAAAAACCGCAAAGGAAGAGTCAGCAAAGCAGCACATCAAAGGAGGTGGTGTAATGGTATGGGGAGCAATAAGCCATTACAGAATTGTGGAGATGGATTTCCAAACCTCCATAATGATGGCAATCACTTACAAATCGATACTGGGAATAGCTTTTCCGCAGTTTTCGGTGATATTTCGTGGTCAGCGATGGACTTTCCAACAAGACAATGCACCTATAAATACCGCACGGACAACAAAAGCCTGGATTCAGAACCAAAATGTAAACCTACTTGCATGGCCCCCATATTCACCTGACCTGAGCATATCGTGGAAAACGTCTGGGGTTGGCTTTAAAGAAAAGTCTACGAAGGAGGAAAGCAATATCATGAAACGGAAGAAATTATGGAGCCATAAAACGAGCCTGGTCCGTAGTTTCGCTAGATTATTTGACAGCACTCTATGAATCTCTACACAGCAGGCTACTTGAAGTGATTTAGCGATCAGGAGGTAGTATCTACCTATTACTAAAAACTATTGCTACTCTTTGAATAAAAACATTATTTAATTATACAAGCAATTTTTTTATATTTTTTTTTTTACTTTTTAAGCTTCTAACAGGTAGATTAAGCCACTGTTCGTAATCTTAAGTGAAACAAAAATAACAGGTACATTTTATGACCTTTTGGGGAAAAGCGTCATAAAAGTTACATTTATCAACTTAATCCCATATTTTTTTCTACAATATAAACATAATATTATATCCTTCATTTCTTGTTCGGATTGCTTGATTGAACGTAAAATTAAAACAAAAAAATTCCTGTTCGTAATCAAGTGGCACGGAGAGTAATTTGCTTCCGGTTGACATAGAAAACATTAATGTGAAAATATACTCTCATTTTCATATAGTACTCTAACTACACTGTTAGAGAGGAAAAATTGAAAGAATTTTGCTGCTATACGCAGCTCAAATATAATAGATTGCTCAGGTTCGCCAAGATTACATAGCTCTACTGCCCGCCATCGAACGTCTGTTGAAATTATTTGAGCCGTTTAAATCCATATACAAACATTTTTTTAAGATCCAAAATCTGAGTTGTGTCCCGCATTGTCTTCAAAAAAATTATGGTCACTATAATCTTGTGGCTTCATATGCGTGCACAAAATTACCAAGTAGTGTGGAAGATTTGTGTCGTGATGTTTACAATTACATACAACACAGCCTGTATCGCAAGGACACTATTGTTGTGAGTGTATGTGCATAGTTTATAAGTATTATATTACTAAGATGTATTAGGTTAAGTACTACAATGTAATAGGTTAAGTACTACAATGTATTGTGACAGACATATTAGTCAGTCGTTGAATTAATGTCATGAACTAAACACATAAAGTCGTCTCTATTCTTTTAATTACAAGTCATCACAACTAGCAACAATTAAAATTATGTTGACCGGATCCACAAGGTGAAAATTCAAATTTCGGTTTGAATCTAACGAACGATAGTGACCAACAACAAAATGAAAAGAAAAAAATGACCAACAACTTTGTACTGAACTTGGACTTTATTTCGCTTTGAACTAATTTAATGCCTTGACTATGTCGCTTGATGCTACGATTGGGAATGACGATCCCTTCCTGCAACTCTCAAACGAAATCTTCGCATCCACCGACCTTGACATATTTCACTGGTCATTGCCCTGGGGTTGCGGATCCTCCAACTGTTACGCACTTGCCGTTTTGTGCAAATCGTCATCTAACGCTTAACCGCTGCTTCGTCATCACCGTGCATGCCTTGTTTACGTCGGGATTTCATGATTCTTGCACGCATAGACAAAATGAAAAATCGCCATAGCCATAGTTGTGTGCGTAGATCGGTAGTCGTGGGTGGGTGGAGCTTGAATCCGAAAATATAGCATTTTTTTTATATGCAATTTCTGTGTTTCGTTTTGTCATTTGGTTTCCGTGTTGTTGTTGTTATTTTCCAGCTGATTGCCTTCATTCGCTCCTGGACTGCATAAGCGTTTGCCGTCGGCATTTTGAGTTTTACTCGATCGCAATATGAAACAATTAATTTGCATTTGCTGACGGAAGATGCTATGCAGGTAATGGGTGGTATGGTGGATTACGATGCGATGCTTGGATGGTTTGTTGCGTTGCAACATCCTGCCGGGTCACAGAAGGAAGAGTAAACGATCGTTGTCATCTAGTGTTAGCTCTCATTCATGAACCTCTTGATTGGATTGTTGATTGCCGATGATATGTTGATTGAAGCTTCCACTGGTGATGCGCTCCATGACGTAGGTACATGAAAAGTAAAAAGGGAGGTTTGGTGAATGGTGTGTGGCATTACTAGATTATAGGGGTTAGTTTAATTCATTATAAGTTCGTTAATTAATTTATAAATTCATAAGTGTGTGTGTGTTGTGGTTGCGAATGATGCCTTTTATTCGTTTGCCATTGGCAGAAGACACAGTTTCGCTATCGGACGCTTTAAAGTTGTGGTTGCCGTCTTAACTGTAACAACCCGAATCTTACCGTCAGCTCCAGGATGCGTTGCTTGAATTCTACCCAGTCGCCAAAGGGTAGGAGGCGTTTGTTCGTCAGGCAAGAGAACCAATTGTCCTACTTTGATTTGTAGATTTGGAGTTAACCATTTTGGACGCTGTTGGAGTCGAGTCAAGTATTCAGTTTTCCATTTATTCCAGAAATCTTGCTGGATTTTTTGCATCAGCTGCCATCTATCCAAGTTGTTTGTTTTGATGTTGCCTAAATCCTTTTCGGGTGCAGTGTTCAGTGCTGTACCAATCAAAAAGTGTCCTGGAGTCAATATGGACAGATCCTCAGGATCTTCGTTTAAAGCACAAAGTGGGCGGGAGTTCAGGCAGGCCTCCACTTGCACTAGAACGGTTGTGTACTCTTCGAAGGTTAAAGTGTAGTGTCCGATGATTCGTTTTAAATGATGCTTCATAGACTTAACGCCGGCTTCCCACAGTCCGCCGAAATGCGGGGCCGCAGGAAGGTTAAAATGCCATGTAGTACCATTTGCTTGCAATTGTGTCGCGATGTCCTCAGTCCACTGTTTTGTCCATTGAGATTTCTCCAAATCGATGATTCTGGCAGCTCCTTGGAAATTCGTTCCACAGTCGCTGTAAAGATTTGTCCAGATACCCCTGCGTGCAGTAAAGCGTTTGAATGCGGCTAGAAAAGCAGGTGTGCTGTAATCGCTTACTAGCTCCAGATGCACTGCTTTTGTGCAGAAACAGACAAAGATCGCTATGTAGGCTCTATTTATTTTGTTGCAACGACCCTTCCATGCTTTCAGTTGCACTGGCCCTGCATAATCCACTCCGGAAGTTTGAAACGGGCGAGCCTGCTTCACCCTTAAAGCTGGAAGATTGCCCATTTGTTGCTGCATTTGTGTAGCCTTATATCGGTAACACTTGAGGCACTTGTGAATGCAATTTTTGACGTTCGCCTTCAGATGGACGATCCAGTACTCATTTCGCAGAGATGCCATCATCAGTTGCTGGCCGCCATGAAGCGACCTGATATGAGCATCATGAACTATGAGTTTCGTTAAAATGTTACGCGAAGGTAGGATTATTGGATGACGCTGTGAATAGGGTAGATCAGAATTTTCCAATCGCCCCCCAACTCGCAGTATTCCTTTGTCGTCGATGATTGGCGACAATCTTGCCACTGTACTTCCTTTGGAAACCGTTTCGTCCTTGGAGATCTTCGACATTTCTTCGGCAAAGAACTCTCGTTGTACGATGGTGATCAATCGCATTCGGGCAAATGCAATTTCATCGACTGAAAGTGGCCCAGACAACCGCGGAGATTTTCTCCGGGCATTGTTCACAAAGCAAAGCCAGTATGCTGTAGCTCGTAGCAGACGATGTAAAGTTGAAAACCTGGTAAGTAATTCGTTTGTTTCGAAGGCGGTGAAATGAACGCAGAGCTGAAAGATGTTTTTAAAGGGGTACCCAGATGCGATCAAGTCATTTTTAACCTTTGAAGTCTCTGATGACTTCATTTCAAGATCCGTGGTTTGAACTTGTAATGGCGGATGTAGTTGTGCTTCAAAATGTTGCAGAAACTCAGGACCATGCCACCATAGACGATGAGAGCGAAGTTCTCTTGGAGAAATTCCTCGCGACGCTATATCTGCTGGATTCTCCTGGGACGGAACGTAGTTCCACCAATTCGGATCTATGAGCTCCTGTATTTCGGCTACTCTGTTAGCAACGAAAGCAGTTCGAATATATGGGGCTGACTTGATCCACGCGAGTGTGATTTGGGAATCACACCAAGCAAAGATGGGTGCATTTTCTAGACCCATGGTTTTCACTGTGTGCACCAGCAAGTGTGCTAGCAACTGTGCTCCGCATAGCTCCAGTCGTGCAAGTGATTGATTTTTGAGCGGAGCGACTCTCGTTTTTGAAACAAGCAATCTTGTGGATGTTATTCCTCTGTTGGTGCATCGAACATATACAGCAGCAGCGTATGCCTTCTCCGATGCATCGCAAAATCCGTGGATTTCAACCTGTGAATCCTTGGTGATATCAATCCAGCGAGGGATCTCGATGTCATCTAAGTAGTTTAGCTCGCTCCTTAGTTTATTCCACGATGAAATGATTGAAGGTGGGAGTTCGCTATATCATGACTGTTGTTCCTTTCAAATATCTTGCATTAATATTTTTCCAACGATGACGCAAGGAGAAATCCATCCCATTGGATCATACAGCCGAGCGATATCTGAAAGTATAGTTCGTTTGGTCGTCCGTTTTACGTCCTGAAGACTGATCCTAATTTTAAAGATGTCCTTGGCGGGGTGCCACTGTATTCCCAAAGTTTTTACTGCGTTTCCTTCATCGAAAGAGAGAGGTAGTTGAATCTCTCTGTCCTCGTCTGAAACGGCTGCCAGCAACCTCTCGCTGTTACTCGCCCATTTGCGTAATGGGAACCCTCCGTGGTTTAACATTGTGATGAGTTGGCGTTGCATTTCAACAGCTTCATCTTCTGAGTCTGCCCCATGTATAACGTCGTTCACGTAAAAGTTCTTCCTAGCGATTTCAGATGCAACTGGATAGTCCTCTCGTTCATCTGCAGCCAGTTGTTGAAGAGTCCGGACCGCTAAATACGGTGCCGCAGCGGTACCAAACGTGACAGTTTTAAGGCGATAAACCTTTACCTCATCTCCTTCAACATCTCTCCACAAAATGAGTTGATAGACCGAGTCTTCCAAAGGCACCCAGATCTGCCGATACATTTTATTGATATCCGCCACAAATACAATTTTATGTTTTCTAAACCTTGCAATGTGGTCGAAAATATCGTCCTGTAATCGTGGTCCAACAAAGAGATGGTCATTGAGTGTTGTACCATCGGACGTTTTACAGGAGGCATCAAAAACTATACGCAGTTTGGTGGTTGAACTAGACTGCTTTATCACAGCATGGTGGGGAACAAAAAAGTGAGCGTGTTTCAGTGACGTTGAATCTACCTCAGTCATATGCTCTAGTTCCTTGTACTCGTCAATAACCTTTCTATATTCTTCGTAGAATGACGGATTTGATTGAAATTTTCTTTCAAGTTGATTGTACCTCACTAGTGCGGAATTATAGGACAGGCCCAACAGAGGACGTGTTCCTTTCTTAAATGGAAGTTGAACGATGTATTTTCCATCTGCTTGACGCTGGTGAGTTCTGCAAAAGTGCGTTTCACACAGTTCTTCTTCGGGCGACATCATCTTCTTCCTTGGCACTTCCTCAAGTTCCCAGAATTTTTGCAAAACATCTTCCAGGTCACATTTAGTCGTGGTATGGAGAGATGTTATCGTTGCTTGATTGGAGGATGATGTGCAACCGGAGAGGACCCATCCCAGCTCAGTGCGTTGAGCCATAGGGCTCCCTGGTTCTCCTTTAATTACACCATCGAGAAGGATTGATGAGTAAATGTCGCTGCCAAGTAAAATGTCGATTTTGCTGGGTTTGTACAATGTGGGATCGGCAAGTATAATCTTTTGGAGATGGCTCCAGTATCCCCGGATAATCTTTTGCTGTAAGCTAAAGTTCTCATTACATTTGGAGAATATGGTGAGAGCTACCTTGTATTTAGATACGCTTGTGTTGGTTTCGCCAACACCGAGTATATTTACATAACTCCTTTCCCTTTTCAGGTTCAACAGTTGTGCGGCAGACTCAGAGATGAAGGAAGCCTACGATCCAGGATCAAGTAGCGCCCGCAGCAACAATGGTTGGCCATCGGTTGTAAAAACCTTCACAAGCGCTGTAGCCAGAAGAACAGTTTGGTGACTATTTTCTGCTAGGTACGCATTGTGTACCGACGCTGTACTTATGGAAGAGGTTGGGTTGTCTGATGTATCTGACAGTGAGTGTTGAACGGAAGAGGCGGGTGGTTGCGGAGGTGGCTGAAGAGCCACTGTAGAAGTTGACTCATTGGCTTGCATTGCGTTAGCTGGCATGTTCAAATGCAGTAAAGAATGATGCCTTTGGTTGCACTCCGAGCACGTGAAAGTGCTTGTACAAATTTGGGTGAAATGTGTGTTTGACAGACAATTGAAACACAACTTATTTTTTCTAACAATGTCCTGCCTTTTCTTTGGATTCAGTGCCTTAAATTTGAAGCACTTTCTAATTGAATGCGCCCCTTGACAGAGTGACCATTTAGAAATTGTAGAGTTGTGTGACCGAACTGTGCTCGTCGTAACTCTTTTTGAGTTTGCTTGAGACAGAGTTGATGAGGACTGCTCCAGGACATCTAACGTTCTTGCTCTCATTAGCAGAAAATCTTCTAAAATGCTGTACGTCGGATAATCGACATAAGCTGAAATGTGCGATTCCCATAGCCCCCGAGTAGTGAGTGGAAGTTTCTGTACAGTATGATATATTAATACATCTTCCCATGAATCAACAGGAACTCCTAGATTTTCGAGAGACTGCTTGGCTTCATTCGTGGTATCTAGCAACAATTTCATTTCATCAGAAAACTCCTGAGATAGCTTCGGTTGGTCAAAGAGCAATTTAAATTGATTATCTTTAAGCAATCGTAGATTTTGATATCGCTTGACTAACGTCGTCCAAGCCGACTCAAAATTCCCATCGCTGATTGAGGTATTTCTCAGTAAACGCTCGGCTTCACCGCTTAGATTTGCCTTGAGATAGTGCAGTTTTTGCACATCGGATATCGAAGAATTCTTAGTAACTAAGCTCTCAAACAAACTCTTAAATTCGGGCCACATTTGGTACGACCCAGAAAAGGTGGGGATTTTAATTGGGGGGAGCTTTATATCAACAGAAGGGGCCTTAGTTCCTAACATTGAATTATTAAGCGAACCCTGCGTTTGATTCTGACTGTCGAAGTTTGTTAACAGCGTCTTCAATTCGGAGGAGTACTTGTAATAAAGCGCAGTAGCGCAGTGGTTAGTGTGCTGGACTACTGTGCGAGGGATCCCAGGTTCGATCCCCGGAAAAACACAAATTACATCTTAAGGTTTTTTCTACTGCGCCACCTCTCGCGAACGTCTGACAAACATCCGAGAGTATGACTGTCCTGAAAAAGCTTCTCAATTCAGCCGTTCGGACTCGGCATAAAATTGTAGGTCCCCTTCCATTCGTTCCAAAAAAATAGAAACTCACACAAAACGAATGGTTGCGAGCCTTGGCTTCATCAAATGATTGTTCTAAATGTTTTAAACGCGCCTCATTCATATAAACCGTTTTTTGCAATTTATCGAGTTCTAAGTATGCCTTGTAATCAGCGAACAGCTCTTGCCAAATCGACTGAATGGAATCGATAAAATTAGATATTTTTGCTTTGCTCATAATGAAGTGAAAACGACCAATTAAATGAAGATCACACAACACACGATATAATTGAGTTAGATCAACGAAGATCGATAATTTAATTATAAAAATATTATAAAAATGGTTGCCACACACCTGTTGTTAAGCGTCGCTCCCTCGCTGCACCAGTTTCTTAAAATCCAATTTAGCAGGAAACAATATCCGGAACGTATCGAATTTACGTTGTGCAACGAACAACTGCTTTTGAATGTACTCCGATAGAACACTATTCGATAGAACCACTTTAATTGTTGATTTTATTGTTTTTATCACTAATATTGTCTAGATCCTTTATATCCTTAAAATCCGGCTCGAAGGACCATTATGTATCGCAAGGACACTAGCAAAAATTAAAATTATGTTGACCGGATCCACAAGGTGAAAATTCAAATTTCGGTTTGAATCTAACGAACGATAGTGACCAACAACAAAATGAAAAGAAAAAAATGACCAACAACTTTGTACTGAACTTGGACTTTATTTCGCTTTGAACTAATTTAATGCCTTGACTATGTCGCTTATGCTACGATTGGGAATGACGATCCCTTCCTGCAACTCTCAAACGAAATCTTCGCATCTACCGACCTTGACATATTTCACTGGTCATTGCCCTGGGGTTGCGGATCCTCCAACTGTTTTGTGCAAATCGTCATCTAACGCTTAACCGCTGCTTCGTCATCACCGTGCATGCCTTGTTTACGTCGGGATTTCATGATTCTTGCCCGCATAGACAAAATGAAAAATCGCCATAGCCATAGTTGTGTGCGTAGATCGGTAGTCGTGGGTGTTTCGTTTTGTCATTTGGTTTCCGTGTTGTTGCATTGTTGTTGTTGTTATTTTCCAGCTGATTGCCTTCATTCGCTCCTGGACTGCATAAGCGTTTGCCGTCGGCATTTTGAGTTTTACTCGATCGCAATATGAAACAATTAATTTGCTTTTGCCGACGGAAGATGCTATGCAGGTAATGGGTGGTATGGTGGATTACGATGCGATGCTTGGATGGTTTGTTGCGTTGCAACACAGCCCAAAGAGATTTTATATATACAAATCTTTTCAGAATATTTTAAACATAAAGCCAATGAAGCTTCTTCGTCTGTGTCAAACGCGTTGGCTTTCAAGGCTAGAGGTTGTGAATTCTGTTCTCACGCAATATGATGCCCTTAAAGAATTTTTTGTTGAAGAAACAGCAAAACCAGATAAACTTTTATCATGTCACACTATTTTAAATATGTTGAACGATCCAAGGCATTATATGTATTTGAGCTTTCTTAGTTTTGTGTTACCTTTTTTGACAAAACTCAACACATGCATGCAAGCTGAAAAGCCAAAAATACATCAAGTTCATTCAGAAGTTTCTTTATCAATAAAATCAATTTTAAGTTGTTATTTAAAAAAGGAATATTTAGACAGGACTGCAATTATTGATATAGATAACATTAATCCTCGCAATCAACTGCCATATAACGAAATGTATTATGGTATTAAAGTGGGTGTCTTCTTGGAAAATGTGGCAGTCGAAAAAGCGTTTTACATAGCTTTCAGTGTGATTGCTTAAGTTTTTTTTATTGAAGCTACTAAGCAAATTTTTCTTAGATTTAAAGAGACTATTCTTAAGGACATAGAAATTCTTGCTCCACAAAATATATTGAAGAGTAACTACATTCTTTCACTTATAAAGCATTTTCCACATTTAGTGAAAGAAGATTAGCTTCAGGAAATAGATACTAACGAGTGGGGAGCATTGAAACACATAGATTTGAATTTTAATCAAGATGCCGATGCTGACGAATTTTGGAAAGGCGTAAGGAAGATAAAACAAGCAGATGACACTCCAGCCTTTCCAAAATTATCACAATATGTTTTCGAAATATTTTCTTTGCCACATTCTTCAGCCAATATGGAACACATTTTCTCGGAAGTAAATATAGTAAAAACCAAACTAAGGAATAGTCTTGGGACTGATTCACTAAACGGGTTATTGCATACTAAACATATGGTTAAAAACAAAACATGCTTTGAATTTAAAGTTAATGCCGAACTTTTAAACAGATATTACAAAAATAAATATAACAAAGAGTTTACATAAATTAAGTAGATAGGTATTTATTTCCAAATAAGAACTGAAAAGTTACGAAATAAGTAACTATTTATTTTTTGTATTTGTAAGTGCTATTTATTAAATTACAGAATATGTAAATAATATACCTACGTTGAGGATACATAAAAATGTATATTTGAATTTTATGAATTTGATTTAAGTTTTGTTCCTTCCATTTTTGTGTTATTTTTTTTAATAAATATTTTTTATTAAATAAGTTTTTTCATGAACTGAAAATTTACGAAATAAGTAACTATTTATTTTTTGTATTTGTAAGTGCTATTTATTAAATTACAGAATATGTAAATAATATACCTACGTTGAGGATACATAAAAATGTATATTTAAATTTTATGAATTTGTTTTAAGTTTTGTTCCTTCCATTTTTGTGTTATTTTTTTTTAATAAATATTATTTATTAAATAATTTTTTTCATGGGCTAAAAAGTTACGAAAAAAGTAGGTAACTATTTATTTTTTGTATTTGTAAGTACAATATACCTTGAGCATACATACAAATGTATATTTGAATTTTATGAATTTATTTTAAGTTTTGTTCCTTCCATTTTTGTGTTATTTTTTTTTAATAAATAATATCACCTGATGTAGGTATACAGGGTGTCCCAGAAGACAATCCTTTAAGGGAAGATTCCTGAAGTTATGCCGAATAAAAAATTGTATGGCAGGGGGGGTCTATTTTCGTATTTCCCGTTATAGATAGATAGATAGATAATTTTATTTCGAGTAGTGAGTGGAAGTTTCTGTACAGTATGATATATTAATACATCTTCCCATGAATCAACAGGAACTCCTAGATTTTCGAGAGACTGCTTGGCTTCATTCGTGGTATCTAGCAACAATTTCATTTCATCAGAAAACTCCTGAGATAGCTTCGGTTGGTCAAAGAGCAATTTAAATTGATTATCTTTAAGCAATCGTAGATTTTGATATCGCTTGACTAACGTCGTCCAAGCCGACTCAAAATTCCCATCGCTGATTGAGGTATTTCTCAGTAAACGCTCGGCTTCACCGCTTAGATTTGCCTTGAGATAGTGCAGTTTTTGCACATCGGATATCGAAGAATTCTTAGTAACTAAGCTCTCAAACAAACTCTTAAATTCGGGCCACATTTGGTACGACCCAGAAAAGGTGGGGATTTTAATTGGGGGGAGCTTTATATCAACAGAAGGGGCCTTAGTTCCTAACATTGAATTATTAAGCGAACCCTGCGTTTGATTCTGACTGTCGAAGTTTGTTAACAGCGTCTTCAATTCGGAGGAGTACTTGTAATAAAGCGCAGTAGCGCAGTGGTTAGTGTGCTGGACTACTGTGCGAGGGATCCCAGGTTCGATCCCCGGAAAAACACAAATTACATCTTAAGGTTTTTTCTACTGCGCCACCTCTCGCGAACGTCTGACAAACATCCGAGAGTATGACTGTCCTGAAAAAGCTTCTCAATTCAGCCGTTCGGACTCGGCATAAAATTGTAGGTCCCCTTCCATTCGTTCCAAAAAAATAGAAACTCACACAAAACGAATGGTTGCGAGCCTTGGCTTCATCAAATGATTGTTCTAAATGTTTTAAACGCGCCTCATTCATATAAACCGTTTTTTGCAATTTATCGAGTTCTAAGTATGCCTTGTAATCAGCGAACAGCTCTTGCCAAATCGACTGAATGGAATCGATAAAATTAGATATTTTTGCTTTGCTCATAATGAAGTGAAAACGACCAATTAAATGAAGATCACACAACACACGATATAATTGAGTTAGATCAACGAGGATCGATAATTTAATTATAAAAATATTATAAAAATGGTTGCCACACACCTGTTGTTAAGCGTCGCTCCCTCGCTGCACCAGTTTCTTAAAATCCAATTTAGCAGGAAACAATATTCGGAACGTATCGAATTTACGTTGTGCAACGAACAACTGCTTTTGAATGTACTCCGATAGAACACTATTCGATAGAACCACTTTAATTGTTGATTTTATTGTTTTTATCACTAATATTGTCTAGATCCTTTATATCCTTAAAATCCGGCTCGAAGGACCATTATGTATCGCAAGGACACTAGCAAAAATTAAAATTATGTTGACCGGATCCACAAGGTGAAAATTCAAATTTCGGTTTGAATCTAACGAACGATAGTGACCAACAACAAAATGAAAAGAAAAAAATGACCAACAACTTTGTACTGAACTTGGACTTTATTTCGCTTTGAACTAATTTAATGCCTTGACTATGTCGCTTATGCTACGATTGGGAATGACGATCCCTTCCTGCAACTCTCAAACGAAATCTTCGCATCTACCGACCTTGACATATTTCACTGGTCATTGCCCTGGGGTTGCGGATCCTCCAACTGTTTTGTGCAAATCGTCATCTAACGCTTAACCGCTGCTTCGTCATCACCGTGCATGCCTTGTTTACGTCGGGATTTCATGATTCTTGCCCGCATAGACAAAATGAAAAATCGCCATAGCCATAGTTGTGTGCGTAGATCGGTAGTCGTGGGTGTTTCGTTTTGTCATTTGGTTTCCGTGTTGTTGCATTGTTGTTGTTGTTATTTTCCAGCTGATTGCCTTCATTCGCTCCTGGACTGCATAAGCGTTTGCCGTCGGCATTTTGAGTTTTACTCGATCGCAATATGAAACAATTAATTTGCTTTTGCCGACGGAAGATGCTATGCAGGTAATGGGTGGTATGGTGGATTACGATGCGATGCTTGGATGGTTTGTTGCGTTGCAACACAGCCCAAAGAGATTTTATATATACAAATCTTTTCAGAATATTTTAAACATAAAGCCAATGAAGCTTCTTCGTCTGTGTCAAACGCGTTGGCTTTCAAGGCTAGAGGTTGTGAATTCTGTTCTCACGCAATATGATGCCCTTAAAGAATTTTTTGTTGAAGAAACAGCAAAACCAGATAAACTTTTATCCTGTCACACTATTTTAAATATGTTGAACGATCCAAGGCATTATATGTATTTGAGCTTTCTTAGTTTTGTGTTACCTTTTTTGACAAAACTCAACACATGCATGCAAGCTGAAAAGCCAAAAATACATCAAGTTCATTCAGAAGTTTCTTTATCAATAAAATCAATTTTAAGTTGTTATTTAAAAAAGGAATATTTAGACAGGACTGCAATTATTGATATAGATAACATTAATCCTCGCAATCAACTTCCATATAACGAAATGTATTATGGTATTAAAGTGGGTGTCTTCTTGGAAAATGTGGCAGTCGAAAAAGCGTTTTACATAGCTTTCAGTGTGATTGCTTAAGTTTTTTTTATTGAAGCTACTAAGCAAATTTTTCTTAGATTTAAAGAGACTATTCTTAAGGACATAGAAATTCTTGCTCCACAAAATATATTGAAGAGTAACTCCATTCTTTCACTTATAAAGCATTTTCCACATTTAGTGAAAGAAGATCAGCTTCAGGAAATAGATACTAACGAGTGGGGAGCATTGAAACACATAGATTTGAATTTTAATCAAGATGCCGATGCTGACGAATTTTGGAAAGGCGTAAGGAAGATAAAACAAGCAGATGACACTCCAGCCTTTCCAAAATTATCACAATATGTTTTCGAAATATTTTCTTTGCCACATTCTTCAGCCAATATGGAACACATTTTCTCGGAAGTAAATATAGTAAAAACCAAACTAAGGAATAGTCTTGGGACTGATTCACTAAACGGGTTATTGCATACTAAACATATGGTTAAAAACAAAACATGCTTTGAATTTAAAGTTAATGCCGAACTTTTAAACAGATATTACAAAAATAAATATAACAAAGAGTTTACATAAATTAAGTAGATAGGTATTTATTTCCAAATAAGAACTGAAAAGTTACGAAATAAGTAACTATTTATTTTTTGTATTTGTAAGTGCTATTTATTAAATTACAGAATATGTAAATAATATACCTACGTTGAGGATACATAAAAATGTATATTTGAATTTTATGAATTTGATTTAAGTTTTGTTCCTTCCATTTTTGTGTTATTTTTTTTAATAAATATTTTTTATTAAATAAGTTTTTTCATGAACTGAAAATTTACGAAATAAGTAACTATTTATTTTTTGTATTTGTAAGTGCTATTTATTAAATTACAGAATATGTAAATAATATACCTACGTTGAGGATACATAAAAATGTATATTTAAATTTTATGAATTTGTTTTAAGTTTTGTTCCTTCCATTTTTGTGTTATTTTTTTTTAATAAATATTATTTATTAAATAATTTTTTTCATGGGCTAAAAAGTTACGAAAAAAGTAGGTAACTATTTATTTTTTGTATTTGTAAGTACAATATACCTTGAGCATACATACAAATGTATATTTGAATTTTATGAATTTATTTTAAGTTTTGTTCCTTCCATTTTTGTGTTATTTTTTTTTAATAAATAATATCACCTGATGTAGGTATACAGGGTGTCCCAGAAGACAATCCTTTAAGGGAAGATTCCTGAAGTTATGCCGAATAAAAAATTGTATGGCAGGGGGGGTCTATTTTCGTATTTCCCGTTATAGATAGATAGATAGATAATTTTATTTCGTATACAAATTTACAATAGGTGCCTCGTTCACAATGCGGGCGTGATAACTAGACGAGAGCGAGGCGAAATTCGCTCTCGCCTCGTTGTCGCTTTAATCTCGTCCGGCAATTCACAATGAAATGAGGTACGTCGGCGAAATTTTCTGTCAACGAATAGAGGGACCATTGAAACTACAAACCATATTGCCACTTCGATTTTTTTTATAAAACAGAGCTGCACTTTTATTGCCTTTTTACCACTATTGCATGCAGTTTGAATATTCTAAAAACAACAAATTCGCAGTTCTTAGGCGTCGCTTATGTAGCTATCAGTAAAATGTAACCGAAAAAAATTCTGTTGTTTTTTTGGATCACTTAAACTAAAGCAAATGAAACAAAACACATGTTTTTGTTTTTCAGTGTTTCGATGGTGGTTGTCGAAAATACACCGATTGCAACAAAACTGTCTCGAACCAGCGTCGTTGACGATAATTGCAACACACGCCAAAGAAAACAAAACATAAAAACCAAAGCAAAACAGAAAAACATGTTTCGTTGCCGATAGTTAAGGTAAATAAGATTTGCACAACTTCATCGTCTGAGTCCGACCAACACTAAAAGCAAGTCGCAAATTCCACACCAAACGAAACAAGAAAACAAAACGTTTTGTTTTGTTACATTCTGTTTCGCTTGGTGCGTGTTCAAATAAAAAAAGTTTTTTTTTGACTTTCGAATCAAAAACGTGTTATTTGATCTGGTGTGTTTTCAGCCTAAATTTTCTAGAAAACGAATTTATTAATTTTTTCGTACGTACAACTTGTTCTGTTCAACTTCTTAGTCAATTCCAGAACTGGTTCCAATGAATTCCTATGAAAAGCTTACTCTCTTACATTCTAATAAAATTTGCTCAAGAAAATGACCCCCAATAACCAAGAAATCAAAAAGAAACACACTCAAAACATTTATATATTTTCGGGGCAATGTTTGTTTAAAGAAATACGAAATTCCCCTTTTCACCGTCATTCATTATTATGGGAAAATAAGTTCTAACATTATCGCTGACTTATTTAAAAATTTCTCAGAATAATCCTTATCAAAATAATAGCAAAAAACAATAAAAGTGCCGCCCTGTTTGTTTGAGAAAATACAAGTGGCAACCTTAAGTACATTTCTATGAAAATGGTATCGCTTCCCACTCAGAGCGTAAATGTCATCGGTGTCTCGGGCGAGATTTTTCCAAATTTCCGAAATGGTCGCGAGCCGAGGCAACGAGTCTCGCGCCATTGTGTATTGCTGCATGCATTTCCTTTGATTGGAAATTATTTGACAACTCGCGCTAGACTCGATCTCGCTCTCGTCTCGCTCTCTCGCTGTATTGTGAATTGGCCAAGGTTTTGTTACTACACATTTTACAATACAGAGATATGATAAATTATATCTTTCTTCTGAAACATTATATATTAGGCTAATTTTAAGAATTGCATTGAACAAAAAAATATTAAATTAATTCCGAAGGAAAATACGAAAAAACCTTCAATTGAAATAGATACAAAAAAAAATAATAATAATAATAATAATAATAATAATAATACATTATGTATTAATAAATTAATAAATAAATAAATAAATAAATAAATAAATAAATAAATAAATAAATAAATAAATAAATGGATATATATATAATAAACGAATAAATAAATAAACAAACGATATATAAACGAATAATAAATAAACAAATAAATATGTATATATAAGGGTAAATAAACAATAAGTAACAAAAATAAATACAAAAAACAAAAAGTTATATCAAGCTTACTATTGATTCATATATTAATTCGTATTTAAAGTATTTACAAGGGGATTATCAGCAAAATCACACCTTTCCAGAAAACGTTGCTTCAGTCTTTGAATTCTTTGAGGGATCAATTCAACATTCGCTTTTTCATGAGTATCCAGAGTCGAGTGATGCCACGGTAGGTTAAGCATCATTTTTAATAATTTATTTTGAGAAACCTGTAATTTCTTAATATGACACATTGCACAATTTCCCCATACTTGACACCCATATAGGTACCAGAATTGCTTGAAAAATTACTTTATGGATAATTATTTTGTTTTCATTAGAGAGCTGCGACTTTCGATTAATGAAAGGATACAACATCCTAATGGCAATTGCAATTTTTTTAAGGGTATTTGCAATGTGGGTTCCAAAAGTCAACTTGGTGTCCAAATATATGCCTAGATATTTGACGCAAGGTTCCCAACTTATATTTGCACCATTTACCTGTAACTGTCCACTGGGTAGATAACAAGCTTTTCTTTTTCTGGTGAAAAAGATGGCTTGTATCTTTTCTTGATTCACTTTAATTTTCCATTTGTTATAATATTCTTTTAATATCGTCAACGCATTTTTAAGATTCCTCTCAATGTTGAGAGCGAGTTCATGAGATGACAAAATCGCAGTATCGTCGGCAAAGATAGCTGTTTCGCAATAAGGCAAAGATGGAAAATCGGACGTATACAGGTTATATAAAACGGGTCCAAGAACTGAGCCCTGGAGGACACCTGAATGAAAATAGACAATATTAGAGACAACACTATTAACGTGCACCTTGAACCGACGATTAGACAAAAAACTATGGACAATTTTACAGATATGCGAGGGGAAATTGAAATTTGTTCTTTTATGACCTTTTCATATATCTTACTAAGGCTGCTTAATAAACTAATTGGCCTATAGCTATCAGTCTTTTCAGGGGGCTTACCAGCTTTTATTATTGGTACGACCTTAGCAATTTTCCATTCATCGGGGAAATATTCCATTTTCAGACACGCGTTTATAATAAATGTTAAATAGCTAATACCAACTAGCTATGGGCAATTGCCTTATGTATATATTTTTTATTGAGTCAGTGCCTCCAGCTTTACGTATTCGTAGGTCATTGACTATAAACTCGATGTCTTCTGTAGTAATATAGACATTTGTTGATGGTTGACTGGTATTATTATTTAACAAGTTTTGAACGGCAATATTAACTAGTACATTAGTATCACTATCTCCTAAATTAGATGCAGTCAAATGGTACTTTCTAAAATTTGAAGCCAGCGCATTTGCTTTTTCAAGGTCTGTACAAAATGTATTTGTTGAATCTTTGAGAAAAGGAACTTGTCTGTTTTTACTTTTTACTATCTTTACAATGTTCCAAAAGGGTTTTGCATTTTTTTTCAAGGGAACTTAATTTTGTATTCCACTCATTGTTTCGATATATGAAAATATGCTTAGATATCAGTTTGTTCAGGTACGATACTTGATATTTTAAGCTTGACAGACGATATCTTTGCCAATGTCTACGGTAAATGTTTCGAATCTTAATAAGTTCCAGGATATTAGAAGGCAGCTTAACGGAACGCAATTTTTTCGGAACTTTAGGAACACTTTTGTCAACAGCTCCCAAAAATTTTTCTGTAAAATGTGCCACCACAGAATCAACATCTTCCTTGCATGTGATATCATTCAAGTTAATTGGAATACCTTGAAGACTACCAGTTAGTACAGACTGAAAACGTTTCCAGTTTGCTTTTTTAATATCTAGCACATATTCCACTTTTCTTACCCCTGACTTTAGAAGTCGACAAAAAACTGGGTTATGCCCAACTAACATTTCAACTTCCTTAAGGCACAAATGTTTCAGATTCGAAAGGTCCAGGCTTCTTTAGAGCTTCTGTAAAGCTTCTAGCAGAAGCAAACTCTTTACCGAAGTCTTGACTTCTATTACAACTTCATTGAGGCCTTTTGGAAAAATAAGATGAAGCTTTAAAGAGCAATTAAATTCATAGCTTCGTTTATTGTAGTTATCGAAAGAAGAGGAAGTTACAGTTTCTATAAAGCTTCGATTAAATATTATTATACAAGCTTCTATAAGTAAACTTGTATAAAACTTAAAAGAGTCATTAACCGAAACTTTATGGAAGACTTGTTTGTGGCTTGCATTATTTTACTAGCGAAGCTTTATAGATAGGGAGGAAGAATAAAACATTGTAGGCGAACATTTCTTCAGTTTGGTTAAAGAAGCTTTTCCGAAGATAAATAATGCTAATGGAACTCTTAACGAAGCTTGTTTTGGTATAGAGAAAAGACTGGTTAAGTTTTAACTTCGCAACATGCATATTACAGATAGCGCAGATGATGAGTAAGGTACTTCTGATACTTAGAAGTCTGGGTTCGAATCCCGCGGGAGTTTGGGTTTTTTCTTTCATACTATAGATTTGTTACCTCTTTTCATGTTTCATTCCAGACCTAAAAAAGAACCCCAATCAGAGAGAATAATGCAACATTATATGTACCTACTTTACTACCTTCCAAATAAATAATTAAAATGAATGGAAATGAAACATTTTTTTTTTTTACAAATTCGTAGTTTCGATAAAGCTTCGATTATTGAGCTAATAGAGTCCTAATAGAAGTCTTTTCAGAGGCTTTATAGATAATATACTTTCGATAAGTGTTCGCCTTTCGGGCCTTACCGAAGTTTTATAGGATTCTTTTGGAAACTAAAAGTAATCCTCTATTGAAGCTTATCGAAGCTGAAATGTTAGTTGGGTGGTCAGAGCTCAGTTCACTTAATGATATAGGTTGTGCAACATCGCTAGACATGTTAGTTATAAACAAATCAAGGACAGAAGGACGACGACCAGGACCAGAAAAATAGGTTGGACTAGAAGGGTATATGAGAGAAAATGGTACAGTAAGAGATAGACTAGACAAATTATTTCCCCACGCATTTGCTCTTAAACAACCCCAATCTCTATGTTTACAATAATTTAGATCTCCTCCAATTATAAATTCACCGTTAAGTGTGAACAATTTTCGGAGATCATTTTTAAGACCTAGTCTTTTTTCAGTTGATATTCTACCGCCAGGAAAATAGAGACAATATATTTTGAGTTTTCTGCGAATTCTAACTCAATTCCCAGATTTTCTACATACAAAGTTCTCACAACAGGTAAAAGCGAATGTTGAATTGACCTTCTTATTAAGATTGCTACACCACCCCCTGCCCTACCGATTCTGTCATATCGATAGCATTTAAAATCGTCTGTAGATAGGCGTAAGTCTTGCTTAAGCCATGTTTCAGTCACTAAAGTAATGTCAACGTTTCTGGTATTTAAAAAATTCATAAACTCTGTAATTTTGTTGCGAATACCCCTCGCATTCCAAGTTATAATATTTAGATGTCTATCTATCATATTATTTAACATCATGATACAAAAACTTAGTAGCTAAATGTGTGATAACATTGAACTGTTCAATTTTTGTTTTCCAAACAGATAATTGCATGATCATTTCCATGGCTAGAGAGTTTAGTTCCTCCACTGTAAATAGTGTGCTCATATAACTGCTAGCAGCAGTGTTGCTTGGGATGTTGCCAGCGATGTTGCTAGCGATGTTGCTATCGATGTTGTTTGTAGTGTTGCTGGATGGACTGCTGAATTGAACATTTGAGTGTTTTTGAGAGCTGTTAACCCATGCATGAGATGTTTGCGCTCGAGGTCGAGAGCTACCATAAGTGATGCTCTCTGCATGATGTTTTTCCCGTTATAGCCCATCAAAGTAGGTGAGCTCTAATTTGGAGGTGTTACGACTAAAAACGCTATAACTTCTAGCGTACTATTATAGGTACAAAATAGTTTTGTACATTTTGAAAAGACAATTTAGTAGCGTAAGCACTTCGGCTACATCTGGGCAGCTACAAAAAAGTTCTGGCTCCTTAAACTCAAAATTTTGAAAATTTGTGTTACAATTTTTTACTTAAAATGCCTTTTTCTCAAAATTTTGACTTTATAAATTTTCATATTTTTTATGAAATTTTTATCCTTGAGAAATTTCCTAAAAATTATGTTAAGAAACTTTTTGACGTACGATCAACAAAAGTTATAGTAAAATCCACTTTTTGTCAGACAAAAATGGTAATAAAGACTCGATATTTCTCTTTTTCTTTGATAGCAAGTAACCCAGAAGAAATCCATCGTTTTTAGGTCAGATCTAGTCTTTTTTTACCATTTTTGTCTGACAAGAAGTGGCTTTTACTATAACTTTTGTTGATCGTAAGTAAAAAAGTTGCTTAACATAATTTTTAGGAAATTTCTCAAGGATAAAAATTTCATAAAAAAAATGAAAATTTATAAAATTTACTTGTCACGATGCGGGTTTAACATTTCTATTTTACTCTTTTTATTTAACTTTTTACCAATATCCAACTACGAAATGGAAATCATGCTTTTTGAACCTAAATCATGCTTCAAAACTATGTTTTTTTTAATTTTTTTAGTGGCAGCACTGTATGTATGAGATATTATCACTCTACTAATTCCTCAAAGCTAAACCAAAGCTCCGGTTTCATCATATACCAAAATCTTAAATTTGCTAAAATGAGGTAAATTGTTTGCCCTTTGAGGTTATGGCATTAATATATAAACCAACGCAGGGCTGCCAGAAATATATTTTCGTGTTCAGTAGTCACCCCGAACTAAGCTCACGAAGTTACAGCCTTGCTAAAATGACTTGAGAAAAAACGTTGCTAGCTCTTACTTTATAGGTAGATACCTAGATACATCGAAAAAATCGACTATATTTTTCATTCTATGTACATTGTACATAGGTACTATCTATAATAAAATGGATTCAAATTGAATCGGGGTTTGCTACGTAATGTCAACCAGCGCGCGCAGATTGTTACCATTGTTTCAAAAATTATTATTAATTATTATTACATTCTAGATTTTTTTTTCGATATTTTTTTCTAAATTACCTATTGTTTTCTGTATTATATTTTTCTACATATCGGCGTAGACCCCAAGGTACGAATGCGTATATCTCAGACTCTAGAGGAGATTTAATGTTGAACGGCTTTAATCGCAGCAAACCGCAAGAACTTTGCCAATGGAGTATCCGTCAAACTACTTAAGAGCGCTATACCGCCTTTATTAAGTGCCAAAGGCCAATGGTATCTATACCAAGTGGCCATCTGAGACGCGTACCGCAACAGATGTGGTAAGATCCACCCGATCCTTGGCTTCATGAAGAGTGCCGGCAGCAAAGCAAATCAACAACTGCATGACAAAATTTCCGAAATTTCTGACATATTTTCCCACAAAATTCTGCTATTTTTTCCCAGTTTGAAAACACAAACATTTTCTGGCATTTAAAAAACATCTGGCGTAATTTCTGGGAACCGCAGCCAGGAAAAACCGCTTTTGCATTCGACCCAAATTCTGCTGTGAACGAACCATTCAATCTGGACGAAGAAACAAACTCAAGTGCAACATGGCTGCTGCACCAGATGGCCTGTGGGCCGAACTATTTAAGGCATCGGAAGACGGCTTGGTGGAGAGCAGACACCAATTCATCTCCAAGATTTGGTCAGAAGAAGGTATGACTGAAAAATAGAACGTCGCGTCAGTACTTATAAAATGGACTCTCCTTTAGTAATTTATTTCGGGAGGGCTTTTAACCCCCAAAACCCCTACCTGCGTTCGCCCCTAATTAAAGTTGTTTTCCTAAATCAAATTCTGTTCGCATTCATTATTTTTAAATTTGCTTTGGGCAACAGCAAATCCCACAATGATGAAAACAAAGTATTGAAATGTCAAACTCAATGTCAAATAGCACTTAGTATATAGTTTTTCGAAAATTCAAATATTGAAAAAAAAGTTTAATGAACACGCTAATAGCAGGCAGGCTAGTTTACTAATAAAATATTGTTCTTTTTTTTTAGATTCAAGCCTAATGCATATTGGAAAAGAAACGGGAGATTTATATGTGAACCCAATTGACAGAGATATGATGGATCAATATATTTTCACGTTTAGTGTAAGTATCTATACAAAAAATAATAGTATGTACCTACATAATAGCAAAATTAAGGTATTGTGGACAGTCGAAGCTGCTACTACTTGGACAAAGCACGTATAATGTATATACGTTACGTACTAATACATAACACCCAAACATTATAGAGATTGTTGTTGTGAATTTTTTTCATGACTCGTGACTCGTGAGTGAGTGACAAAATATTTTTGCTCCTAAAAATTCAATTTTTTTTTTGCTGTGATTTTATCGTATTTAAATTAATTATATCTTATCATCTAAAAGACCATTATAAAATACTTCATTTTATAATCAAAATTGTGTGAAGGAATAACTAAAATCGACGGACGCTAAAAATGACACTAGTCAACACCAACAAAAATATCGTAAAAAGTATTTAGTACATTATAGGCACACTCACTCCTATTACCCCAAAAATATTATTTTCCTTACACTACTCTAAAGGAATATTTGCATTCCGAAAAATTCATATTTTTATTTTAATCTTATTTAAGGATAGATGTATATTTTACAGGGATCGAAAATACGGGGTATTTTGATTTTTTTCTGCAAAAAAGGCCAGTAGTAGTTAAGGTTATAAAAAAAAAGAAGTACATCTGGTTGATGCTGATGAAGCTGCCTGTCGATTCCTGTTATGCCTTTAAGAACTTAACCCATTTTGAAAATGGGCCACATAAAATTAGTATTTTTGGCCACATAACATAAGTGGCCAAATGAACCAGTTATTTCAACCATTTATTTTTTCTAGCCGAAACAAAAAAGTTTATTTGACCCAATATTATTTCTAGTGAAAATAAATTGATTTATTAGACCCAATATTTTTTTGGGCCATAGAAAATGGGTAATAGAGGCTTTTAATTTTTTTGGGTGAAATATTAGGTCTCTTATTATTATGATGATATACAAATTTTCATCTGCTAAGTACATCATACATATGTATAATACATATTTTAGGTTGTATAAAAGGGTATTTTACACTTCAGTGCCTGGTAGAGGGAACAAGGAAAGAATTTACGTTTTGACAATTAAAAAAAATTAAAAAATGTAATACTAAAGCTGCCAAACACGACATACGCGACACGCGTGCCACTCTGACTTCACGATCATTACTCGACATATTGTAGAATATGCCCCGTTTTATACATTGTGGCATGTGCGAAAAGTATGCCGAGTACACGGCATTCACGTTTTGTCTCAAAGTTGGCATATTCGTATGTCGACGGTGACTGGCATTGTGTTTTGCCGCAGCGGAGGTGCATGTAATATGTTATAATATGTAGGGTGTTGAACAAAAATATTATTTAACTGATATTAAAGCGTCAGTAAATGTGACGCAATTCCGTCGCTATTGGCTATTTCGGAGAGCAAAAAATTGCCTCAATTGAAGATTTCTTCGACGTTTTTTAATCCATTGACATCGTAGCCATCCTTTGATGGAATTTGTTACTTTATGCATTGATAGAAAGAAGACGAACCATATTTTAGGATATATACTATATTTATTTCGAAATATCACCAGAAAGCCCTAAAATCTTAATTTTTCCAAATATAGTATATACCCCAAAATATGGTTCGTCTTCTCTCAATCAAGGCATAAAGTAACAAATTCCATCAAAGGATGGCTACGATGTCAATGGATTAAAAAACTTCCAAGAAATCTTCAATTAACGATTTTTTTTTTATTCTCCGAAATTTACATGCCATTCTGAGTCGGACATATGGGTGCCAGTTGACAGACGCATGCCAACATAATAATGTAAGCGTCAATAATATGCCGAGTACACGACACGACATGCACCCTTTTATGAAATATTCTGACGTCGAATTGACGTGAATGGAAACTGAAGAGATGATAAGGCGTATGAATGTATGTATAATGTTACATAATGTGGATAAAACTAATAATTCAGGCTATTCTAATAGAATAAACTTGCGGCTTAACCCAAAAAAATATTGTGTTGATTGGACCCAATATTTTAAACCCGAAAAATTATTGGGCCAAACTAACCCATTTGTTAAGCAAAAATGTACATTATATTTTATGTACCAGGTTTCATTGGCCCAAAAAAAAATTGGGTCGAATGAACCCATTTACTTTGCCAAAAAAAAAATGATTCTAGAGAAAAAAAGCACTATGCACCACTAATTAAATTGGGCCACAAATACCTGTTTCATCAGACCTTTTGCAACAAATAGGTCAATTGGGTTCGGTCCCTGCGTTAATAAAGATAATTTTGAAAATTTTAGATTGCTAATTGGAATTAAGAATAAATAAATAGTAATAATATTAAACGCAATCTATAAGCACTTGAATAAATGTAATGAATTTAAATTATCTAAAAGTGGGAGTGTTAAGTAAAGTATAATGAATTCGATTTAAATAATTTAACTTGGCAACTCTGTCTACCATTAGAAATTATAACACTTTTGTATATATTATATCGCTGAGTATATAGCTAGTTCTAAATAAAGTTTTGCAGTTCTCACTATTACTTCAAAGAAGTCGGCCGCCTTTAATTTTTCTGAGCTTAACAATAACACTGAATCTCAACTGATTTCTGGCTGACACACGAAAATAGACGAAGTGTAACAACTCCATTTGTTACACCTGCTGACGTTGAACTAACACCAAGCACAGGAATACGAGCAGATTTCATAGTGAGACCTAAGCGTTGCACTGTTTTTTCCGTAACAAACGAAACTTGAGAGCTTGAGACCCTGAATCTAATAGCAATCGAATGTTCTGAAGATCTCCTTGCTTATCATTTATTTATTTATTTATTTATTTATTTCATCTTATAAGCTCAACTTATTTTAGATTACTTTGCAATAACTTATACAAGATATAATAATTTATAAATTATAATTGACTTAAAACTACAGATTTGCAATGTTCCCTACTCATATTGAAATCAATAAGGTTTTTGTATTTATTGTAATTTACGCATGCCATAATTTGTTCTATGTCTAGGTGGCATAAAGAAAAAATGTTCCTTAGGACGAAGAACACGAGAAGGAGCATATACATTAAATGATGACAGCAAAAACGAACAATCAATGTGGCCAGTTAAGACGTCATTAGCAAACATTGCGGAATAATATATCCTTCTTTTAGAAAGAGGTTTCAAATTTATTAAGGAACATCTATCATCGTAGGTTGGAAGATTATTATTCCAGTCGAATTTTCGTAGAGCATACCTAGTAAACCTTCTTTAAATTTTCTCTATGCGAGATTCAGCATTGCGGTAAAAAGGATTCCTAACTACACAGCAGTATTCTAATATCGAACAAATCAAGGTATTATAGAGAGTTTTAAGTGTATATGGATCATTAAAATCTTTCGAGTTTCGAAAAATGAAACCTAGCATTTGATTAGCTCTGCCTACTATGTAGTCAATATGCAAAGAAAAGTTAAGTTCAGTGTCAAAAATGACCCCCAAGTCTTTTTGGTCAGAAACTCTACTTAATGCCGTATTTTGTATTCTGTAACAAGAATTTACTTTTGCAAATTGAAAGAAAAATCTAACAACCGCGTGGATTTTTAAAGATTTTTATTTTCTACTCGGCGTGTCTGGTCTGATCACAGCTGTGTTTTTCTTATAATCTATTACAATATGGCCGCTCCTTTGCGGATATGGTTTTTTTCTTCTTTTTCTTTTTGTGGCAGTAATGCCAGACTATAATATTTATAATGTATAATTATGGAGAAACTCCAGAGGGCGTTCGAAACTCTAAGAATTATTGTTACACCTCGGCCAATCTGACACTTGATTGGCCTCAATCAACACAATGAACTAAAACAATAAGTAAATGACTCACTCCTCTGACGTTTCGGTAGGTTCGGATTCGGGTGGCTCATAATAATTAAGGACCTCAATATTCCCTTGGTGTTAGCCACTTTCGAATTCTCATGGCTTCAACGACTCCGTCATAAGGTAGCTGACTTAACTGACAATTATCAACGTCCCTCACCACATAACGATCATTTGGCAATACTTTATGGATGACATCCCCGATATTTCTGTATACATTTTTTATTTGTCCCGGGTGCTGTATCAACGTGTCTAATAACGACAAAATCCCCAACCGAGTATGTCTTTACCGGTCGACTGTGGAAATATTGCGAACTATATTGTTGTGCCTTCTCGATAGCAGTTGATGCCTTAAGTCTTATACTATTCAGATCACGCTTCGCTGTGTTACTAAACTTCTGTTCTAAGTACTCCGTCAATTCATCAACAACGACACCTCGCTGATCGACGCCGAACAATAACTGACTAGGCGTTTGTTTTGTAGTACCATGAATAGTATTGTTAATGGCGTATTCTACCTGAGATAACTTTAATGACCAGTCTGCATGCTGTACAGGTTCAGAAAATTTACTTAACATCGCCCTCAATGTGCGGTTGACGCGTTCAACCTGCCCATTGGCCTGCGGCGAGGCCACCGCGACTTTGACATGTTCTACGTTATGCACTCGAAGAAAATTATCGAACTCGCGTGATGAAAAACAAGTACCTCTATCAGAGATTATACGCCTAGGGCGACTGTAGTAATTAAAATATTTTTCCAATGTGCAACATACTTCCTTTGTACTAGTCGAATTGACTGGATAGAGCCTCACAAATTTCGTAAATGCATCAATAACTACTAGTATGTGTTTACGCTTGGAGGCGATTGAAGGCAGTGGACCAAAGTGGTCAATGTGAATCGTATCGAAAGGAATCGGCTCCTTCGGTATATTATACAGGTTGTGTTCGTTTGAACGGGTTGGGGCAGAATACATTATGCATTTAATGCAGTTTTGTATAAAACGGGTGACTTTAGGCCTCAGTTTTGCAAACCAGTAATTCTTGCGAATTTTTTGGCAGCACTTGTCAATTCCCTGGTGACCTATTTTCTCATGAACCGATCGAATCACGTTTTCTTCCATTTCACTAGGGACACAAAGGAGTAAATTACCCGAATCATTTTTAAATACTAGGCCATCATGTAGTTCAAATCCATCCACGACTTCTGCCTCCAACTTGTTTCGCATCTCCATTATCTTTTTATCGCGGCTTTGTGTTACTTGGATTTGGAAATCTAAATCATCATCATTGACAGCGGCAAGTAGTTCGCATTGTTCGAATTTATCTGCACAGTCCCTATCTTCATCATTAAAGCGCGGTTTCAGAAACCCTCTACTCAAAGCGTCAACGTGGCCCATAGAACTACCACTCCGATGTTGAATCGAATAATTATAGTTCTCTAGCTCCAATGCCCAACGAGCTATTCGCATATTTACATGCTTTTAATTCAATGTCCTTGCGAGGGAATTGCAGTCGGTAATGATTTTAAATGGAATTCCTTCCAGATACACCCGGAACCGACGAAGTGAATATATAATAGCGAGCGTTTCCAGTTCAAAACTGTGATACTTCGACTCAGCAGCGGACGTAGATTTCGAAAAATATGAAACTGGGTGAAATTTCCCATCATTCTGACGCTGCAACAATACTGAACCAAAGCCAAGACTGCTAGCATCACAGTGCAGTTCCGTTTCACAATTCGGACTATAAACAGACAGAATCGGCGCCGCTATAAGTCGATCTCTTAATTCAGAAAAAGCGCTTATACACTCTTCGGAAAAGACAAATGGACTATCTTTGCGTAAAAGGTTCAACAACGGTTTGGCTATCCTCGAGAAAGATGGCACAAACCTTCGAAAGTATGAAAACAGACCAATGCAAGAATGTACTTCCTGTTGATTAGTCGGAACTGGGTACTTCTTAATAGCGCGAATGTGTGAATCGGTCGGTCGGATACCAGATAAATTCACTAAATACCCAAGGTATTCAATCTCATCGTAACCGAATTTGCATTTAGCTAATTTTATTTCAAGCCCTCTTTCATAGATTCTACCTAAAACCTCTTTGACCACTTCCACATGAGATTCAAAATCAACTGAAGCAATTAAAATGTCATCAATGTAGATGATAATCTTATTCGCGTCGATTAAGTCACGAAAAATATTGTAAACGAATCGCTGAAAATTCGCGGGCGCATTTTTCAACCCAAATGGCATCCTCAAGAACTCAAACTGACCATGAGGGGTAACAAAGGAAGTCAAAGCTATCGAGTCATTGTCCATTTTACACTGATAAAATCCGTCCTTTAAATCAAGTAATGTAAACCAGCATTTACCTGCGGTATATTGTATGCAGTCATCAATTAGGGGTAATGGAAAGTTATCGCGAACTGTTTTTTTATTTAATGCTCGGTAATCAATGCACATCCGCGTTTCACCATTTTTTTTTTACTAAAACAATAGGTGAAGCATAAGGTGATTGACTTGGCCGAATAATTTGCCTCGCCATCAAATCATCTGTGATTTTCTTGACCTCAGTTCGATTATGAAAAGACAGAGAACGCGCTATGCAATGAAACGGAGTGTCATCAGTTAAACGGATCTTCATTTCATAGTCCAATGGACTTCGTGTAACACTTACTGGTTGTAATTAACTATCAGCAACAACTGCTTCGAGAGTACTAGCTTGATACCTGCTTAACCGTGGGCATATGTCAATCTCATACCGCGACCTATCTAAATTTATACTACACATCTCTTTAAAATAATCGTCAGAATCGATCGGCAATGCACGCATACTCGGTAATACACGATTGATCACTTCATTGTCAGTGCCCTCAGCCACTTTTGCATATGCTTTACCCGTATCGCGTAAAGGGAATATTCGTTCGCAAGGGTTAAGTACTCTACCTAAGTTTCTAAGATTCAAATCAGATGCACTTAAACACATATTTCCAGATTTATTTAATTCACTTGGTATCTTAACATTTCTTGTATGAAATAAATGTACGTTAAATTTATCCATAAAATCTCGTCCGAGAATCAGAGGTGTTGTCATTGTTTCATTTGGAACTACCAAAAGAGAAAACGTTTTAATTAGTTCACGAAATTTTACTAAGCTTACTTACCGTAAGTGTGAATTTTGTGCTCACCAAGGCCGCGGAATCTGGTTGGCACTGAAACATCTGACAATTTAATAGTCGTCGGGATAATTGAACGCTGAACTATGCTGATCGGACTACCGGAATCAATCAAAGACAAAACATTTATGAAGTCAGTGCATCTGCTTTGATTACATATTAAAAATGCCACCCTTACCTTTTCTATAACACGAACTGCTTCAGCAAAATCCTCATCGTTTTTCAAGTTGGAAGGTTTGATTGATTAGCATTTTTAATGGTTTTTTTATTATTGACAAACATCTACTTACATTGATACGTATCAAACTACCCCGAGGTATGGTGTATCAATGTGCCCCAACTGTCCTCATACAATAGAAATATTAATTGCAATTAAAACAACGTTTAGAAACGTCTTTTTAGGTAAATATCACATTATTAGTAACATATTGTCAAAATCTAACTTAATATGAAATTGATAAAACAAAATATTCTTTACAAAAACTCACTCGATAGAAAGTAAAAAAAATTACTTACAGACTGGGAAAACAGATTTGTTCTCGTTGGGCGAAATACGATGACTGAACAGAGATGTCAGATAGATATGTGTATGCGTTGATAGACAAGTTGCGGTGTGTTCGTGGTTGAGCGGCCTGCTGCGGTCAATTTTCAAATAATGTCGACTGTATCTATGTGCCCCATGTATCAATGTGCCCCATCTCCCCCTACGTGTCTCACACTGTCTTATCGCTTTTTTAACAAACAGTGCTCAAAGGAAATTGCCAGCTGCATTCCGCCCCTTCAGCAATTCAACCGCAATACTCGCCTTGCTAGGAATGCCCATTAGTTTACCATTCAGCCTATCTTCGGTCGTATTATGAAATATAGAGACTCTTTCATAAGCCGTACAACACGAATGTGGAATGCCTTGCCCGGCTCTATCTTTCCTCCTCAATACAATTTACAGACATTTAAAACCAATGTGCATCGGAATCTCCTATCTTCTCTATGCCAATTTCCTTAATGCCCTCGCTGTGTAAATCACATTGCACTATAAGAGTAGTCGCGTGTTAATTATAAAAAAAAATAAAAAATTCTCGTACAGTGAGTGAACAATGTTCGTATATGGCTCACGTTCGTTTTGTTTGAGGAACGTATATGATGATGATGATCGATCGATCGTTGAATGATAGAAGTTGCGTTTTTATGAAACCTCCCCAGCCAGTGGTTGCCAGTAGTTGCTAGTTGAGGCACATTTCACATGCTAATTAAAACAACAACCTGCTGGCAACTGCTGGCAACAACTCTTGATTTCCTCCCCAGTTGGAAAGCGGCTGGCTGGCAGCTGGCTAAATTCAATTCACAATGAACAAACAGGTGGCACTGAAAGCAACAAGTGGCTTAGAATTTCCGTAAAATTTGCTTAAATTATATGGCGTTCTTATCTCATGCACACAACATTTCAGAGAAAAATGTCAGAATGTAGCAAATATTTCTACCAAATGCATAATTTTATACTAAAACTGGGCTGGCTGGCTTCATCTTGCTGGCAACTGTCCAAATGAACGGCTGGCTGGCGAGGTTTCAAAAAAACATGCCTAGATGCGGAGCGAAAGATATAGGAATCTTTGTCTTCGATGCTGATAGATCGTGTATGGTGATCTCGGATGAATTATGATTTCGATGATTCGGATGAGATCTTTAGATTATTGAATCGACTTTTTGAATAATATATTTTATGAAATGCTTTTGATGAGTATTTCGCAATATTATTGAGATTGAGATGTCTTGGAATATCTCCAACGTAAGTAGGCAAGACAAAAACGTGGCTTGCTAAGATGAACAGCTTTATTTCTTACAGAGTAGGTAGGTCTTACTTAGTCGAAGGTTAATTCAAGAAGGAGGAAGTTAAGAACAAAAGTGGATAATCTTTGGTAGTACTGTCGGAAGGTACAGCCTACACGATTCCACCTACGATAACGGATTTAGGCTGATCGACTTCGCGGAGGGGCGAAATGGTGTCATAGCAAGCACGCGGTTCCCACATCTCGATATTCATAAAGGTACATGGAGATCTCCCGATCAATCAACCGTCAACCAGATTGACCACATTGCGATCGACGCAAGGCACTCCTCAAGTATTATGGATGTCCGAACGTTCCGAGGGACTAACGTTGACTCGGACCACAGCCTTGTTGTAGCCAAGGTACGGCTTCGGATATCCCGAACACCGCCAAGACAAGTAAATACTGTGAGGAAGTTTGACGTCGGACGGCTAATACCGCAAGGGATCACCAGATTCTTCTCCGATCGAGTCTCTCTTAATCTCTCAAGAGGTTCTATGCAGCCAGCACCAGTGGCAACATTGCCAAAAAGGCATCGTCGTCTCTGATGTGTTTGCTTTCACTCGACCACCACAACGAAACCCCTGGTTCGACGACGAGTGCCGGCAAGCACATGCAGCGAAACAAGAGGCATACAAAGCGGCGCTGCAAAGAAGGACCAGAGCTGCTCGTGAGCTCTACGGGCAGAAGAGACGAACACCGGCTTTTCAGGAGAAAAAAGAAAGAGCACGAGAAGCACGCGATCGAGGAAATAGAGAGATGTTACAGCAGGAATGAGGTTCGGAAATTTTACCAAAGGGTAAAAAGAACCTGCCAAGGCTACAGAGCCCGAACCGAAGCCTGCAAGGACGGACAAGGGAACATCATAGTAGAATGGCAGTCTATGCTGAGGATATGGATGAACTACTTCTGCAGACTGTTCACCGGCGATGACAAACTAAATCCCGCCGTCAGGCAGAATGAACCATTCAACCTGGACGATGAAGACCAACAATTCCGTCCACCCGACTTGGATGAAGTGTAGATAGCCATATCAAAGTCTGAAGCGTTTCGTCAACAACCTGATTGGTCCCTATCAGTGTGGCTTCAGGCCAGGAAAGTTTACCATCGACCGAATATTCACACTACGGCAGATCTTGGAGAAAACTCAGGAAGTCGAAATCTATACACACCACCTTTTCATCGATTTTAAGGCCGCCTATGACAGCATTTATAGAGACGAGCTATACAGAGCAATGTCTAGTTTTGGCATCCTTGCCAAACTCGTCCATTTGTGCAGGATGACAATGGTGAATGCACGCTGCATGCAATGTCGGTAAATAACTCACCGAGACCTTCGATGTCAAAAAAGGATTTAGACAAGGCGATGCGCTGTCATGTGACTTCTTCAACATCGTTCTTGAAAGAATAGTGCAAAACTCAAACGCTGACACCAGAGGCACTATCCTTCAAAAGTGCGACCATCTACTTGCCTACGCCGACGACATCGACATAATAGGCAGAACACAGCCTGATGTCACTGGCGCGTTCGTGAGCATTGAGACGGAGGCGGCGAAGATGGGTTTGGCGGTCAATGAGGGCAAGACAAAGTATATGCTGTCATCAAGAAAGGACACCCGACACCGACGTCTTGGACCGAATATCACTGTAGACAGATATAACTTTGATTACCATCTCAAAGTTCATCGTCCATTCAGCATATTCTCGAGCAAACAAAAGTCTGGCTCTACGGTGTTGTGGGAGTAGTTCTGGGACCCGAGCCGGACAAAATGGTCTTAGATTTCTCTCTTTCAGTCTTCTTCTTGCTGTTCCACCACTAACTGCAAAATCTCTCACTTCCAAGAGACGAATGCGAGCTTTAGTAGCTGTACAAAAGCGATCCCTGAGCACATTATTGACAAAAAAGCGGTCGTCTTGAGTGTCACAAACTCTACTTAAACCCTTTCCAATATTCAGAAATAAAGAAAACAGGGATTTAAGATCACAGTAATGAAATCGCTAAGAACGTCAAATTAGGGATGGATTACAAAAAGTCCCTTCCACCTGTCCCTTCCACCTGTTGTTGGTTTTCATGCGAATTTTATTTTCCACTCGCTCTCTAAGATTACAGAGTGGTGGCTTGATCGACTGCAGTGCTAGATGATGATCCATTGCAGACCCATTACTTGCTAGTTCATCGGCCCTCTCATTGCCGGCTTTGTTAGTGTGCCCAGGGACCGAGCAGAGGACTGTGGAGTGCTGCGAGCAGAGAACCTGCGTCTCTCAGAGCTCGGCGGCAACTATAGTGCCTGCTCTAAAAGAACGAGACCCTGTGAAAAATAAAAGCCTTAAAGACGAAAACGAGGCTATCCAATATGGAACGTCTATGCGAAGCAATAAATCAACTTAAAGCCGAAAAAATGGCTGTTAAGAACTCATCGAAAGTAAGGGATGAATCAAACTCTAGCCCAAGCAATCCCGTAAAAACTGTACACCAACTGTAAAGGTAATCATCCTGCAAACTATCGGGGCTGCGAAGTAGCTAAGGAGCTCCAAAATAGACGAACGCAATCTATGAAGCCACAGAAGCAACGAAAGAACCCAAAGCATAAAACACAGTTACTCAACACCCCGAAACCGGCAAAAATAGATAAGCCCAACAATAAAAAGGGAAAACGGGCAACAGAAACGCCATCGGACACCGTACGGCGTACGTCAAAAATCAGATGTACTAACATACGCCCAAGCTGCATCATCGGGTAGCGCACAAACAAATAATTCACCAGACCCTGTTTCAAAATGTCTTTTCCATTATTCTTTTGAGACTTGAAGAACAAAGCAGAACGAATAAACTTATTATCGATAGGCTTCTTAAGCTCGAAAATAATAATTCGCAACAGGCACGCCTCCAAATATGAAACGAATGTTTAAAATACTTACGTGGAATGCCAACGATCTTTGGCAAAAACTCGGAGAGCTAGAATTGTTCCGGCTGGAAAAAGATAGCGATGTATGCTTGATATCAAAAACTCATGTGAATCAGAAGTCAAATTTAAAGATCAAAGGTTACATTGACTATCACGCCGTTCACCCGTCGAATAAGGCTAGAGGTGGAGCATCCTTATATATAAAGGAGTGTATCGGCCACTCAATCGACTTAAAATTAGAACTCGAAACAATGCAAGTGAGCTCTGTACAGTGTACAATATAGACATGCACTCTTTAAAATATCTTCTATCTACTGCCCACCACGATGCAAAATAGAGAAAAATGATTATACAAACCTAATCAATTCCCTTGGGCAACATTTTATAATTGGCGGGGATTTTAACGACAAACATAGCTTCTGTGGATCTAGATGCATATCACGGAAAGGAAGAATGCTTTACGATGTGTGTATGCAGTACAATTGCGATTATCATTCGACAGGCAAACCAACATAGGTACTGGCCGACTGATGTCGCAAAAATACCTCGAATGGCTTCAAAAAAGATGTCCAAGACAATACTGAACTAAGTGTGTCACTCAAGACGCCTTACGAATTGGAAGTCGCTGTCGACCTCTTCGTCGATGTCGTAAAAAAAACTGCATAGAATAATACTCCTCATCAGCAGAGAACAACTGACTATAAATGCGCCAAATACCCGCAAGAAATAATAGATTTGGTCAAGACAAAACGAGAAGCACGTAAAAGATGGCAACAAACTCGAGCTCCGCAAGATAAAGCGCACTTAAATCGACTGTGTAACTTGCTAACAAAGTTGATTAAAGATTATAAAAATTATGAGGTCAGAAATTACCTCGAAAGCCTAACAGCTGGAAAATAATCCAATTACTCGCTTTGGAAGGCTATTAAAGCCACTAAAAAGCCGAAGATCGCAGCGCCGCCTATCAAGATAACCCATGACGTTTGGGCAAAAAGCGATAAAGAGAAGGCGGACGTTTTCGCCGCCTATCTAGAAGAAACTTAAGCCGTTCGATGGACAGAACATCTGTGAATAATGCAGTAAGAAACGCTACACTCACCGAGCTCGTGCAAGAAATAAAGAAACTTAAGCCCAAAAAAGCTCCGGGTTACGACCTGATAACGGGTGAAATCCTAAAAATGCTACCTCGGAAAGCATTAACTAAGTTTCTTCACATTATAAACGCCGCGATCAGATTACAATACATTCCGAGTCAATGGAAAATCGCGGAAGTTATTATGCTTTTAAAACCAGGCAAACCACCGAATGAAAAAAAGTCTTATAGACCCATCTCGCTTCTTCCAATTATTTCGAAAGTTTTTGAGAGGATATTACTCAAACGGTTACAACCGATTATAGAAGAAAACCGTCTTATACCTGACCACCAGTTCGGGTTTAGAAGCAAACATTCGACGATCTATCAAGTGCGTCGGATAACTGACGTAATAGAGAGAGCTCTAGAAGAAAATAAAATCTGCTCTGCCGCGTTCTTGGACGTTTCGCAAGCATTTGATAAGGTGTGGCACGAAGATCTTAAGTACAAATTAAGACAAGTTCTCCCCAAACGGTTGTGGAAAATCCTAGAATCGTATCTACAGAAAAGACTCTTTCGTGTCAAACACCGAAACGAATATTCCGAATTTAAAGAAATAAAGGCAGGTGTGCCGCAAGGAAGCGTCCTTGGGTCACTCCTATACCTATTATTTACGCGTGATATACCGCAAATAGAAGGTACTACCGTAGCCACTTTTGCCGATGACACTGCCATACTAGCAGTTGGTACAACTACTAAAGAAACAAACAAACAAAAAGAAATGGACAAAATTATGGAGGATCGCTCTTAACGAAACGAAATCGGTTCACGTGGATTTTACATATAAGCAAACAAATTATTTGCCCGTTTTTATAAATACGGCCCAAGTTCCGTTTGCAAATGAGGCCAAATACCTCGGAATGACTCTCGGCCTCGACACAAAGTTGAAATGGAAACCGCATGTAATAAAGAAATGCGAAGAACTTAAAAACTAATATAGAGAACTTTATTGGTTACTCGGCAAATATTCAAAGCTAAACCTCGAGAACAAGCTTTTATTATATAAGCAAGTGCTTAAGCCTGTATGGACGTATGCTATACAGTTATAAGGTTGTACCAGTGACACAAATCTAAATATTTTACAAACTTTTCAAAATAAAGTGTTAAGATCATTCGTCAGTGCACCTTGGTATATTAGAAATTAAGATCTTCATAGAGATCTCGGAATTGCCACGGTTAAAGATGAAACGAGAAATTGCGCTCGAAAGCATAGAAATCGACTATTAGGACACGTTAATACCTCGGTCGTGGAAATTCTTGATGAAACAAATTTATTGCGGCTTCTAC
Organism: Cheilosia scutellata; assembly: GCA_955612985.1. Taxonomy (NCBI): domain Eukaryota; kingdom Metazoa; phylum Arthropoda; class Insecta; order Diptera; family Syrphidae; genus Cheilosia; species Cheilosia scutellata. The sequence continues at coordinate 80,034,281 of OY015312.1, read as the reverse complement.
AACGAACTAAACCTTCCGACTTAGCCCGATAATTATCATAACCGCGTTAAAATTGGTTGGTTTTAGTGAGTAAAAATATCACACTACTATGAGCACGCGCCTACTGTCCTCATAGTGCCTTTAAAAGATTTCCACCTGCCTCGGAGAAAAAAAAAAAAAAAGAGAACCTTTACCATTGAATAACTACAAATAGAAGTGGACACAGCTCATTTTGAAGCGACATACGGACCTTCATTGCGGAGGAAATTTGTATTAAGTTAGTATATGCATATACCACCTTTTTCTAGGTTCGTGCATTAAGTAAAATTAATTTCCCAAAATATTCCCATGTTTATGACAGACTATGCACCTTCTTCTTTTTTTATTCGTCTCATTGACAACATGCAAATGAAAGAGAAACAACAATTAGTTTTGTTGTATTTTATTCTCCACCGATTGCATAATTGGTTGTGGAGTGGAAGTGGAATATGCAAAGGATAATGAAATCAATGATCGGGTATGTATTTTTCGCATATAGGTAGTTAGTGGTGGTTGGTATTGTAGGCAAAGGGTATTTTTAGCATGAGGAGACTGATTGGGATTTTATGAGAATAACAATGTGGAAAGAAGGTATATGAAATAAAAGATCGGTTAGATACTTTTCGCATATAGTGGTGGTGTGTGGGGTGTGGTACTTTTAGCGTGGCAAGTGTAATGATGATTTAAATTGATATTTAAGAAAATAAAAGTGTGGAAAGGGGATACATATATGAAATCACAGATCGGATGCTTTACAATACATATTTTGTATTTCTTCGATATATGTGCAGCAGTGGTGTCATTGTGGTGGCTTTTGGACTTAGGTGTCAAGGTGTGGGTGGCTAACCCAGCCTTAGGTGTCAAGGGCGGGCTATAATGGTTTGAAAGTTATGGGGTGGGTTAGCATGTGAGGTGCATGGTAGGTGTAGAAAAATCTCTGCATAGGTATAATAAAATTGTAAATTTTGAAATGTGTGTTCCACTATCACGTATCAATTGTGTCTGTCTGTCTGCGTGTTTGTTGATAGGTAGGTGCATTCTAGACGATAGGACGGATTTGTTTGTGCCTACATGTAGTAGTTTGTTTCAAACTGTGAATAATTAGGTACCTATGCTGTTTGTACGCTGACAGTTCGAGTTCATTTGTTTAGGAATCTTTAGAAACATTGCAGCTCAGATTAGATTCTTGCTATACGAAATTAAGTGGTCTGGTGTTTATTTTAAAATAACTTAATTATTAACGCACAGCCCAAAACGGATAATTAAGTCTGTTTTCTAACCACTGATCAACGATCACACGAAAGTGAGGAAAAATGAAAATCGAATAGAAATAAGATATATGTAAGAGAATTTGTTAACGACTTTTACATTACATTACGAGTTATATGTACATGCATACAAGTACATAATCGTGACCAACTTAGCTAGCATAGCAACAACGACAGCCAAGCAGCATGAGCAGCGCAGCCTCTGACTAATGTACTTAGTTATATGTACATACTTAGCTCTTGTAGGCTTAGAAATAAAAACTTGTTCTCAGTCTGGACATAGCATTTGAATAAAGCGCATCTTGCGTCCTAATATATTGTTTAATTGTTTTCTTTTGTTGTTTTCTGTTTTTTGTGTACGTTCGGTCGGGGCCGTTCGTAACTCGCGCAAAACAATCATACCAGGTATACCTACTAAAAGTTCCTCTCCGTAATTAGCGAAATTATGGAGAATGATCTGTCGAAGGTTAGCACCTGGGCCAGACTGTGCGGTCTCGGTGTTAATCCGAGCAAAACCGAAATGATGCTTTTCACCACTAGGACCAAAATACCCGATTTTACCCTTCCTCGCCTAAACGGCCAATCACTCTCATTATCCTCCAGTGCTAGGTATCTGGGAGTGATCCTGGATTCCAAGCTCAACTGGAAGCTGAACATCGAACAGCGGGTAAAGAAAGCGTGCATAGCCTTCTATGCCTGCAGCAGAACGTTTGGCAAAAGATGGGGCCTGCAACCAAAACTGACCCTTTGGATGTACACAGCCGTAGTACGACCAATCCTCACTTACGGGTCAGTAGTCTGGTGGCCGGCGCTCGGAAAAGCCTATAACATAACCAAGCTCAACAGAGTACAAAGAACGGCATGCATAGGCACCACAGGCGATCACCGGTCAACGCCGTCAGACGCCCTCACAAACCTTCTGCTTTCTGCACCTATTACCCTTAGACCTTTTTATCACAAACATCACAATACATAGCGCGATCAGACTCAGAGAGTCGGGGTGTTGCTATGCGAGACCCTACGGACATAGCAACATCCTGCTTACTTTAGCAAGAGAGCTAGTACCACCCTCTACGGATTACATTTCCCCAAGAATACTTTTTAAAAAACACTTTGAAGTATAGAATTTCCCTCAAGATTAGACTGGCAGGAAGGACGGGTGAACAGGGACTCGAATTTAACAATCTACACTGACGGTTCAAAAATGGACTGTGGAGTAGGTGCGGGTGTATTTTCGGAGTCTCTGAGCATCTCAAAATCCTTCAGGCTCCCGGACACAGCCACTGTGTTTCAGGCGGAAATACTTGCTATCCGTGAAGCCTGTCGCCTAATCAAAATACACACGGACATAGTTCCGAGGCAAAAGATAGACATATTCATTGACAGCCAGGCTGCGATCAAGGCTATCGCCTCAGTCAACATAAACTCAAAATTAGTACTAGAATGCCGAGAGGAATTGGCCTCGCTTGATCAGTTCCGGATTACACTGATCTGGGTTCCAGGCCACAGCAACGTTTATGGAAACGAACAGGCCGACGAGCTTGCCAGGCGGGGTTCAACCCTCCACTGCTCACTTGCGGAATCGGTTCAAATTCCAATAGGAGCAGTCAAAGCAAAAATTTCCGAAGAATTCCTATCGAAAGCCAATCTCAGATGGAGGAGGCTAACAAATTGTGCCATATGCAGAAGTATTTGGCCAAATTATATCAGGGACAAAACATCCCACCTCTTGAGTAAAACACGTAAAGATATAGCCAGGATAACAGCGATTACCACAGGCCACTGGCCTATAGGGGACCATGCGGTCAGATTAGGCATCCCACATCGTCGCAGTTGCAACGACGCAACCGAAAAAGAAACCCTTATTCACTACCTGCGCGCTTGTCCGGCACTAGCTAGGACTAGACAGCGAGCTCTGGGTAAACCCTTCTTCACATCCCTCGAGGAGGTCGCGAAGAACAACATCAAAGAACTCATAACCTTTTTGAATTCCACAGGCTGGATCTAAACTACCCTTCGACACATCTACAACAACCAGGTCAAATGAGTATGTGGTAACAAAACGGCACTTAGTGCTACTTGGGTTTTCTTTACCTAAACCGCCACTACTACCTATACCTACCTACCATACCTACTAAATAGCTGATTCGGAATTTCCTACAATTACCCTCTATCCTTACAGAGGGTTATTGAGCGAACTGAAGGAATGCGAATTGCTCATAATTATCTCCAGACCAGAAATGACGGCATCTGGCGGTTAACCCCAAATAACGCCAGCAAGACCATCGCGGGGCTACTACATATATGAAATCAAACCTAGCACTTTAAGGAACACCGTGCTTTTCTAAATATGTACATAGTGAATATGTATCTATCTAATATGTAGTTATAAATTCCGATATTTTCGGGACTAAAAAACAGGCGGAGTCCACAAATCGCAGGATTGTACCTATTCGCTAGTAGTTTTATCGAAATGATTATTTGTGGTTATTGGAAAGATTAACAATTACTGTACCCGACAGGCATTGCTCGTGCCTAGGAATTTTATTGCCCAGATTTTGGTCTATCAGCATATAGCGTTATCAGAATAGCGCTTTTTTAACCTTTGGGACAATTTTAACAGGAGCATTCTCGGGCCAATACCTAAGATTGCCTGGAAATTTGAACTCAATCGATTTGGTGGTTTGATAGATATAATATTTTTGAGTTAATTACAAAAAGAATCACTTAAATCGATGCATATTTGACAAAAATATAGGCAAAATAGTGAGACTCTAACATACATTTATGCATGTCTTAAAATGTTGTGTAATGTCAGCAAGAAAGCCAAACTCATTTTTATTCAATTTATCCTTCCAAACTGATCACCCCTTGCATCGCTGTCCCTCTCTTAAACTCATAAATCCTACACATTGCTATTGATACTTTGTTTATAATATTGCATCTCCTTTCCTGTCTTCCAAACCAAACCAGTTCCCTACCCTGTTACGTCATTTCAGAAAGAATTGTATATACTGACGGCACTACCTCAAACTGGTTTACAACAAAAAATTACCCATCCAGCATTCCTTAGAGGGTTATTATACATTTTCTTGTTTTCGTTTTTATCCAATGTTCAATCCCAGATTATGCCCAGATCCATTTCACAAACCCGCACAAGCGATCACAGCGACGTATGGACCGCGTAGCGGATGTTTGCTTCGGTGCCGTTTCTATTTGTAGTTATTCAATGCCTTTACTAATTAACTTTGATTTTATTTCAGAAAGCAGAAACTGCTTTAATGGCCGCCTGGCTGTCAATGAAAATGGTAATATCATTTCTTGGTATTGCCAACAATGACACCTTACTTCCGCGATTGCCAGAACTTCTGCTTGGAAGATACTGCTGTTGTCAGGAAGCCTGATTGAGCAGTGTATACTTAATTCTTCAGAAAATATACCGGCACGCACCGGTTCCACAGTCCATCTTCGATCCATCTGTGTAAATGGATATCGATTTCCTCTTTGTGTCTTTGTGGGTTCATCTGTATTCTATTCATCTCTACTCGGGAACGAGCAGGAGAATGGTCTATCAAAGTTTAGATGTGGGATCATATAGTCAGAAGTGACAACATTCCCAATGTATTTCCCAAGGATCTGTGAGTTGCACTGGTTGTCCCTATACATGCTAGTCTTTGTATTTTTGTCATTGTCTTTTTAGGTTAGAGGGAAGTGCACAGCTTTATGTGCTGTGCTACCACGGGGGCATTTTGGTCCATTGTGATCCCTTAGTTTTTTGATCGTGGTTAAAATTTACATTTTATTGGACAACACAAAAAACATGCATAAACACTTTACCTGATTTCTTGGAGTTGTTCCTTGGCGGTGATGGTCTACTAAGTAAACCATCCCGTACTTTTAACAAACCTGATTGTGTCCGTCAATGGTACCTGCACTATGTCCTCTAGGTCTCCGAAAAGTCTGTCTCCCAGATATCGGAGTCGCCTAGTTTGGAGGTTTGGGCATTCGCAGAGCAGGTGTTTGATGGTCTCCGTTTCTTCTATGTCTTGACAGCTCCTGCAGTAGTCTGGTGCGTTAATGCCCAGTCTTGTGGCCATGGTACCAATGGTGCAATGGCCTGTCAGTACACCCGTTAAGATTCGAATATCTCGTTCATTCATTCTCAGAATACACCGTGTTCTTTTTTCATCAATTTTTGGCCAAAGGCTACGGGATATAACACAGTCGTGTCTGTTAGACCAGGTGGTGTTAATTTTTTCCCTTGATTTTTGGTCGATATTTCTTTTTGCTACGCTAATTGGGATGTCTATTGATGCAATGCTATTTACAGCATCAAGCTCCGACCCAGTTCTTGCTAGCTCGTCTGCTTTTTCATTTCCATCAATGTCACTATGTCCGGGAACCCAGCAGTTTCTTGCCTATTTTGTTTAGGGCTTTTTGACATTCCCTGACTGTCTTTGCTTTAATAGTTGCGCTGTCTAGTGCTTTAATGGCCGCCTGACTGTCTACGAAGATTGTAATCTTGGAAGGGTCGAGATTCTTTGTAGATATGGTACTTGCTGCCTTGTCGATGGCGACGATTTCAGCTTGGAAGACGCTGCATTCATCTGGGAGTTTATACGAATCATTTTTATATAAGGATTCGCAGAATACTCCGGCTCCTGTGCCTACTTCCATTTTTGACCCGTCAGTGTAGATTTGTATTTCTTGTACGCTTGCGTGCGTGTTAATAATCCAATCCTGTCTTTGGGGTATGTAGGTAGAGTAGTTTTTGTTGAAGCTCTGGTACGGAATCATGTAGTCCGTTGTTCTAGCCAGATCGGTACTCAAGTATTTTTGAATTATGGAGCCGTGTCCATAGGAGATGTGCTTCCAGGTTTTTGCCTCCTTTAGGCGGAGGGCTCCCTTGGCTGCCATGCTGCAAATGTATTCACTTAGGGGTGGAAGATTTAGAATCATCTCCAGCCCGGCTTGAGGTGTTGATCTCATTGCTCCCGTTATTCCGATGCATGCCAATCTCTATACCTTGGATAGGTTATTGAGATAGGTTACCTTTTCTATTGTCTTCCACCATACAATGGACCCATAGGTAAGTATGGGTCTTATAATTGCCGTATACATCCAATGGATTATATAAGGGCGCATACCCCAGCGTTTACCAAAGATTTTCTTGCATGCGTAGAAAGCACATAGTGCTTTCTTTGCTCTTTCTTCTGTGTTGCGTTTCCAGGTAAGTTTAGAGTCCAGGATGATGCCTAGATACTTAGCTTCTGAGGAAAGTTTCAGACGAATACCGTTCAACTTCGGCAGATCGAATTTCTCGATTTTTCTTCTCCTAGTAAATAGGACAGTTTCGGTTTTGCTTGGATTTACTCCGAGGCCTTTTGGTCCTGCCCACGAGGATAATTCCTTTAGAGCCGAATCCATGAGTTCGCTAATAGTGGGTAGGTACCTTCCACTTATTAGGTTTATAATGTCGTCTGCTTATGCTACAATTTTTGTCCCTTTTAACTTTAGAGCTGTAAGGATCTTATTGACCACCAGGAGCCACAGGAGAGGGGATATGACGCCCCCTTGTGGAGTACCCCTGGTCACTATTCTCCTTATGTTGCTCTCACCGATTTCTGAGTTAATTACTCTGCTGTTAAGCATTTCGTAAATCCAGTTTGTAATCTCTTGTTTCACTCCCAGGTCTTCGAGCGCTGTTTTTATGGCCACTGTTTTAACATTATTAAATGCTCCTTCAATGTCCAAAAATGCTGCCAGAGTGAATTCCTTATGGTTTAAGCCTTTTTCAATGATTGACACAACTTCGTGCAGAGCTGTTTCCACTGACTTACCTTTAAGGTAAGCGTGTTGAGTGCTACATAGGTTATGTTCATTGAGTAGATCCCTTATGTATGAGTCGATTATTCTCTCCAGTGTTTTTAAGAGAAACGAGGAGAGGCTTATCGGCCTAAAATCTTTTGCGGTGCAGTGCATATGCTTTCCTGCTTTAGGAATAAATATCACCTTTACCTCTTTCCAGCTTTGCGGTATGTAGCAGAGCCTTATGCAGCTTTTGAAGATTACTTTCAGCCATGGCAGTATTACACTGAGAGCATGTTGCATCATTGCTGGGATGACGTCGTCTGGTCCCGCTGATTTGTAGGGGTTGAACGAGTGGACTGCCCAAGCGATTGTGTGCTCTGTTATAATGTTTTCCGTGGCTACTTCCGGTTCAGTACCTGATGGAGTAGGAGTGTGATTGTTCTCATACCTAGTGATTTCACTGGACTCCGGAAAGTGCGTGTCCATTAAGAGTTGTAGTGTTTCTTGACTAGTCTCTGTCCAAGAGTTATCAGCACGTTTAATATATCCTGGGACCGTGGGGTCTTTGGATAATACTTTACGTAGTCTGGCAGCCTCACTTGTACTCTCCATGGATTCGCAGAACGTGTTCCAGGATTCAAATTTCGCTTTCCTAATTTCTCTAGTATGCAGATTAAGTTCGGATTTATACGTAGTCCAGTCTTCTTCTGCTCTACTCTGTCTTGCTTTGTTAAACAGTTGTCTCACAGCTGTTCGCCGCTTTTTGAGCTCGCTGGTCCACCAAGTTGCCTTTTTGGATTTGCGATTGCGAGAGCTGGGACAGTGTTTAACAAAGGCTTTGTGCATGTTTTCTGTGAATAATTGGACTGCGTTGTCGATTGAGTGAGTGTCAGTGAGATTTTCATCCTTTGGATGTTGTATCTTCTCCCTAATCGTTTTCGCATAGTCTGCCCAATTCGTTTTACTAGGGTTCCTAAAGATACGTTGTGTCTTGGGATGTAGGTTTACTGTAAAGAGTATTCTACTGTGATCCGAGAAGGAGTTCTCCGCACAGACTCTCCAGTTTTCTACCCTGACCTGCTCGTTATTGCTTTTAAGAGTTATGTCTAAAATGTCTTCCCTTTTTCTATTTTGGAAAGTGGGATGGTTTCCCCTGTTACACAAAATTGGATTTGTAGAAATAATATATTCAAACAAAGTCCACCCCTTTTATTTATGTACAGCCCCACAGCATGTGATGGGCATTCGCATCGCAACCCAGCACTATTGATGTGTTCCGTGTGTCAGCGTAGTCCACTAGTTCACGGACTGTATCAGGTGGTGGGTTTTCTTCTTCATGAGGCATGTAAACTGAGGCGAGGATAAGGTTCTTACCTGGAGCCTCGAATTTTACAGCCACTGTGTCTCCATTGCTTAACCTGTGTAGAAAAAATATATTAGCAATAGTCTTTCTAACTAGAATGCAGCTTCTAATTTTACCTTCTTTTTTGGTGTGGAATAAATGGTAGTGAACGGAATTCAGGCCTTGAACTTTGTTTTTGAAAATCCAAGGCTCCTGAATTAGTGCCACGTCCACACTTACCTCAGACATGAACAGCAGTAGGTCGTATGTTGCTGCTTTACAGTGATGCAAATTAATTTGCACCACCAGCAGCTTTTTCGGCTCTTCATCGTCGTCTAGTCGTGCCCTCACGGCACCAAGTCCGAACCTTAGCTTCCTGTCTGGGGTCTTCTTTAAGGTCGTTGCAGAGGTCTGGTTTATTGCAAAGCAGAGTTCCTTGCCGTCACCACTTCTTCTGGAGTAGACCTTTACCCATTCGTCTATACCGACGCTCTTGTTTTGGCCTGCGAGGAGAACCACGATGTTCTCGTCCTCTTCTTTATCGAAGGGGGGGTGGTATCCACAGCTTCACTTTTTGTCTGAGTGGTAGTGCAGACTTTGGTAACACCTTAAGTTTGGCTCCCGCCCACAGTTCGCCAAAACTGGCGATGGTTTTGGAGAGAAACTCAAGGGTCTGCCTGTCGCTGCATCCCACTACCTTGACTCCTCTGTGCCATCCGGCTCCATCAAAGGCGTATTCCGGGCCGCCTTTTTGGATATTGACCATCATAGCCTTGATGATTTCTTTTTCCGCAAGCAGCCAGCGCTCAGCCGTGATCCTGCCATCGAGATCTTGCTCGTCAATGACTGCTGCAATGAGGTCGCTCGGAGTGTTGTCCAGGCTTGTTGAGGCCTTTTTTCTCTTTGGTCGACTTTCTTTGATCTCCTCCTCTGACCGTTGCCTCTTGGATGAGGTGTCCGAGGTTCCGGCTTTTGTGCCTGTGGAGACTCTGCTGGAAGTCTGCACCTTCTTTGCCTCTGGTGTTCTCTTCGCGGTTTTGGACTGTTCCTTGGTTGCCTTGTTAGGGTGACCTTTGGATTTGTCCTGTACCCCCTTCTCTGCGGTTTTCTTTGGCTTTATAGGAGCTGTAGCTTCTTTGGGTTTATAAGCCCCCATTTGTCATTGTCTTAAGATTGGTCGCCTTCCTCGCGGCTTGCCACCAGACTACGCTGCCATATGTGAGTAAAGGCCGCACGATTGCGGTGTACATCCACAGGATTGTTTTGGGGTTCGGTCCCCACCTCCTGCCAAAGGTGCGTTTACATGCGTAGAAAGCATTAGCTGCCTTTTTCACTCTTTCATTGACATTCGGCTTCCAATTAAGTTTTCTATCTAATATGTTACGGAGCCCGTGACAAAATTCGACAGCTCCAAGGGTTGTTCCATCATCGCTTCCAATAATCCGTGGGTAAACCTTCGCGGTCGTGGCGATCAATCTGCCAATATACGAAGAAAAGAAATCTTCAGAGATATAGGCCAATAGGTAGTTATGTCACAACTCACCTGGAATCACACAAACTCGATCATATGGAATCAATGACCCCATCATGTAATTATGTAACTTGTACATAGTAGTATACCTCACTATAAGAAAAAACGAAAAGGGTATAAAAAGAATTCGCAATTGACATACACACACACACACACACACACACATGACACAAAAAAAAAATTTACTATGTACATATTTCCCACCCCTACTGAACCCCGCCACAGACAAATTATAGGGACAAATTATGGTTACCTGACTAAAGCTAATGATGCACAAATTTTTCCAATATAAAAACAACGAAACTTTAATAAAACAGGAACTAACCATGATCAGTGTTGCAATTCCACAAGCACAAACAAAAAAAAATACACTCGACGAGCAGCGATCACGTTCTGGACAACTCCCACCCCGTCCAATGTCGAGTTGTTCAAATACAGTGCTCCAGACGAAAGAATACCATTATGGACCTGAAAGGGAATTATGAATTCTTTATATAAAAACAAAAAAAAAAAAAAACAAAAGGGGAAAATAATTATTAGAAATATGTAATATTAAACTTACCTGACGACCGATTAATCCGAGATGCAGAAAAAAACACACGAGACGAGAATAAAATGACAGCTGAGAGCAAGAATGCATATGCTAGAGGTTGCACAAAATGTATGTACTTGCTTGCCTGTTCGCACATCGCGGATGAATCGGATGAACGAAAGTGTTACCAAGTGTGGAATTCAGGAAGGGAAAAGTGCAATAAAGTTGCAATGGTGATAATTAGGCAGTTAGGTTTAAATTATTTTTAGGGCTGTGATAGAATACTAAATCAAATCGATTAGGAAGTGCAATATAGGCTAAGTGTATGTATCTATGTATGTATATTTATGTATCTAGTAGAAACATGGTTAGGAGACGAAGTGGTCAACATGTTGCGAGAGAAAGGGAGGGAATGAAAGATGAAGTCTACATCAGGAACAGGTAGAGACGAATAGATAAATCTATACAAAACAAACACACATACAAGTGCAAGATCGATGGCCATGACCATAAAAGGTAATAATTAGGTCATTGTCGTTTTGTATAGAAAAAAACAAACACAGCTAGCCAAGTTAGCAAGTCAATGGTTGCCGAATCGTTGCGAATCAAAGCGGTTTTTTTGAAATTTAAATCCGCGACTAAGTACGCCAAGTACAACGAAATTTTTTGAGTAATTTAAGGCTCAAGTGGAATAAAATAATATAAAAAGGTGAGGTGAAACCAACAAGAAAAATGTTTAAGAGGTGGAAAACAAAATGAATAACATTGGAAATTCCATAGATATCCATACAGTAGAACCGCAACGCAAGACAAAGGCAGTATTTTTGGGCTCTACAGGAGAAATCAAAGGAAAAAAAAAAAAGGAACAAAGGCAGAAGCAGAGGTAGGTAAATCATATAGATATGCAGGTGAATGTGATTTAATGAAATATGAATCCATAGGTATTGGGTTGGGGCAGTTTGTCAAGAAACGACCCTCACCTCTGCTTGGGGTTTTTTTTGCGTGTCCAAGGCGATCTGTGAAGACGATACCAACGCTTGTACTTACTGAAGCACTCAACCGTAGGCTCAGCGGAAAAATCTCTTGCATACGGCTCAAGACCGGTGCAAAGATACAAAATCCAGCTACGTGTGCAATCTAATCAGTACCGTATCGGACTTCACAGCCATAAAATACCAGCCAAGGACAAAGAAGTCACCGCCGTTCGAAAGGATAACTCCTTCAACCGAGGCGCAGTCAACCAGGGTTCGAAACACCGACGCTTTGGCTTGAGAACATCCCCAACGAAATCCTGCTTCGCCTACAAGATCAGTGGTAGAAAACGCTGAAACAAACAAACAAGAAACAATCAATAATCACATAACAAGTGAAACAAAAAGTGAACTCGAAATCCATAATTAGATATAGTTTTTTTATTTTTTTTTTGAATTTCCCAGTTTTTTGAAGTAAAGTAGATTAAGATTAGTGTAAGGATATAGTGTTTGTGGTGACAGTGGTGACGCGAGAAAAGGCTGAGTACGGCCAAATTTGTGCCCTTTTACAGGAATCTTCGCTCCAAGTGCTGCCGGCAGGACGACGAGGGACGACATTTAATCGCCGTAAGTCTTGTGTTTTTTTTTATATTTTACTTGCCAAGGGCAGCAAATCCGCCCACAGTATTAAAAATAAAATAAGGTTAGGAACAGCACGTCACTTTAAGCACGGGTACCCAATAGTTTTGCATAGTAAATTAACGTAGTTTAAGTAAGTTTTAATGAATAATTATAGATTTAAAAAGTGAATTTAGCGTTTTTTTGTGATGGAGTAGATCGTCAGTGAAGTGGTGTGTGGATATATGGGAAGGCCGTCCTTTCGCTGGTGCCATGGCATAACACGTTACGTGGACATAGACGACCGACGAACATGAGACTATGACGTGACGACGTACAAACTTTTCGCTACAAGAACGAACTGACGAGTGGCTGGAACATGGCGTCAAGGGGCTGTCTCTCAAATTCCACGGCCAGAGAGATAGCCATGGATGTGTCCCTTGAGACATTGGGTGGGTAGGCCAAGCCAGTGCCGACTTCATCTGGCACGTCTCTGGAACGAGACGAACCTCACCATGGAGCGACCGTGGAAAGCAGTTGATGCAAAGAAGTAGAGTAGGTTAGATATAAGTTAGAATAGATATAGATCATAGGGTTTAGCTTACGGTTTAGGTTAGCGTAGATTTAGTTTAGGATAGTTAGTTTATGGTTGGATATGCATCTGACTTTCTGGCCTCTCTCCTTGGTGAGGCAAAGGTTATTGAGAATTTCTTCTTCCGCTTTCCTGTCGCCTTCTTCTTTCTCTTTCCTATCATTTTTTTTGTCCGTCCGATGTTAGTTAAAGATAGTTCTCTGCCTGTCCTTCTACAGTCTTTTTTTTGGCACGATTTTTTTTGTTATTGAGCAAGTGGTTTAGTGCGAGTGGACAAGAACTACCCCGTCCGACGAGCGATAGCCGTGCAACCGCGAGCGTGCCACCGTCCTCCTCCACTACTCCGAAGATGCCCCTGTGGCCATGCTTGACTCATAACAATGGCGCCCAACGTATTTTTTTAGTATAGAAAGTCAAGTTGCTTTTCCAAGGGGACGATTTTTACTCACAAAGGTCGTCGCCTTGGACTTGCAACTGAATTTTTTGATTTTTTTTGATTTTAGATTACTTTCTCTTTTAACTTTTGAAATTTTACTTTCCTGTTTCTCTCTCTTTCTCTCAATAACCGTGTAGGCTCTGAGTTCTATATATAGACGGAAGATGGCTGTCCAATCCGAAGGCCAAGCGCTAGAGGATCCGGTGAGGTAGTTGGAAGTCTATATTGGAGCGAAGAGAGGATCGGGGTGGAAAGGCCAGTGTTCTAATGACTGTCCAAGGAACGAGTGCCAAGAGCATTGATCCTCGTGAGGCAAGAACACCGGTCTGGAAACCTTGATCGTGTCATGAGTATGCCTGGAGATCCTAGCCAGCCTTCTGTCAGGTTATTGACTAGACAGCAAGTAGTGGTAAGGAACAGAAGGGTATACTTTTGACACTCGTTTAGATCCGGAGGCCCAGTCACGACTAGACTAGTAGGACTAACAGACTTAACAAAACAAACAGAAACGGTGACGACAAACTAAGCCAAAGCTTCAGCTGGAAGGTACAGGAAAACCAACCCAGAATCCACACACCATCACGAATACCTTGCAAAACAAACAATAAAAACAGAAACACAAATAGATCATAATTTCGAAAACCTTTTCGAAACGTTAAAGTTTGAGGCTCCAAAGTGTCACATTGAATTGAATAGCCACAACCATATTACAACCTTTTTTTTTAATTTTAATATTTTAGTATCTAAAACCTTTTTTTTGCATTTTTACTTAACCTATTTTTGAATTTTAGCTTTAGTTTTATTATTATAAAACTACTATAAAAATTTGGTGGCTGGAGAATTCTTAGCAGTTTTTTGAATTTGAATTATATCAAGGTAATTTTTGAAGTATACGGAGTTACAAGTCCAGCGATAAGATTATGGAGGGTAAGGGAGCAGTTGCTAAAGCAACATTTGCTCAGCAAGAGGAGTCGTCGATAGGGCGAATAACAAGAAAGATGACGCAGGAGTTGGGGATTTCTCCAGGTCCTGGGCTGCCTTTGAACATGCCGCCCCCGGTAAGAACCCCTACTACGACAACTGCGTCTGAAGCGGATGGTGCAGCCGATCTAAATCGCACTGCCCGCGAAATTGCAGAATGGGGTCGAGAGCTGCAACAAGATGAGCAGCAACTATTTACAGGAGCTCTAACCCAAGCAGAGAAGAGAGGTACAGGTTTGGGAGGTACTCAAGAGGGGTTAGGCAGAGGAAAAGGCCAGCAAGGCAATAAGGAAGGGGCAAGAAGTATGTCCCCTAGTGAGAAAAATGTAGAGCAAGAAGAAACGCTCGAGGAGAAGATCGCACTCCAGGTCCAAAGGGAGGTGTCCTTAGCGATCAGGGAGAATTGGGTAGAGTTGCTAGCAATCTTTGCGGGAGGTCTAAGGGGGGTGCAAAATACGTTTCATGAAGACATGAAGGCTCTCCAGGACAGCATAGCCCAATTAGCAATAACACAAAAAGCAACGAACCCAAGACAAATTTCGCAGGCGAGTGGCAATGTTGAGCATAATCAACCGCTAGCCCAACAGCCTCAAGCGGTTGGCCCACCAGCAGCATTTAATCGAGAGGAGTTCTCTACTCGGGAACCCCCTAGACGGCAAGTTCCCATACAGGAACCCCACCGACAGGAGTCTCAGCGAATTGATTTAGGTAGAAAAGTTGACGTCCACAAATGGGGGATCAAGTTCGATGGGACAACCAAGAGTATGTCGGTGGAGAGTTTCATCTTCAGGGTTGAGACCCTCCAACGCCAGAGTGGCTTGTCAAACGAGCAGGTCTTCGCTAATTTTCACCATTTGGTGACGGGGCCAGCTGAGTGCTGGTATTGGCAATATATGGAAGAAAATGCAGGGGATAGCCTGCTCAACTACTTTGACCTCAAAACGGAACTGTTACAACAGTTCAAAAGCAATAAGGGGGATCACGAGATTTTGCGTCAAATCATGGATAGGAGACAGTTACCCCACGAAACATTTGACGAATTTTACAGTGACATACGGACTCTGACGTTACAAATGAGACAAAGACCAAGCGATAAAGATTTATTGGCGATTCTACGCCAAAACTTGAAGGACAGAGTAGCTAATCTGGTATTCGGTTGTAGTATAACGACGATTAGAGAACTACGAGAAGAGTGTAGGAGGGCAGAAAGTCATATAGCGGCTAGGGATATACGAACTAGAAGAAATGTTAGTGAGGTTAAAGGCGCGGGGCTCGACGAGAGCAAAGAAGAGCTAGAAGTAGTAGGAGGAGACGAAGAGTTGGAGGTAGCCGCGCTCCAACACAGAAGGACAAACAGACCGACAAACTATACTACCATGGACAGAACGACTCAACAGACAAGGGACAATAGGCAAGATAGTAGAGCTAGGGATACGCCACAAACTCGACCAACATGCGCATCAAACTTCCACACTCTAACGTGCTTCAGTTGTGGGCAAGGAAGCCTGGCCTTCAACTGCGCTAAGTGTCAGGAAAACTTGCAAATCGGCGGTGCAACCGGGAACCAACCGCCGATGGCGAGCTCAATCCCGTGCACACGAACGGATTTGGACCAGTCCGAATTTTGAAAAGAGACCCCAGTTCGTTAGTCCCGAACCAGAAAAAGACAATTCCGGCCAAAAAGAGCCTTCATAGACGATTGCAAGAATACGACGAAGCTAGAAAAAAAATATTTTGTGAAGAATTGACGCGACCTAAGAAGGATAGGAAGTTTAAGAAAATATTAAGGCTAAGAGAGAAATGTGCAATATTTAGACGACGAAAGAGTAGGATAGAATCGACGGTACTAAATACGACGGAAGATAATAGACCATATGCCAAAGTGATAATCGAGGGAGAAGAAATTTTAGGCCTGTTAGATAGCGGCGCCTCGATTAGCTGTTTAGGAAAAGATGCTCAAAGCTTTTTAAAAAGACATAACTTGACAATGACAAACATGGCCACAGACATCAAGACAGCAGACGGAAACAACCAACGCATACAGGGACGGTTTAAAACGCAAGTTTCGTGGGGGAACAAAACTCAGGAGATTGAACTCTATGTTGTACCAAATCTACAGCAACAACTGTACCTAGGTGTAGACTTCTGGAGTGCGTTTAGGGTCGCTCCAAATGTGATTAGTGAGATCGAGGCTCCATCACCGACAGTTGAAAGTCCTCCAGTCCAGGCACTCTCACCAACACAAGCGCAACGACTCGAGAACGTCAAACAGCTCTTTCCATCTTTCGCGGTGCGAGGTTTGGGTAAAACGTCTCTTGAAGAACACGTGATAGAAGTGGAAGACGACAAAATGCCCATCAAACAGAGACATTACCCTATCTCGCCCGCGATACAGAAATTGCTGTTTGAGGAGCTTGATCGGATGCTTTCGCTAGGTGTGATCGAAGAAAGCAATAGTGCCTGGAGCTCACCCGTTGTGTTGGTGAGGAAGCCAGGGAAAAACAGATTGTGCCTGGACTCGAGGAAGGTAAATGCAGTTACAAAGAAAGATGCATACCCGCTTCCCCACATCGAGGGTCTGCTTAGCCGACTCCAGGACACACGATTCATTTCAGGCATCGACCTGAAAGACGCATTCTGGCAGATTCCTCTGGAGAGGGAATCAAGAGAGAAGACGGCCTTCACAGTCCCTGGACGTCCGTTGTACCAATTTACGGTGATGCCGTTTGGATTGTGCAACGCCGCTCAGAGAATGTGTGGGCTCATGGACAAAGTCATACCCTCCAAGCTGAAGGAATATGTCTTTGTCTACCTCGATGACCTCTTGGTTTGCTCCCCAGATTTCGAGTCACATGCCAGATTGCTAGAAGAGGTCGCAAAATGTTTACGGGAAGCGGGCCTCACCATCAATGTTGAAAAAAGTAAATTCTGCTACAAAGAAATTAGGTACCTAGGGTATATAGTCGGTGATGGATGCTTGCGAACCGATAAGGATAAGGTGTCGGCGGTCGAGAATTTCCCAGTACCGAAGACTCCCAAGCAACTCCGTCGGTTCCTAGGCATGACGGGATGGTATAGGCGGTTTATACTGAACTTTGCTACCCTATCAAGCCCTATGACTGACTGTTTAAAGAAAGGACAAAACTTTAACATGACAGACGAGGCGCTAAGAGCATTCAACCAGCTCAAAATGTCACTGGTTACTGCGCCAATACTTACGAACCCCGACTTCACAAAACACTTTTATATACAATGCGACGCTTCGACAGCTGGTGTAGGAAGTGTTTTCTTCCAGAGAGACGCGGAGAATAACGAACGACCGATAGCATTCATGTCCCAGAAGCTTAATTCCGCACAGCGGAATTATAGCGTAACGGAACTTGAATGCTATGCGGCCGTTTTGTCCGTGAAGAAGTTCCGAGCCTACGTGGAGGGATTGCCTTTTACTGTTATCACGGATCACGCGAGTCTCAAGTGGCTAATGACCCAGAAAGATTTGTCAGGCCGCTTGGCTAGATGGAGCCTCAAGCTCCAGGCGTTCGATTTCGTGATAGAACATAGGAAGGGCACCCAAAATGTAGTCCCGGACACTCTCTCGCGCGTCCACATGGAAGAGCTCAAGCCTGACACTGTCCTCTTGGAAGTCGATCTCAATTCGCCATACTTTTCCTCGGAGGAGTATGAAGAGTTGAGGAAGACAGTCGAGAAGAACCAAGACAGACTACCTGACCTGTGTATATCAGACGGCTACGTGTACAAACGGACAGACGTACGAACAGGAGACGAACTACAAGAAGATAGGGCCTGGAAGCTATGGGTGCCGAAGGAGTTGCTTGGGAGCCTTCTAGTTGCAATCCACGACTCACCGTCATCAGGGCATGGAGGGGTAAACAAATCGCTGGCTAAGCTTAAGCAAAAATATTTCTGGCCAGGTATGGCTGCCGACGTACAAACACATGTGAAGTCTTGTGAAACATGCAAATGTAACAAGCCACTAAACGTGATTTCTCGGCCGCCGATGGGGCAGCAAACAATTACTGAGCGACCCTTTCAGCGCCTCTATATAGATTTTTTAGGACCCTACCCTAGAACTAGAACAGGGCACACCCACATTTTCATCGTGTTGGACCACTTCAGCAAGTATGTATTGCTGCGGCCTATCCGCAAGGCAACGGCAGCTGAGGTAGTGAAGTACTTAGAAGATAGTGTATTCCATGTGTTCGGTGTACCTGAGTTCGTCCATTCCGACAACGGAAAACAATTCGTTTCAGAATTGTTCTCCAGCTTCCTAAAGAAGTATGGAGTTAAACACGTCAGGACCGCGTTCTATTCCCCCCAAGCGAATGCCTCCGAGAGGGTGAACCGGTCTCTGCTGACTAAAATTCGGTCATACATAGACACCGACCACAGCAATTGGGATATGCATGAGAGCAATGCAGCATTTGCGTTGAGGAGCGTGGTGCACGACGCCACGGGTTTAGAACCATATTATGCTGTATTCGGCGTCCCGATGGTGCAACACGCCAGCGCGTACGAAATCCTACGTAAACTGGACATGTTAAAGGACACTGGAACACGTATCACAAATAAGACTGATAGGCTAGATTTGATTAGGAATAATAACCAAAGAGGCGAAAAAGTAGGAGTCTTCCATGCAAAAGACCTACACACTTAAGAATACCAAAGATAAATGACGCACTCAAGCTGCCGTTGTATATATGTGAAGTAAAAGTATATTATGTATGGTTAGCTGTCGTGTTATTTATTAATTCATATGTAGTACTGTCCAGAGATATTTATAGAGTTATAGTTTATTTAGTTAGTTAGTAGGTATAGAGACAGAGTTTTATTTATCTAGGTTAAGTATATTTATTTATTTATTTATATCTATGTTGTGAGATTCCAACTTTATTAGAATAGATTAGCAATATTAGTTTTATATAGGAAAAGATCGAATGTACATAGCTACATCCAAACCATCTCGTCGTATACTGCTCACTGTGATAACACCAGTTGAACAGCCAACGATCCAAAACCAACTACACATACACCAGGCATAACTATAATTAGGATCATGATCATGAGCCAGACCACACTTCGGTCGGGCGATCCTCATAACGCACTGACGGGTGTACGGGTAGCAGGCAGGCAAAAATGGGACTCACCAGGAGTGCATTCCAAATTCGGCAGTAGTTAACTATTTTTACTACAGCGTTGACAAGCTGTGACAGTTCGAAGGAGGGGAAGTTAACTAAATTAACAAGAGGCAAAAGTGTGGTTCATTTCACTCATACTAACAAACCAACTGTCATGGATTCACGTATTCATTTTTTTTTAAATCAAACATGGATTCCAACAACAACTACTCACTACCACATGAAAAGTGAAATGTCAACATGAAATTAGTAACAATAGCTGTCCCAGATTCCAAAAAGTAACTAAATAAACAATCGTTGTTAATTTAGTTAAAATAGTCAAACCTGGAATGCAGCCCAGATGCTTTACCCGGCTAAGAGACATCTCAAGTCATGGGCCCATGCCACACGTTCGGCTACACAACCAATAGCAAAGTACACGCTCGCGAGTCAATAAGATACATCGAAGTCGCACGTACTCCTTTTTTTACGAGGTCGGTGGGCTCGCGACCACTCGCCAACCGGCGTCGATCCTGTTACGGAGCCCGTGACAAAATTCGACAGCTCCAAGGGTTGTTCCATCATCGCTTCCAATAATCCGTGGGTAAACCTTCGCGGTCGTGGCGATCAATCTGCCAATATACGAAGAAAATAAATCTTCAGAGATATAGGCCAATAGGTAGTTATGTCACAACTCACCTGGAATCACACAAACTCGATCATATGGAATCAATGACCCCATCATGTAATTATGTAACTTGTACATAGTAGTATACCTCACTATAAGAAAAAACGAAAAGGGTATAAAAAGAATTCGCAATTGACATACACACACACACACACACATGACACAAAAAAAAAATTTACTATGTACATATTTCCAACCCCTACTGAACCCCGCCACAGACAAATTATAGGGACAAATTATGGTTACCTGACTAAAGCTAATGATGCACAAATTTTTCCAATATAAAAACAACGAAACTTTAATAAAACAGGAACTAACCATGATCAGTGTTGCAATTCCACAAGCACAAACAAAAAAAAATACACTCGACGAGCAGCGATCACGTTCTGGACAACTCCCACCCCGTCCAACGTCGAGTTGTTCAAATACAATGCTCCAGACGAAAGAATACCATTATGGACCTGAAAGGGAATTATGAATTCTTTATATAAAAACAAAAAAAAAAAACAAAAGGGGAAAATAATTATTAGAAATATGTAATATTAAACTTACCTGACGACCGATTAATCCGAGATGCAGAAAAAAACACACGAGACGAGAATAAAATGACAGCTGAGAGCAAGAATGCATATGCTAGAGGTTGCACAAAATGTATGTACTTGCTTGCCTGTTCGCACATCGCGGATGAATCGGATGAACGAAAGTGTTACCAAGTGTGGAATTCAGGAAGGGAAAAGTGCAATAAAGTTGCAATGGTGATAATTAGGCAGTTAGGTTTAAATTATTTTTAGGGCTGTGATAGAATACTAAATCAAATCGATTAGGAAGTGCAATATAGGCTAAGTGTATGTATCTATGTATGTATATTGATGTATCTAGTAGAAACATGGTTAGGGGACGAAGTGGTCAACATGTTGCGAGAGAAAGGGAGGGAATGAAAGATGAAGTCTACATCAGGAACAGGTAGAGACGAATAGATAAATCTATACAAAACAAACACATATACAAGTGCAAGATCGATGGCCATGACCATAAAAGGTAATAACTAGGTCATTGTCGTTTTGTATAGAAAAAAACAAACACAGCTAGCCAAGTTAGCAAGTCAATGGTTGCCGAATCGTTGCGAATCAAAGCGGTTTTTTTGAAATTTAAATCCGCGACTAAGTACGCCAAGTACAACGAAATTTTTTGAGTAATTTAAGGCTCAAGTGGAATAAAATAATATAAAAAGGTGAGGTGAAACCAGCAAGAAAAATGTTTAAGAGGTGGAAAACAAAATGAATAACATTGGAAATTCCATAGATATCCATACAGTAGAACCGCAACGCAAGACAAAGGCAGTATTTTTGGGCTCTACAGGAGAAATCAAAGAAAAAAAAAAAAAAAAAGGAACAAAGGCAGAAGCAGAGGTAGGTAAATCATATAGATATGCAGGTGAATGTGATTTAATGAAATATGAATCCATAGGTATTGGGTTGGGGCAGTTTGTCAAGAAACGACCCTCACCTCTGCTTGGGGTTTTTTTTGCGTGTCCAAGGCGATCTGTGAAGACGATACCAACGCTTGTACTTACTGAAGCACTCAACCGTAGGCTCAGCGGAAAAATCTCTTGCATACGGCTCAAGACCGGTGCAAAGATACAAAATCCAGCTACGTGGGCAATCTAATCAGTACCGTATCGGACTTCACAGCCATAAAATACCAGCCAAGGACAAAGAAGTCACCGCCGTTCGAAAGGATAACTCCTTCAACCGAGGCGCAGTCAACCAGGGTTCGAAACACCGACGCTTTGGCTTGAGAACATCCCCAACGAAATCCTGCTTCGCCTACAAGATCAGTGGTAGAAAACGCTGAAACAAACAAACAAGAAACAATCAATAATCACATAGCAAGTGAAACAAAAAGTGAACTCGAAATCCATAATTAGATATAGTTTTTTTATTTTTTTTTTTTAATTTCCCAGTTTTTTGAAGTAAAGTAGATTAAGATTAGTGTAAGGATATAGTGTTTGTGGTGACAGTGGTGACGCGAGAAAAGGCTGAGTACGGCCAAATTTGTGCCCTTTTACAGGAATCTTCGCTCCAAGTGCTGCCGGCAGGACGACGAGGGACGACATTTAATCGCCGTAAGTCTTGTGTTTTTTTTTATATTTTACTTGCCAAGGGCAGCAAATCCGCCCACAGTATTAAAAATAAAATAAGGTTAGGAACAGCACGTCACTTTAAGCACGGGTACCCAATAGTTTTGCATAGTAAATTAACGTAGTTTAAGTAAGTTTTAATGAATAATTATAGATTTAAAAAGTGAATTTAGCGTTTTTTTGTGATGGAGTAGATCGTCAGTGAAGTGGTGTGTGGATATATGGGAAGGCCGTCCTTTCGCTGGTGCCATGGCATAACACGTTACGTGGACATAGACGACCGACGAACATGAGACTATGACGTGACGACGTAAAAACTTTTCGCTACAAGAACGAACTGACGAGTGGCTGGAACATGGCGTCAAGGGGCTGTCTCTCAAATTCCACGGCCAGAGAGATAGCCATGGATGTGTCCCTTGAGACATTGGGTGGGTAGGCCAAGCCAGTGCCGACTTCATCTGGCACGTCTCTGGAACGAGACGAACCTCACCATGGAGCGACCGTGGAAAGCAGTTGATGCAAAGAAGTAGAGTAGGTTAGATATAAGTTAGAATAGATATAGATCATAGGGTTTAGCTTACGGTTTAGGTTAGCGTAGATTTAGTTTAGGATAGTTAGTTTATGGTTGGATATGCATCTGACTTTCTGGCCTCTCTCCTTGGTGAGGCAAAGGTTATTGAGAATTTCTTCTTCCGCTTTCCTGTCGCCTTCTTCTTTCTCTTTCCTAACATTTTTTTTTTGTCCGTCCGATGTTGGTTAAAGATAGTTCTCTGCCTGTCCTTCTACAGTCTTTTTTTTGGCACGATTTTTTTTGTTATTGAGCAAGTGGTTTAGTGCGAGTGGACAAGAACTACCCCGTCCGACGAGCGATAGCCGTGCAACCGCGAGCGTGCCACCGTCCTCCTCCACTACTCCGAAGATGCCCCTGTGGCCATGCTTGACTCATAACAAATATCATTCCTAAATATTTCGCCCTATCCGTCACCTTTAGAGGTATTCCCTCGAGAGTTGGTGGCTCGAATAGTGGTATTGTTCTTTTGTTTGTGAACAGGACAAGCTCAGTTTTCTGGGGGTTAAGCCCAAGGCCGCATTGTTTTATCCACGTATTAAGTACTCTAAATGACTTTGCTAATAGGTCGCTAATGGTCGTTAAGAATTTCCCTTTTACAAGCAGGTTCAACTTTTTTTCATCCGAAAAGACAACACGTTTCCATTCATTGCTCCAAGCGACATGTTCTCTTGCAAAATTCATTCGATGCTCCTTGTGTACTTGCCTCAAAACCGGTTTCTTTTTAAGTTTTCTTCTCTGTATAGTATCACTTCTTCGTATTATCCTTCGGACCGTTACTATGCTGGCTGATACTCCACTTTTGGCCCTTATTTTAGTCGCTGCTAGAGTAAAATTCGAGGCTAGCCGTAGAATTAACCGCTTTTCTCGCAATGTTGTTGCTCTGCCGAACGTCCTTTTTTATTTTTACCATAGTGTTGTGGATCCGCAAGATAACTTTTTACAACAGTTTTACTTCTATTTAGCCTCCTTGCAATTTCTCGGCCTGAGAGTCCTAACTCCTTGAAAGCATCTATTTTTCCGCTGTCAAAGTCTTTCCGGAACCCATTTTTTTTAAACTAAATAAAAACAGTTCTTTTAACAGTTCTTAACAAAGCTTTGAAAAAAATCGCTAATGTGCACTCCTGCAACGAAATATTCGCAGTGGCCTCATCCTAGTTGCGCATCTTTTCATACGCTTTTTAGGTAGTTAATTTTTTGATCTTCGGAAATTCCAGCCGACACTTTTTATTTACCCTTTTATTTTATGACTTCCTGTTGGGAAAATATGTACATGTTAACAGGATTAAAAGTTTCCGGGTACAAAATTCCAATAGCCATAAAGAGCGAAAAGCGATTGCAAAATGTATGGCCTCATCCTAGTTGTCGCCAGTGTAATTATCTATCAACGTAGGTACAAAGTTTCAAGTTAATACGTCAAACGGTTCGTGTGTAATGGGGCAGTGGCAGTCAAAATTCAAAAATACCTTTCAAAAGCTTTTATTTTATAAGAAAAAATATAATTCAAGAGAAACCAGACTCTTTTTTCAAGTAAAAACAAAGTTTTATTTATTTTATTTTTTTTTGTTTTTCTAGATCTGTGCATATAAATTCGATAATGAGTCATGGGCCATACAAAATTTTGCGGTATTTATTGTGGAAGATATTAATGATCATTATCCTGAAATAGATATTCAACCAAACAAAATAGATTTTTTGGAAAGTACTTACCTTACACTGGATCTTCAAAGGTTTACTGTAAATGACATGGATTTTGTAAGTACTTCTTATAATCTATATATATATATATAAGAATGTGTCCGAAGTGCGATGTAATCGAGATTGGCCGAACCGATTTTGATGATTTATACTTTGTTGGAAAGGTATTTTCTCAGTACGGGTTTTAGAAAAAAGAAAAATTTGACAAAGGGGCGTGGCACCTCCCATACAAAAAAAATCTTATATCTCGAAAACAAGTGAATCAGTTCAAATTTACATACGATCTTAGGTATCGGCCCAGGAGTATTTCTGTGAAGATTGGTCAAAATTGGACAAAGGGGCGTGGCACCTCCCATACAAAAAAAACATTCAAATCTTATATCTCAAAAGCCACTGAATCGATTGAGTTCAAATTTACATACAAACTTAGGTATCGGCCCAGGAGTATTCCTGTGAAGATTGGTCAAAATTGGACAAAGGGGCGTGGCACCTCCCATACAAAAAAAACATTCAAAATCTTATATCTCAAAAACTGCCAAATCGATTGAGCTCAAATTTACAGATAACCTTAGGTATTGTTCCAGAAGTGCACCTGTGAAGATTGGTCAAAATTGGACAAAGGAGCGTGGCACAGCCCATACAAAAAAAACATTCAAAATCCTATATATATCAAAAACGCTCAAATTTATAGATAATCTTAGGTATTGGCCCAATAGTGCACTTAAGAAGATTGGTCAAAATTGGACAAAGGGGCGTGGCACCTCCTATACAAAAAAAACATTCTAAATCTTATATCTCGAAAACCGCGCAATCAATTGAGTTGAAACTTACAGTCAATCCTAGGTATTGGGCAATGAGTGTTGCTGTGAAGATTGGTCATAATTGGACAAAGGGGCGTGGCACCTCCCATACAAAAAAACATTCAAAATCTTATATCTCAAAAACTGCCAAATCGATTGAGCTCAAATTTACAGATAATCTTAGGTATTGTTTCAGAAGTGCACCTGTGAAGATTGGTCAAAATTGGACAAAGGGGAGTGGCACAGCCCATACAAAAAAAATCTTCTATGGGGTGAAAATCAATGACGTTGTAACTCGACAACCGCTGGAGCGATTCTCATGATTCTTTTTTTGTTTTGTTCGTATTGCTATATTTCAGCTTTACGCAGAAATAAAATTCCAGAAAATTGATTTATTCTCATTTTTCGCGTTTTACGATAGAACATTATTATCTAAGACCTAAGCAATACAACTTATGTGCACGGGCAAAGCCGGACGGGTACAGTTATATTACATTACCTATATATAGCATTGTCACATTGAGTTAAACCTTTTACAAATAAGTTTAACACTTTTGCAGATAGGTTTAACCTATTCACAGATAGGTTTAACCTATTCACAAATAGGTTTAGCCTATTTACAAATAGGTTTAACATATTTACAAATAGGTTTAACACTTTAACATTTCAATTTAACCTTTTCACATTTCTAGTTAACCAAATAACATTTCAATTTAAACCTTTTTCAATTCAATTTAACACGCGTTCGTCGAGACTCTGCTATTATAAAATTGAATAATGGTTTCCATTTTTTTTATTGATTTAGATTTATGATTATACAATACATATATTTTACTGCTTTATCAATGTATTACTTCTTTATCAAATTGATACGGCGAACGGTTCGTGAGGCCTCATTGGGATAATTTCCAACAACTCGGGCCCAAAGCAAACCGAGTTTGAAGCTGAATCCTATTGAAAAATGTTTTTCAAAAATGAAAGCCCATGCACGGCAGATATTAGGTGCTATAAACCAGGACCATATTAATAATAACAGAAGTTATTGAGGAAAGCGTCGGAGTGATAACACAACATGACTGCTCAAATTATGTAACAGATATGGTGCTGCTAATTCCTAGCGCTGCAAATGGGCAGGCACTTCACTAAAATGTACTATGTACTATAAATATTACTTTGAAATAAATAAATTATTGTAATAATGAGTACTAGTGGGTCAAATTATTATTCTATTTTATAATAGCAGAGTCTCGACGAACGCGTGTTAAATTGAATTGAAAAAGGTTTAAATTGAAATGTTATTTGGTTAACTAGAAATGTGAAAAGGTTAAATTGAAATGTTAAAGTGTTAAACCTATTTGTAAATATGTTAAACCTATTTGTAAATAGGCTAAACCTATTTGTAAATAGGCTAAACCTATTTGTAAATAGGCTAAACCTATTTGTGAATAGGTTAAACCTATCTGTGAATAGGTTAAACCTATCTGCAAAAGTGTTAAACTTATTTGTAAAAGGTTTAACTCAATGTGTCAATGCTATAAAAACGTTGGTGCCTATGTAAGTCCGATAATGGCCGCTGAACCACTGAAGCTATCCGCCTTCATTCCTATTAAAAAAAATAATTGATCAAAAATATCAAAATAAATCTTGAAATATTTAAAATAACTATTTTAGGCAGAACAACGTTTGCCAGGTCAGCTAGTGCACTTATATAAAATAAAGGACTAGATAACTTAAAGGTGAAAACTGGGATTGATAGGCAACATAAAATTGTTCGCTATAGAGCTGTGAAAACTAACATCTTTAGGATTTTCTTCATTTGTTTTTGCCAAAAGTGGTCTTTGAAAATAAGAAAAAAATGTTTAACCTAGCCCGTCTGTTTGCGAATAATTGATAATGATGGAAAAGACCAGCACTTAGACGAAATTCAACGATTCAACGACCAAAGAAAATAAGCGAAAGAAGGAAATAATTTCTAATAGGTACCTGCAAGTCATAAGATTAGAAGCAGGCATTTTCGAAAAGTAAATTCGAAATTCGTTACATGATGTAGGTATTAGAAAAAACGACTATGGTAAACGAGAGACTATTTTGTTAACAACAAAATATAAAATTTGAGCAAGAAAAAATGTTTAACAGTGGAGGAAAGGGCAAGAACAGATGTTTATTGCTCTGTAGGTCTTTTATGCCGTAGCCCGAAAAATAAAGCGAAATCATCATTGTGTCAGCAATTATTTAAAAAATCCTTCGTATTACGCAAAAACTTATACACTCCGTGCCACTTTGAATAGCACACCCCTAAAGGTCTGTTTTATATCGCCCACTGGTCCCAAACCAAGCATGCTAGAGACCTAATTTTTTTTGTTTACTTAAACTTAATTTAATTGTTGTGATTTGACCAGAATGAAGATGTAAAACTAAAGCTTTAAGTATTAACAAAAATGTGTTAACTAAAAACAGGAAAAATGTGGGCCCCTAATTTTGCGCCATTTGAATAGAACACCTAAACGAAAAAATCATTTTAGAGAATTCTGCTTCTTTTTAACACAAACTTTAATTAAATTTAAGGTAATTGGAGTATTTTATATTTTTAAAAAATAGTTCGATTGTCTTTTGAGCCACCTTTCTGCTCCAAAATTCACACATCTGGTTTGGAAGGGGTGCATAAATTGTAAATTGTAAATTGGCCAAATAATTTAGAGTAATCGAGCTCCAGGCTAATTCGATGGCTTGGGCTAGTTTAGATACAGTCGAATATTGTTGTCCCGATCCATAAAGTTGACGTGTTAACCATCCCCAAACTTCCTAGATGATATTGAAATCCGGTGAGTAGGCCGGTTAGCTTAATAGCTCCACATTTTGGCTCTATATGTACGTTTTAACAACCCGGGCTGTATGTATTGGCGTATTTCGTATTATCATGTTGATAAATCCATGCCAGAGGTATAAAAAGGTTATGAAACTATGGAAAGGCCTGTTTCAATATGCCATTGAATACAAAGCATTCATTGTGGTTAACAAAAATTTTAATTTGCAGGTGCCATAATATGAAAAGGCGCCCCACACTATCACACCTTCAACTCTGCTATGCAGCCGGTCAAAATGATGAGTTTCTTTGCTGAGGTTATAGAAATAGTATATATAGCCATCGGGGCCTTCCAAATAATTTTTTTTTCGTCGGAGAAGACCACACGGTACTACTACGAAGTCCAGTCCACATGTGCGCGACAAAAACGGAGGCGTTGCGCTTTTCGAACCAGGTTAAGGGGTGACTTCTTCTAGATTTTTAGTCCTTGGCATTCGAAATAATACGACGCATAGTTGTGAAACTTGCGTTGATACCACATTTTTTTCTGATTTTTGGAAAAGAGTCGTGAAAATTGTACGCCTTTTTAATATAAGTCGCTTTTGCGCATTAGTAAGCACACTGAGTATGCAGCAATTCATGTTTTTGTCCATTTTTAGTCGCATTACTTAAAAATATGGATATAACGTGTCGGCTCCTCTCGATTTTCTTAGCCAATTTGGCAATAAATAGGCTAGCGTCCTTTAAGCTTTGATTTGTCTTTTATCCTCCGCTAAAATGGGCTTTTTCTCCGCCCATTTTATTTTTTTTTTGTTAACTAAATAGTCGAAATTAACAAAAAAAAAAAAACAATCAAAGAAAAATATGAGTTCACGTGACAAGGATAACGGTCAAACTAAACGCATGTTCTATTCAAGTGGCGCAAAATTAGAGGCCCACATTTTTCATGTTTTTAGTTAACAAATTTTTGTTAATACTTAAAGCTTTATTTTTAAATCTTTCTTTTGGTCAAATCACAACAATTAATTAAAAAAAAAATACCTAGGTCTCTAGAATGCTTGGTTTGGGACCAGTGGGCAATAGAAAACCTACCTTAAGGGGTGTGCTATTCAAGTGGCGCGGAGTGTATATGTAGGAACCACTACTTCTGCCTTAACACTTCGCGAAACGCGAAGTATCCTTAGAATTGAGGAGAAATCTAATGTTAAGGCCAGCTTATCCACTGTTACCTGCACAATTTGCCGTGCTAAACACTAAAGGCACCTGAAACTTATGAAAAAACCACCACTTAATGACGCATGGTGTTTCGCCATCGAAACATCACATGAGCTGGGATGTGCAATATGGAATAACGCCATAACGCCTCCTTCTCTTCTATGGTGACGGTTTAAAAACCGTTCCACTTTCCTCAGGTCATGGAAATAATAATTATAACCATCCGGCCCATATGGTAAAACTTTTTTTCGTCGGTAAAAATAACCTTCAGCCAATCATTTTTGTGCTCATTCCATTTTGCACATTC
The DNA here is from genome assembly GCA_955612985.1 of Cheilosia scutellata. Classification (NCBI taxonomy): domain Eukaryota; kingdom Metazoa; phylum Arthropoda; class Insecta; order Diptera; family Syrphidae; genus Cheilosia; species Cheilosia scutellata. The sequence continues at coordinate 80,004,827 of OY015312.1, read as the reverse complement.
CAGGTCACGTGATCTTTCACGAAACACAAGAGTTGCTTCTTCCATGCGTCATTAAGTGGTGGTTTTTTCATAAGTTTCAGGTGCCTTAAGTGTTTAGCACGGCGAATTGTGCAGGTAACAGTGGATAAGCTGGCCTTAACATTAGATTTCTCCCCAATTTTAGCTGCCGATAAAGCTGAATTTGACGCTATTCTAAGGATACTTTCGCGTTTTTTTTAAATAAACAATGATCACTCCGCTTTATTTTTCGGGCTTTAACACGGTATGAAAGACCTACAGAGCAATAAACATCTGTTCTTGCCCTATCCTCCACTGTTAAACAATTTTTCTTGCTCATTTTTATTAACACTCAATCAAGAACAATTGCTTTATAAAATGTACCGTTTAAACCGAAAAAAGTATTCACTCAAAGAAAAAAAACGTTTATTTGTTCACTGCTTCTAATCTTATGACCCCATTTATTTCCGCATATTATTTACTCAATTTACAAACTGACTTTCTCACGATCTCAGAGAACACTTAACATCAATATTCCTTCTTTTAAATATTTGAATTCCTCTCGCATGTTTTTTGTCCACTCTGCAAGGCTTTGGAACTCCTTGCCTACACATATCAAACTTATTCACAATTCCAAGAATTTTAAATATAATATTTTCAAATACTTTTCAATGCAGCTGGGATAATAATAATAATAATTATAATTAATAATAATGAATTTAAAGATAATAATAATTTCTTTCTCTATCCTTATACTTTACCTTAAATTTTGAAATTTTGTGATAAACATTCTTTTTCTGATAACATTTGTTATTTAGCTTTTCACTCAAAAAAATAAAAAAAATAAAAAGTAAATAAATAAAATCATCATACTTTATCACATTTGTAATTTAGGTTTATTTATTAATATTTTTTTTTTTTTTTTGAATTAAGGTAGATACATTTACTGTTTGTACTATAAAAGACCAAGTCTTATTGTACAGCCTAAACTAAAAATGTTAATAAATTGAAATTGAAATTGAAATTTACAATTTGTCTTCAAAGTTCCGTTAGCTAAATCTGTCCCATACACAAATTTTATATTTTGTTGTTAACAAAATAGCCTCTCATTTACCATAGTCGTTTCTAAGGTTCCGTTTCCATATGGAGGAACCTTATTGCTTTCGCTACGATATCTGTCCGAATAAAATAAGAAAATTTTGTACCTAGCTCCATCTCAAGAACTAATTGACGTAGAAGGCTGGAACACAGTATCAGGTATAACCTCTAGTTAATCGACAAATACCAATATTAACAATACATCGGCTGGTTTTGGAGCTATTCTTAATTTCGTGGAAAAAATATGTTCATTCGCACAAAAAACTGTTTATTTTTAGATTTACAAAAAATACATGTAATCCTTTCTTGTATAGATCATCATATATAATCAATGCTGAAGACTGTTATGTCGAAAAGTTAATATTTTAGAAGATATTTACAAAAAAAACACAATCACCACATAAAATACGGCACTATTGGAACTTCCATTCCAATCCCAATGCATATATTAGTAGGAGAGCCAGTGACATTTTCTAGTGATGATTTAGGTAAGGTCTATTTTTTGAGAGTATGTTTTGGGCGGCTTGACTAAGTGTCATCCGTGAGGATGGAGCCCGGTAGCGGTATGGGAGGGAGGCAGAACGCCCTTAAGTTGTAAAAAAAAGTGCACAAAATTATTATTTAGGTAAGGCTGACATTTTTTTTAGTGTTCGTCTGGCAGTCCACAAATATGACTATAATATTGGCAGATCGATTGGCCGGTAGTAACAGGGTGGCAGATGACTCCAAACGCGTCGTGTGAGCAACGAAATTTTTATCATTTAGTTAAGCTTAATTTTTTAATATGTTGTTAGGGCAATCATTTCAAGTATACATTTTCATTGGCAGAACAATATGTCGGCATTAACCCCCTGGCAGAACGCTTCAAACATCTCGTATGCGCACCTTCATATTAGTGGAGCGGCATAGTATAAAATTGTATAACAATTGTGCACTTTGTGATAAAAGCATGAAATTTTTACCATGGTGGACACATTATATGAGAATGATTTTAAAATACTTCATATTGCGCATGTGTGAGATTTGACAGCAATTTTAAATTTTCATATATAGCATTGTCACATTGAGTTAAACCTTTTACAAATAAGTTTAACACTTTTGCAGATAGGTTTAACCTATTCACAGATAGGTTTAACCTATTCACAAATAGGTTTAGCCTATTTACAAATAGGTTTAACATATTTACAAATAGGTTTAACACTTTAACATTTCAATTTAACCTTTTCACATTTCTAGTTAACCAAATAACATTTCAATTTAAACCTTTTTCAATTCAATTTAACACGCGTTCGTCGAGACTCTGCTATTATAAAATTGAATAATGGTTTCCATTTTTTTTATTGATTTAGATTTATGATTATACAATACATATATTTTACTGCTTTATCAATGTATTACTTCTTTATCAAATTGATACGGCGAACGGTTCGTGAGGCCTCATTGGGATAATTTCCAACAACTCGGGCCCAAAGCAAACCGAGTTTGAAGCTGAATCCTATTGAAAAATGTTTTTCAAAAATGAAAGCCCATGCACGGCAGATATTAGGTGCTATAAACCAGGACCATATTAATAATAACAGAAGTTATTGAGGAAAGCGTCGGAGTGATAACACAACATGACTGCTCAAATTATGTAACAGATATGGTGCTGCTAATTCCTAGCGCTGCAAATGGGCAGGCACTTCACTAAAATGTACTATGTACTATAAATATTACTTTGAAATAAATAAATTATTGTAATAATGAGTACTAGTGGGTCAAATTATTATTCTATTTTATAATAGCAGAGTCTCGACGAACGCGTGTTAAATTGAATTGAAAAAGGTTTAAATTGAAATGTTATTTGGTTAACTAGAAATGTGAAAAGGTTAAATTGAAATGTTAAAGTGTTAAACCTATTTGTAAATATGTTAAACCTATTTGTAAATAGGCTAAACCTATTTGTAAATAGGCTAAACCTATTTGTAAATAGGCTAAACCTATTTGTGAATAGGTTAAACCTATCTGTGAATAGGTTAAACCTATCTGCAAAAGTGTTAAACTTATTTGTAAAAGGTTTAACTCAATGTGTCAATGCTATATACAAACGTTGGTATACGTTTCTTAGCGATCGTGTAACTCCTAAACGACTTGACCAATTGAGGTTATATTCACATAATAGACTTGTTTTGTCAAGCTGATAGTTTATAGAAATGCTAAAATCCGATAGGTGGCTCTGTAGTCAAGTAATTAACAATTTTTTTATTTATGAACCAAAATGATTCATATTTACAATATACTATCTTGGTTTGGTGTAAAAATGGGAAAACACTAAATCTGGATCCGATAGGTTCCAGTCGCCGAGTGGCGAGTTATTAATAATTTTTATCTTTAGGTACCTACACTGTAAAAAATTTACGGAGTAAACCCGGATTAAAACACAAGTAAATATGGAGTGAATGTGAAATCAAATTCACTAAACTCAAATAAAGAAACGCAATGTTACTCGTACAAAGAGGGGAGTCGCAAAAATATTATAACATGCACAGGGAGTCGCCTTATAGAAAAGATTGGGAGCCCGTGCCCTAAGGTAAACTGCGTGAAGTATAGAGGCATGAGACTGCCTAACATTGCGCACAAGACCCCGAACTGTGTGACCGATTGAAACGATATTCATCAACGAACTGCTTGGCCCCTATAAATGCAGTTTTAAGACAGGTATAAGTCCACCCGACGACGAACATTTCGCACTGCGGCAAAACACAAGAAATTTAGATAGGTACATAATACACCAAAGACCAGTTTATCCATTTTAAGGTCGGCATCTAATAGCATTATAGAGAAGAGTTATTTAGAGTGTCTAAAATAAGAAGAAACACGGATGACATTAATATCATTCGCACAGCCGTCACTGTCGCGTTTTCAAATATTGGATCAGAAGGGTAAAAATGGGTTTAGTTGTGAATGAGGACAAAACCAAGAAAAGACACACAACACCGACGAATCGGACGGAACAACCTAATAGATACGTCATATTGAGATAATTAGAAACTATGTCTTCCTCCGCTACACTATAAAGTGTGGAAATGTCATATCAGCAATCAAGCGAAGAGCCTGATGCCAGTAGCTGTTTCTTTGTCCTAAGAATGACATTAGGTAGTTAAATCCTTGTCAAGAAACACTAAGAAAACTTTAGGTATATAAGACTCTCATCAATACAGCCCTGCTAAACTGCCTAGAAGAATGGACAATTTCTAAGATGATGATATCATTGGTCGTTTTGAATTAGAACGCAAAATGGAAGTGGACTCAACTAACTTGGAGTGCGCAACTGGAAGTTAGTCAAAGATCATTGCATTGTTAATTACTTGACTACAGCACCACCTATCGGATCTTAGCATATCTATAAACTATCAGCTTGACAAAACAAGTCTATTATGTGAATATAACCTCAATTGGTCAAGTCGTTTAGGAGTTACACGATCGCTAAGAAACGTATACCAACGTTTGTATATATGAAAATTTAAAAGGTGCGCATACGAGATGTTTGAAGCGTTCTGCCAGGGGGTTAATGCCGACATATTGTTCTGCCAATGAAAATGTATACTTGAAATGATTGCCCTAACAGCATATTAAAAAATTAAGCTTAACTAAATGATAAAAATTTCGTTGCTCACACGACGCGTTTGGAGTCATCTGCCACCCTGTTAATACCGGCCACTTAGTCAAGTCGCCCACAACATAGGTACTCTCAAAAAATAGACCTTACCTTATCATCACTAAAAAATGTCACTGGCTCTTATGTCGTTTTCGATTGGTAATCCAGAAGCGTCCGGAAGAACTCTCCGCGATTCTGAATTCAAATCCAGAAGCAAATTTCTCTTCTTTTCAGTGGAAGAACTGTCAGTTGAGTGCCAATCAAACGCTTTCAGAAGCGTTCGGATTGCTTCCGGACGGTTCTGGATTAAAAATCGAAAACGACATTAGACTAATACCCACAAACCAGTAAGAATAGACCGTCGACTCCTCCCACATAACGGACTTTGCCTACAAGCTGCTGGCGGGCCCAGGATTTTTCATGTATTGGTGCTGTACAAAATCAAAGGAGCGCCATTAACGCACGCATACTTGAAAAATCCTAGGCCCATGGTATAGCATGTAAAATCATTCCCGCCATTAATTTTGACATTTACACGTATTCACAGCCAGGGTATTTTTTTTAGGGTGGAGTCGGGTAGGTGCACGGGAAGTCGGCGGTCTATTCTTACTGGTTTGTGCTAATACCCATCTCATACACCATTGTCAATGTCACCACACCATATTGGTGTTTGGTTGAAAACGATCTACACCACGTGCAAGCAAACAGAGAGAATTACTCCGAAAAGGGTGTGGCTTGTGTGTTTATCGTTCTAGTTAAGATACAACTAATGTTAAGTCAGCACATTGTAAAATGCTACGGCATTCCTCTCACATACACAACAGATAAGTTAAGATACAACCAATGTTATTTCAGCACGAGATATCGAATTGCAATATGCTACGGCATACAGATAATTCCTCCCACATATACCTACAACAGATAAGCTAAGATGCCACAAATGTTATTTCAGTAGAAGATATCAAACTGTAATATGCCACGGCATAAAGATAATTCCTCCCAACAGATATGATAGCAAAGAAATGCAACCCATGCATTTCTTCCTTATAAATAACCCACAGAACAAAAATGTATCTCATAGTATTAAGCGACTTCAATAAAGAGAGACGTAGTCTCTAAAGAATAATTTTCTTAAGTTCAATTTAATTAAAATTGATAACTGGCGCCCGAGCAGGGACCAGTTAAGTGATAATAAATTCTCAGTAGCTTCCCCCCACTAGAGGTAAGGGGTTACTGTTGAAAAGAATTTAGCTTAAAAAGTGTGAAATTCGACAAAATATTTGTGTAGTAGCCAGAACCATTAGTAGGAAGCGGGCAAATTCAACGCCGTTATCCAAAGAGGAAAACTTCGAACTGCTCGAGAAAAATTGCCGAAAAATACACTGCCGGTCCAAGTGTGCCCATTAACCCGGACTAAGCGCACTCATCAGACTAGAACACCAGAAGGGTCTCAATCTCCTGCGTTGCCCCGCAGCTCATCAAAACGAGAAAGTTAAATATGAGGATTGGCGTTTTTACGTAAGAAACTAAAGTTTTTTCTTAAAAATATAAAAAAAAAAAATAAATAAAAAATTATTAAATAAAGGTACTATACCTACCTATATATCTAAATGAAATATAATTGAATACATACAAAAAATAAATAACAGATATAACTAAAATACAATACAAGAATTGACCAATATATATATACAATATATTTAAATATACCTATCTATAAGATTCCTACATACACATACATACACAATATAAACAATTATTAAGAAATAAGTTTTCCAAATATTATACAAATCTATTTAAACATATTCTACAAGTACCCTAAATACATTTTTAATAATTGACATTATCCTTATCTACCTTAATTCCCTATTTCCACACATATATATACAAAATGAAAGAACTTAAAGCCACAGTACTTAACCTAACTGGAGCAGTAAATGCTCAAATCGATTACATAAAAAAGTTAGACCAAAGAATTTCATTTTGGGAAAATAAGCTATCAGCCCCAGAATCGGTAGTTGAAACTGGTTTACCAGTCCCTCGAACAGAAGACGATCTTAAAGATATCGCCAAGCTTCCCGATTGCGTTAAGGAGCTACAGGTTTTCGATGGAAACCCTGTAGAATACATTTCATGGATTCATACAGTTGAAACCATACTAAGGGACTATGACATAGTTAAGTCCAAACCTCTATATAGTATCAGGCAAAAGATTCGGGGACATGCAGATACAGCTCTCATTTCCTACAACATCTTCAATGAAGATTGGAATGCTATAAAAAAGTGTCTCTCACTGCATTATGCAGATAAAAGAGATATCCGAACATTAGAACACCAACTAAATTCAATGGTACAAAGAAATTCGTCAATTGATGAGTTTTACGCAAGTGTCAACCATCAGTTCTCACTCCTAATTAATAAAATAAAAACAGAAGATTATTCCGTAGAAACTATAACCGCATTAGTTGAAAGCTATCGAAACAGAGCTCTCGATGTCTTCATACGAGGACTAAATGATGAACTCTCAAGGATTCTAATAATCCAAAAACCCCAGACTCTCCCAGAGGCATACGCAACATGTCTCGAAGTTCAAAACCTAAATTATAGAAATATTTCTTTACATAAAAAAGATTTCTCTAATCAAATAACTACCCCCATAAACCAAATATATAATCCATATAAAGGAAAACAAATGCAAGCAACTAAGCCACTTCCTGTACAACAGAGAAATTTGGCATATAATATTCACCAATACCAGAGGAATCAATATCCCCCTCGACAAATTAACTATCCTCCACCACCAAGGCCAACGCAACCAAAGCCTCCAATTCCGATGGAAACCGACCAATCCATCCAATCAAGACATGCCAACTATATGAACCGCCCAAATTACAATCCACAGTTTTATCAAAAACAAAACTATAATCAACAGCGCTATCAACAACAAGATAGTAACCCAGCATTTAAGCAAAATATGCAACACAATCCAGGACACACCCAACAAAAGTATCAAAAAATGTACAATATCGAAACAGAAGAAGAAGAGTATTTCGATGAATATACGCAAGAATATGACGACCACAATAACGATTATCAAGAAAACACAGAAGAACCTTCACAGGCAAATTTTACGACAGAAGCCTCTCTAGCATACCTTACATAGAATATATAACCCGCGACGGTAAGGTATTGAAATTTTTAATTGATACCGGAGCTAACAAAAATTTTATTAAATCAGAAATTGCAACAAATCCAAAACCAGTCCAAACCCCCTTTAAAATCCAATCCGCTGGAGGAGAAATCCCCATCAACAAAAAATTTAGTGCTAAATTCTTTAAATGCATAGGCAATAATGACACAATTGACTTTTTTATTTTACCCAACCTTACATCCTTTGATGGAATTATCAGTGATTACACACTAAAAGAATTAGAAGCCGTTATAGATAGAAAAAACAATATTCTAACATTTGGATTTACAGACAAAAAAATTCCTTTAAAAGGAAAGGCATCAAAACAGGTCAATAATATGGAAATTAGAGACGACCATCTAAATTACGAGACAAAAGAACAGATTAGGAAAGTAATCAATAAATACAAAAAGATTTTCGGACCAATAAACGATAATGAGACAATAGGCACCACTAGAAAAGCAGAAATTAACACATCAACAGATGAGCCAGTATATACTAAATCCTATCCTTACCCTTTTAGTATGAGAGATGAAGTTCAAACTCAAATCACAAAACTCTTAGCCGATGGAATCATACGACCATCAAAAAGCCCATATAATTGCGACCTTATTTATAAACCTGGAAGAATAAATGTAGTAGCAGATGCATTATCTAGATTAAAAACTGAAATAAATACCTTAACCTCTAACTCATCCGAAACCATGCATAGCGCAAAAGAAGACAGTACAGACCTTATCCCACACGTTGAAGCACCAATAAACGTATTCAGATATCAACTCATTATCAGCCAACGAGAAACAAGTGCTTTTGAGGAACCTCATACAGGTTATTATCGACACTATATTGGAATACAGGATATTAACAAAGAAAAACTTATTCAGGTATTAAAAGAAAATTTAAACCCCAATCTTATAAATGGAATCAAAATTCCAGAACATTTTATTCAGTTACTTCAAGATGTATACAGGGAGCATTTCAGTAAATTCAGAATCCGAATAACACAAAGAGTAGTAGAAGATATAGCTAACGAAGATAATAAATGCATCATTATTCAAAAACAACATAAAAGAGCTCACAGAAACCATCTAGAAAATAAAGAACAAATCTTAGAAAAATACTATTTTCCACAAATGACTAAACTCATTAAGAAATATACAAAAAATTGCGAAATTTATAACAGTAGCAAATATGATAGGCATCCTAATAAACCTTATCTTCAAGAAACCCCTATTCCCAAATACCCATCCGAAATACTTCATATAGACATCATGGAAATAAACCATGAAAAATTTATAACATGCGTTGACAAATTTTCAAAATTTACTAAATTCTTCCACATAAAAGAAAAATCTGCATTATATCTCAGGAAGAAAATAATAAAAATATTGCACTATTTTACTGTGCCTAGAATATTAGTTTCCGATAATGAATCCAGTTTCATCAGTCCAATTATTTCCAATTACATAAAAGCAATTGGAATAGAACTATATCTCACTCCTCCAAATAAAATCGAAGTGAATGGAACAGTTGAAAGAGTCCATTCTACCATACTAGAACTAATGAGATGTCTGCGAAAAGAATACACCGACCTTTCCTTAAAAGAAATAATCCTTATATCAGTAGATCGTTATAACAATAGCATACACTCCGTAACCGTAACAAAGAAAAAACCGAGCGATATTTTCTTTGGCAGAATACAGAAAATAAACTATCAAAATTTAATAGATTTCCAAAATAAAGTAAACAAAGATTTGACTGAATTGATTAAGAGAAACTAGAAAAAGAAAATTAACCTGGAAAATTACAAAAGAAATAAACCACAAGCCTACAAAGAAGGTCAAGTTATTTACGCATCAAATAAAAGAAGAGACGGAAAAAATAAGCCACCCTTTAATAAAGAAATATTTGCAAAGGACAATAAAGTTACAATCACAACTGCAAGCGGGAAACGAATTCATAAATCCCACATAAAAAATATACAAGAGTAACATAAATCAATCTTCTCCAATTTCAGGTCAATTTTGAGCCTTGCGCTCGCCACACTAAGCGTGTATGAATACCATAGCCCTATAGTGACTATAAAACAAGGAGAAGGAAAAATAATAGACGGAACCTTCAAAATAGTTCATATAATAAATATAAGAAAATATGAAATACTTGTTAACGAAATATCATTAGACATACGCCACCAAATAAACATATCAAGCATACTGAAACCCCAATTAATTCATCTTTTACACCGAATAGACAACTTACTACATCAATTAAACAGGTCTCCAAGGCCACGAAGATCAATAAACTGGATCGGATCTGCATGGAAATGGATTGCAGGAAATCCAGATGCAACCGACTGGGATCAAATTCTAGCAAGCCAAAACAGAATTGTTGAAAATAACAATAAACAATATAAAATAAATAGTAGAATTATTGACACAGCAAATAACCTTATCACAAGCTATAACCACATCCTCTCAAAATTAGACATGCAAACAAACGAACAATTCGAGCAAATGCTCTTTAATAAACTAACAATAATTAAAGATGAAATAAATGAAATTGTACTAGCTTCCCAATTAGCAAAAAAAGGAATAATAAACACAAATCTTTTAGATCGCACCGAAATCAATCCTGCAATCTCTCAAATAGAAACCCTACCCTACACCAACGAAATTGAGGCATTGGAATATGCCGAACCCACTGTTATACGCAAAGACTCTATTTTATTATACATAATTTCGCTACCCAAAACTAGTAAAAATGAATATAATCATATTCTTATTCGTTCTACCGTAACAAATTCACAACAGGTACATTTGGAATATGAAGCATTATTAGTAAATCAGTACCAACAATTTGGCATAATAAATAAATGCGATTCCATAAACTTTATATTAATCTGTCGAAATCATCAACTAAAACCAATTTCTAATACACATTGTATTACTCAACTAATAAAAGGCCAAAATGCGAAATGCGATTATGAATACAATTATCTTCCAATTATCGAAAACATAAATGATAATACGGTACTCTCGTACATGAAAAAACAAGCCAACACCTAAAAGGTAGCTTCGTCATACAATTTACGAATGAAACAATTGAAATAAATGGCCAAAAGTTTTCCAGCAAAGAAACATTAACATATCAACCCTTACCCCCTATCCTTCAAAATAATGTTACTAGAAAAAATATAAGACTAAATTTAGAATATATACATAGTCTCCATCAAGGAAACATAGAAAAAATTAAAGAATTTGATACAAATGTTAAAGTATCAATATTATCAGATATAATAATTTTTGTAATAATTGTCATAAGTATAATTATAATTATACTATTGTAAACAAAAGAAAAATGTAAAAACCCCAAATAATGTCAATATAATACCATTAACCACATTAAATACTACAATGTTAGAAGACAGGAGACTCGATGATCTCAATCCAATAAATGCAAAATTTTAAAAAAACAAGAAAATAAAAACAAGTGATCTACGAGACGCAGATATTTAAAGAAGGGAGAGTTAAGATACAACTAATGTTAAGTCAGCACATTGTAAAATGCTACGGCATTCCTCTCACATACACAACAGATAAGTTAAGATACAACCAATGTTATTTCAGCACGAGATATCGAATTGCAATATGCTACGGCATACAGATAATTCCTCCCACATATACAACAGATAAGCTAAGATGCCACAAATGTTATTTCAGTAGAAGATATCAAACTGTAATATGCCACGGTATAAAGATAATTCCTCCCAACAGATATGATAGCTAAGAAATGCAACCCATGCATTTCTTCCTTATAAATAACCCACAGAACAAAAATGTATCTCATAGTATTAAGCGACTTCAATAAAGAGAGACGTAGTCTCTAAAGAATAATTTTTTTAAGTTCAATTTAATTAAAATTGATAACTTTCTCGATGCATTATGCGTTGTTGGATTGCATGGGGAGATTTCGTGTGGAATGTCGTGGCTGGCTGCCAGTGGTGGTTGCTGTGGGAGAAAATTATTTTTGTTGGATAGGAGTAGGAGTCGGATCTTAAGTGAGAGACATAATTCATATAGGATTTTTGCATATGAGATGTGCTTTATGAGAAATACCTTTTGTGAGGTTTGATGGGAGAGCAAGGTGAATATTTTTTGTTGTGCATCTCGGTCTCGGGCAGTGCTGCCAGTGTTTTGACATAAGAATTCCCACGCAAGTTACAAAAAAATCCCTTTTTTCCCTCGCCTGGCTCGAAAAAGTACCTTAGATTTTCCCACACATATTTTATTTTTTATTTATTTTTATTTATTTGATTAGATATTTGAAGGCTTACACATTAAGATAATATTATCTTTTAAAATAGTGATAAGCTAAGTAATGAATTTAAAAGAAACAATGATTACTACCTTTAAACGAGAATAATAACAATTAAAAATATAAATATAAACGGCCGATTAAAGTTTACAAATACAAAAGGAAGTTGGTACATAAAAATATAAAATAACAAGAAACAATTACAAGGAAAACAAAATGAGATACATATTACTTAGTTAAATATAAATTAATATAAAATAAAATATAAATTAATTAAAATAATTGGCCGACAAGTAAGATTTTAATACGGTTGAAAAATTTTACGAAAGGAAAACAAAAAATTAACGAAACAAAAAAACAGTCTCAATAACTATGGGGAAAACCTTAGTGTATTACAGGCAAAGCTCCACCCTATACTAAATAATGAGCTAACCACATCAAAAAAATTAGCATCAAAGCCGTTCACATCTATATATTCCCGGACAGTCAAGCAGCAACAAATGCCCTTAGCTCACCTATCATTGGATCCAAATCAGTAATACTTAATACACTATGACTATTTCAACACCTTTCAAAGGCTTAGGGCCAGCTTCAAAGGTTCCGGAAAAAGTTCCGGATAATATTATCCAATAAAATCCCTGTGATACTAGTTTCTAAGATTCTTGTCTGTCAATTATTTATGTATATACAACTTGTTTGTAATAGTGTTAATTATTATGAATATTGATTAGTGTTCATGATACAATTTTTCCAACTATTTTTACATTGAGACTGATGTAGAAATTAGTTTTCTAAAAATTCAAATAAATCCATGTTGTAGCTGCAATCTAAGCTCGTCAACGAAAAACTCATCTGAAACTATATTGTTTTTAGCCACTTCAAATAAATATTTGCTTACGGGCTTTAACAGGCACTTGAACCGCCTGATAGACTATACTATAGACTTTATCTGTTAGATATCACAACCCGAGACATTTGAAATTTATGGTGGATTCCTGGCCATGAAGGCTTCGAAGGAAACGAAAAGCAGACGAATTGGCCAGAATAGGCTCCGAAACCCCTTTCACGTCACTGGAACCTTTTTGATATACCCCCAAATCGGCTCAAAACTTAGCCATAAAAAGCTGGGAACATACAAAATGTATCTCATATTGGGAGAATAATAAGAATAACAAGAATTAACAAGGCCCATAGCAGACATGATATTAGAAAACTTTGTATAGGATTCCTTATAGGGCATCATGTGTTACAATACTACCTAAGCTAAATAAATCCAGCCAACTCAGCGGAGACCAGGCTATGTATGGAAGAAGACGAAACAACATTATATGCGAATTTGGAAGGAAGATCTTTTCCAGGGACCCCAAAGAGATGAACAATATAGATAGATATAGAAAAATAGATGGCGACGTTCGTGACGTTTTCATTTTACGTTATTTGGCCCCAGGTCTTCTTTCTTTTTGTGTCAATACAAGCGCTTGTTCATGAAAGCAGTCAGGTGTATAAAATAAATTGTCTTCCTGAAGTTGACCAAGAAAATTAAAGTATAGTTGCAAAGAACAAAAATTCCCTTTTGTTTGTTCTGGAAAACAGAAAGTTTCCCTTAACCTTTTAGCTCATTTCGAGTACAAAAATTCCCACAAAAAGGGAAATTTCCCACAATCTGGCAGCACTGGCAGCCACGATCATCGCATTGTTTCATATTCGTTGTATCGTGTTCGTGTATGAATTTTTGTTGCACGTGTGCTCTCTCTGTTCATTTGTATTATTACGAGTTGGGTGGGGCCGATGATTTTGCAATGAAATATCTTGCTCGCATTTTTAGGGGGTAGGTCAGTAAAGGCATGTATTTATAGGTACTACATAAGGCGTATTTTTTTGGGAAGTGAGTATAACAAAACCAAAAGTGAGTTTAACAATTTTGCATGTAAAACCAAAAGTGAGTATAGGCGTATTTTTTTGGGAATCTATAGCTAGCTCACTTTTACTTTTACATGCAAAACTGGTATACTCACTTTTGGTTTTGTTATACTCACTTTTGGTACATGCAAAACTGTTATACTCACTTTTGATTTTATTATACTCACTTCCCAAAAAAATACGCCTTATAACATAACCAAAAGTGAGTATAACAGTTTTGCATGTAATAGTAAAAGTGAGCTTGTGGACAATCAGTCATGGCTCGCTCGTCGATCGAGTGAGAGGGCAGTGAGTGAGTGAGCAGGGGTATGCTAGTTGTTTAAAATGCGCACATATTTTTTTTAGCTGTAGCTCTGGTTGGAAAAGTAGTTTTGTTGTAGGTAAGAGAATAAAATCCCTAATGTGAAGAGATCTGCGCAATAAATTTTCACTTAAGTTGGGACGGGCTATACAAATTTTTTCCGGTAACATTTTGAAATAAATATAGTATATATCCCAAAATATGGTTCGTCTTCTTTCTATCAAGCCATAAAATAACAAATTCCATTAAAGGATGGCTACGATGTCAATGGATTAAAATACGTCTAAGAAATCTGCTGCTACTGCTACTCACTTCATACCTCGTACCTCAATTTGCTATTGCTATCAGCGTTGCCACTAAAATCTAAAGCTAATGTAGTACGTTAGCCAACAAAATGTAGCAGTTTTAAGCAAAATGTAGTACCATATGAGTTTTTGTTTTTATTGATTTCGTCGCGTATGTCTGTGAAAAAAGTGGGCATGTGAAGCTTTAATAGAGCTTAGTATACCTAATGTTAATGGCAAGAATTTGCAGACACTCGATGAACATGAATGTAGGTTGTGGCTACTGCATCCTTTGAAAATATTTTTGGACAGACATTGGACAGTTTTTCACTCACCCCGCTAAGAGGTCTACTGACTACTGATGACTGATGTGTCAACCGAAACCTCTCGATTGACACATCAGTATAGTCTCATAAACTATAAAAGAACATTTTTGTTTTACTAGTTGTTTAGCAATATGTAATTTGGCAAAAGCACCAATTCAAGTTTTGTCAAAGGAAGTTGGTTTTATCCGACAACATTTGCCTTAATATGGCGGAGTTGAATGCAGTACTACATACATTACGCGAACAATTTCAGAACACAGAACAGAGTATGATGCTGTTTGTAATTGTTATGTTTCTAAAAATTCGGTATCCGAAACCACGTTCAAAAACCGATCCATATTTGCAGTTGCTTGCAGGTGCAGCCCAAGAAAAATAATAAACAAAAATTTTAATTGAAGATCAGTTGTCTGAATTCTGGCAGGATATACCCTGCTCTGTCTGAGCAGGGCCTGTCTGAATTCTGCTGATAGACATAGACAAATACTTCATATCGTACGTAAATGGAATGATGCAAAGTTTCTATATTTATTTATTTAGTTATATGTAAAAGCAAAAGTGGAAAAATTTACAAAAGAAAAGTTTTTCGAAAAGAGTAAAATGATTAGGCGGAGCTTAACAAATGTAGTACTTTGGGGTAAAGATGTAGTATGTAGTACAGCGTTGAAAAATCAAGCAAATATGTAGCACAGTACTACATATGTAGTACAAGTGGTAACGCTGATTGCTATGCTACTTGCTTCGCAGTTTCACTCTTCTGCGATTTGTTTTGTGGTTGTGATTCATGTCGCGACTGTGATTTGTATGTATCTATACGACCCCTTGCTTCGCGTTCGCAGTTTCGCTTTTGTACACGGCAAGTAGCCATTGGCCCCATACGCTGACGTCAAAATTACGTCAGTGCCACATATATATGTGGCGTGCTACATACCGTGTACTAGCACCTTTAGGATCCTCTGTTCAAAACAAGAACGAGAAGGTTGGAACGCAAAGTGTAGGAAAAATGAAATTAATAAGCAAAAGCAAACCCTCAAGGTAGGGAATGTAAAAACGAATTTATGGAAAAAGAAAATTATTTCACTTTGCGGTTTTAGGCCAACGGATAACTTCCGATTACCATACGGTTCACGGTACAACGGTCACTAAAGACACAACGGGTCGCGAAATTACAGAGTAGCCGTTAATTGCTACTATAAAAGAACGGAACGAAATCTCACTCGACTATTTTTCACAAAGCAACAATTCAAACGATAACGAACTATCTACCACACTGAAAACACCCTACTTATCTGTTTTTTTTTCTTCTATCCTTCCTCTCCTAGGAAAATATTATGTCCTCTGACCTGGCGGATGGGGGTGACCAAAAGCTCCCCGCTACAACCACTGGATAATGATGTCCACACTGCACGAAAAACTCTTCTTTCGTCCTGTGGATTTTTCTCGTCTTAACTTCCTTTTTTTCCTTTTTCGACACAACTTGTCTTCACTATTTTATTTGCTCTTTTTTCAACTTCTTCTCTATACGTCCTGTCTCTCAGGCGGTTAACCAAAAAGTGACGTTCGCCGCGCTGATAGATCTTCCACACACCAACACCCACACACACACACACACGCAGCCTTTCATACATGGGGCGAATTCAGCCATCTTTTTTATTCGTTCAAGGCCGAAATCGTAGAATTTATTCATTAGAATTTTTGTGTTTTAATACACTTATTTTTTTTCGCTGTTCGATTTTTCGATATGCGTTTTTTGTGTTTATTTATTAAAATATGACGTCCTTGTCGCCCTGTCATTTTTGGCGGGAGGAGTCTTTATGTCGTAGTTGTCAAAGCAAAGGGAATCACGTCCAGAGCTTTGACAACTTCTACTTCGGTGAAACATTCATTCCAGCAGTATTCACAATAGCGATCTTGCACTGTCGATTAGATATCTTAGTGGTTGCTTAGGTTCGCTTTTTGCCAACCCCGACCAGGCTTAAATAGGATTATTTTTCAAAAACAACAACTAATGTCGAGTGAGCTTTCGCGCAGAAAGGGTAGTAAGCTAACCGAACCCAGGAAGTTGGAAGTTATCGTTTACAATATTATTTTCTTTTAGTGATGGCTTGTTTTGCCATATTTATTTAGGATGGGCACTTGGCCTTTCGATAACTGCTTGTTTTGATTCGACGAGGACAGACGTCCTTTTTGGGTTTAAACGCCTCAGTGAAAGGGTGGAATTCTTTCGCCGATAATTTGATGTCGGTGGGGATCAACTGTCCCTTGTTTTTATCCATATATTGGGGAACTGCACCGCAAGGTTCAACGGTGAACGGGATACAAAGATAGATAGATGACGAAAACGCTATTAAAGGTTTCCCGCTGCTATTGACTGACAACGCAGTTTATTGCTGGCAAGGCGTTCAGAAAGAAGCCAACACATGGAACCAAGTCAACAAAATGCTACGCACGTGTCACATCGGCATATAGCATATGGATATTTATATGCAAGCAGAAACCGAAGGAGCCCACCGATGACTTCATTTGTAAAATGACGGGCTTTATTGGCAAAACTACCAGAGCCAGCGCCAAAATAACCAATGATGATCGACCTCATTTATGGTCTTCTTCATCTCTCAATCCGTGATGGTGTACCATGAGAAAGTGTCACTAACTTTCAAGACCTACTCACCAAGGCAAGAACTTTCGCTGTTAGAAAAGCAAACAGACCATGCTTCAATGTCAGACTTAAGGCCGAAGAGATGCAATTACTGCAAGTTCACAGGTCACACCATCAGTGAGTGCAGACGAAAGGAAAACAATGAATTCCTGAAGAAATCATCAGCGCCAGCAAAACCAGAATCCAAGCTTCACTGCTACAAGTGCAAGGCGCCGGGATTTGTAAGATCCAACTGTCCCACTTGTAAAGATTTACTGGAAGGACCTTCGACGGTATCCTTCAATTGTATCAAAACTACATAATAATTCGTTAGCTGTAACTCCTTACACCAACCAGACGGGAACAGCTCAAAATCGAACTGGAGAAGATGTTAGAATACGAAATAATCGAAGAATTCGAATCTCCTTGGGCTGCACCAGTTATAGGCGTATTTTTTTGGGAATCTATAGCTAGCTCACTTTTACTTTTGCATGCAAAACTGGTATAATCACTTTTGGTTTTACATGCAAAACTGTTATACTCACTTCAGGTTTTGTTATACTCACTTCCCAAAAAAATACGCCTTATCTTAGTTCCCAAGAAAAACGGAGGCGTGTACATCGACTATATCATCGCAATTCCGGACATGTATCCATTACCAAGGATAGTTGACCTGCTGCACTGAACATCGAACACATCATTCAAAAGTACACTGGACTTACAGTCCGGATACTATCAAATTGCAATAGACGCAGAAGATCGTGATAAGACGGCATTCATCACACCATTTGGAATGTTCCGCTTTAACAGCATGCCTTTCGGGGCTCTACGAATTAACAGCAAAGGAATTAACTCAAAAAAAAAATATATGAAATAAGTCCCAAAAATTTCCATATGAATTTAGGAGGTATTGCAGGTGAAAGAACTCCAAAGTGTTGGGACTTTTTTCATCACGTTTTGGATTTATAACACCTTTTAGTGTTAGGAGTTTTTTCATAAAGAAATACCTATCTCCCAAAGCCATGCAGATGAAATAAGTGCAAATTAGGACTTATTTCATCAGCACGGCTTTGGGAGTTATTTCATGTATGTTTGGAGTTATTTCATTTGTATTAAAATAGCAATTTGTAAGAACATTTTGCCTTCTAATGTACATCTAACTAATCGCCCTCGGCAGATGGCGCGGTCGACGCGATCGCCTCGAACGCCGCGCGCGCCCCCCCCCCCCCTTCGCGCTAACCCACATATAAGATAGAGCACATTTTTATATTTACATTTCTACAGGTATTTCCCTTTTTGTTTATCCTGGTCAACAAGAAATCAAGGAAATTAATAACTATGTAAACAATTTTCATTAAATAAATACAAATGTTGCTTTCCACCACTTTGGGACTTTTTTCATCTTTTCTTATTAGATATTAATTCATGATGAATTAACTCCTAAATGTTTGGACTTACTTCCACTTTGGATTGGGACTTATTTCAATTTGCTTTAGGACTTGTTTCATTAAAAAAGTTTGGAGTTATTGCATTTATTATTAGAAGTTCTTTCATTAGGAACTATTTCATTTGGAGTTAATTCCTTTGCAGTTATTTCGTAGAGCCGCCTTTCGGCCTACGAACTGCCCCAGCGACGTTCCAAAGAATGATGGTCAGATTCCGTAATCCAGTAACAGATGTAACCTAGATGACATTATCGTATGCTCCAGCAACTTTGAATGAACAAAAAAATGTCTATTTTACATTCAAAACAAAATAAAGAATCCCGAAAACGAGATCCCGAAAAATTATATAAAATGAAAAATTTGCGCAATTTTCGGGATTTTGGTTTTCGGGATCGTGTCCCCAGAATACGCTACTACGAGCTTTGTAATTTTTTAATAAAATAAATTAACTTTTATTTATTTTTAAATAAAAAAATAAAAAACGAATTATAACAGAAGCAAACTGAAATTCACAAATTTTTTACAAATGACTGAAGAAACTTTATAAAAACAAAAATTAGTTACATGTTCAGGAATTTAGGTGTTCTCGATGGTCCTGGAGCGTTGATTGGTGGTGGTAGCTTAGCTTTTATTTCAATGCCACTTACAGACCACTTGTTCAAACGTGCCCCGATAGGCCAAGCGACAGAAAAATGTGCCAAAAAACATACCTTTATACGGTTCCGAATGAAGCTGTGCCTTAAAGATATATTTTAAACAAAAAGAAAAACTCACCATAAAATCGTTTTATGTAATTATTACCATTCACATGAGAGCGACAAACTACCTACGAACGAACGAATATTAATAAGTTTTGACAGTCCGTTCACATGAACACTTTTCTAGGTCGAGGCAGTTCGCGAATTTCAGCCATCAGTCTCTACCCGCAATGTCTAATTTGAGGTTAAGTTCAAACGAATATTTTATTCGCTTGTTTGTGGATGGCGAAAGTGTATTGGATTGCGAATAAACTTTGACAATTCGCGTCAAGGGTCTTTTTGTACGCGGCAAAAAGTTTTGAATTCGAAATTTCGTTATTTAAACTGTTTATAAACTTGTTTTCTTAATACATTTTGATTGGATAATTAATTATCCTCCTCTTGGAATAATAAAATGTGCAATTTTCTGTCTATAAATGTGGTTTGTTCGCATTTCAACAATTCGTTCCTTCGCTCCCATGTGAATGATGCTTTACAAATAGAATTAATTAATATATCGTCCCCTTTCTGCGTTAAGCACGTATCTACAAAACATCTATTCTTCAGGAATAATTAAACGCATGTATCAGTAAAATCTTTCTATTATTTATAATTTGACAGTTTGACTAACCTGGAGGTCAATATGATGTCAGCCTGTCAAAAATTGACATGATTTTTGACATGTGTATTGTGTTCGATTAAGGGAAGCTATTCTTTTTTTTAATTCCTGACGAATGAATGTTTTGTAGATACGTGCTTAACGCAGAAAGGGAACGATATGCAATTTAAGCATAAAAACCGCCTCATGCCGTGCCTGCTTCCAGGAGAAAGGATATCCGAAAGTCGTTGACGACTAAAGAAGACGGTATTACCAAGTTTAAATTTTGGTTAATATGTACTTTTAAATATTTTTTTTAAATGTTTCCTTATTAGCAATGTTCATATCCAACGTTCAAAGGTGCCCCAGTCTCCCCTATTTATTTTGGTTAACAAATTGACGTCATTTATGACACAATCGATAGCACTTTGGATAGCACTTTCGATAACATTTAACACAATCGTAGATTGGTAGCACAGTTTTTATCTGGGCTAAGTCATAAGCCCCGATGATTATCCGGGCTAACGATTTGTATGGAGAACTTGCTAAGCCCATATAAAGGATTGAAAAAAAAATCCCGCCTGTTGTTATATTATAAAAGTGTTAGAAAGTTATACAAATGAATTGCAAATGAAATTAAATGAAAAAAATAAATAAAATAAAAGCTGTACATACTACTGAATTCACAAGAGTTATACAACAGTTAATTATTAATATAGATGATAAAGTGGGCGCAGTAGCGCGGTAGTTAGTGTGCTGGACTACCGCGCGAGGGATCCCCAGAAAAACACGAATTACATCTTAAGGTTTTTTCTACTGCGCCACCTCTCGCGAACGTCTGACAAACATCCGAGTATAACTGTCCTGAAAAATCTTCTCAATTCAGCCGTTCGGACTCACACAAAACGAATGGTTGTGAGAAGCTAGGCCTACGGTGTCTACACGCCTGTTGCGCCACCTATTTATTTATTATTTATGAAATGATAAAAATGGTTGCGTGTGTTGGGAGGAGCTGAACTGTCAACTGATCACCACTTGAGGCCTGTAACAAATACTACAAGTACCTACTTGTAGTACAAGTGAATTTATACAACTGTATCACATTTCTGTAACACGGAACTACTAGCCGACTGGCACTTCTACAAGTGTAGCGGGCAAATACTACAAGTGGGAAATTTCGTGATTATCCTGTTTCCGTAACTCAGAACTACAAGTTTAGAAAAAAAAATAAATCTGGGGTGGGATTCTGTAAAAAACGAAACGAAAACCGCTTTCGTTTTCACTAAACCTGTCTCTATCATATATGTGGCAATAGACAGAGACTGCTATTGTCGAAGCGATAGCGTTCGATCGTTTTCGTCTTACATAATCTGGCCCCTGACTTGTAGACTAGTAGATGAAATCTTACACCGAAAGAAAAACGTTGGTAAAATCAAGCATGAACCTTATTTGATTTTGCGTCAACCAATGGGCATTGTCATTTCAACAAATGCGACATTTTAAATTTTTTATAAAAAAAAACATACCGGGTATTTTTGCATAAATCTATCACGCCATTGTCAATTTCGTATTTACTAAATAACCACGCATTAGGTTCTTCGTATTAAAGCAAGCACGGTAAGCGATTGATTAAGCACGATCATTGTTGATTAACAAATTCGAAATTGTACAATGATCGTGCTTCTTTTAACACGTTCATGCTTACTTTTTCATAGGGAAGTGATTAAACAAGCATGATCATTGTTAATCAACAACGAAAACATTGTACATTATTTTTCGTGATACTTTTAAAATGTCCATGCTTAAGTTAGCACAGGATAGTGATTGATGAAGTATGACCATTGTTGTTCAACAAAGAAAACATTGTAATGCTTTTGCTTAAAACGTCCATACTTACTTTTACCATTTTATTTCTACTCGCACCCAGCTGAAAAGAGTATTAAAAACTGAAAATGCATTCTTCATTGATAATGTTTATAAGCAAAAACGTTTTGTATTTTAGAAAAGTAAAATTGATCTAAGAAAAATCACATTACTTTTACATTAGTATTTAATGAACTTTGATATATACAATTTGACTTAAGGCTAGTTAACAAAATGGTGATGAAAAATTAATATTTTAATATGTTAGCTCAACAACAGGGGCCCAACAGAGTATGATGACTTTTTTAAATAATGTTTGTGTTTCTTTAACAATGTTTATGCTTGGCTGCATTATTACTTTAACATTTTCGTGATACAACAACGTTTGTGTTCCTACAACAATGTTTTATGCTTGACCGATAATAATCATTATTACTTGAACATTTTTGTTCAACTGAAGTGTGATACGTTAACAACGTTTCTAATTGTTACACGTGCCCGGTTGTGATTATGAGAAATATTTTTTAGAAACATGTCCGTGATACCACAGATACTATAGTAACTCTATTATCTGTGGTGATACTTTTAACATGTTCATGTTCATGATACTTTAATAATGGTCAATGGTATTTTACCTTGAAAATGTTTGTGTTAAATTGTACTGTAATCTATGTACTCCAACTACGAATGTGTTTAATTTATAAGAAATATGGTTGATTCTAAATTTATTGAAAAACGCTTAAATTATCTGTAAAGTCCCTAAGTTGTAACTTCATCCTGTTTATTGTTGTTTAGCAATGAAATCAGCAATTAAATTGAAGGGTAACAATGTTACCATTTTTGAAACAACTACAAATATGTTCAAACTAAACATATCTGTGATACTTTCGAGCATTTTAATCAACAACGCCGAAGTAGTTGTTTCAAATATACATATACCTACAGCGTTTTTGTTTTTATCACGTACGTATTTGATTTGACAATTTTAAGCCCATTGTTAGCTAACAACGAAAAATGTTTGATTCAACCAATGTTTTTTCTTTCGGTGTACATGTGATTTAAGACTTGTAGAGGCTTTAATTAAGCAAACATTTCGCTGAAATTCAACATTTCGAAATGCTGGAAAATGTATGGCGAAATGCTGAACATTTGGCCTGAAATGCTGCATTTAGTCGAAATGATGAATTTAGGTGCGGTGTAAACGTACTATTATGCAATGTTTTTCCATTTTTTTGTAAATCGATTTGCTGAATAAGAAAAATGCACAGAAGAATGCAAAAAAAGCACACACAAACTTGCATGTTAAGTTTTGTTTCCAAGAATTAAAGAAAGTTATTGAAAATGATCACGGATAATAGAGTAAATCCTGGATAATCGATTTCTAAATAAATAAAATTTAGGGCCAGTTTCAAGACTAGCTGATAAAGTCTCGGATAGCCTATCCGGAATTTATATGTCAGATAAACTTCAACTTTCGGTTTCAAAGGTTTCGGATAGTTATAGCTGACAGATAAAGTCTCGGATAGTTTATCAGCCGGTTCAAGTGGCTGTTAAAGTCTCTATCCGGAAGATAAACAAAATATTTATTTGAAGTGGCTGAAAAAAATATACTTTCAGAGCATTCTTTCGTTAACGGGCGTAGACGGCAATCCAGACTAACATGGATTTGTTTGAGTTTTAAGAAGACGAATTTGAAGGATTATTACGATCATATACTACACGCCCCCGTAGGAGCAGAGTATCTCGCCCAAAGCCAAATTATTTTGATACCCGCTCGACCATGAAGATTTCAGAATTTGATTCCGGATTACGGAATCGGCAGAAAACGCCTGTGGAAGGAAAATTTTATTCGCTTTTTTCCTAAACATAATTGTTGTAATGATTCAACAGGCTATGCTGTCGGCGCGGCGGCTTTAGTCGCCAGTATAGGGTCACCCATGACAGACATGCTGTTTTGATGAACAACGAACTACCCAACAAATTTTAATTAGAGTGATCTACAAGCCTGGAGAGCTTAGGTATCTACTTCCCCATTCTTTTCCTACTCCTATCCGCAAATCACTTCTCACTATTTCTTATCCTAAGCCCCTTTCCTGTAATGCGTTGGACGAAGGTGGCATACGACCCGTGCCGATAGTCAGCCTGTTGTGGGAGTTTAAAGGATAGCTCAGCCGCAAACAAAGTATCGGGATGCCTGCTCCAGTTCCTCTGTTAGAATCCTTTTTTTTTTTGGATTTTTGCTGCTTACATTTTTTCTTTAGTTAATTTATCAAAGGTTTTTTTTTAGACCTAAAACAACAAAAAATATTAGAAAACACTAAAAAAAATACAAAACAAATGACATGTGTATCGAAACAAACTTTAGTGTCTGATAAATTTTTCCGCAAGTTAGTTTATCAGAGACTTTGACGATGAAACAGAAAAAAAATATCAGTAGCTTTTATCTGGTGGAAAGCGTTATGTGTCGGCTAACTATCCGAAACTTTATCCGGAACCCTTGAAACTGGCCCTTAATAAATTTTAATAAATTTTTGAAAAAACATTTCCCGGTTAATAGGGTTGCCGGTTAATAGAATGCCGGATAATCGAGAGTTGACTGTACAATTAATTTAGCTGGTGGAAACTTTATTATGGCATGAAAGAACAATGTCTGACATTAAAATGAATCACCCTTTACTTCTTTTGGGGTGGATGTAATGATGTGGAAGCCAGCTTATCATTCTTACTAATGTAAAATTTATGTTTTTACTTTTAATGAGGACAAATCGACATACATAGTTACATATATGCTCTTATCGAAAAAAACTCTCAACATCGGCGACTCTGGCAAAACGTCACAATGGAAAGATATAACTTCGAAGTTGTGAAGGACTTTGTCTAACAAGACCTACGAGCACTTACAACTGCAGTTTGTCGACAATTATGCCAAAAAACCGTTTCGAATGTAGGTCCACCCTTTATTTTGCAGAATAATATTTAGGCTTGGCCGAAACTAAATACATACTCCCTTCCATGTTTTGCTTTTTATTTCCTTTGGCATCGGAAAATGCAACAAATATAGTTTTTTATTTTCTTGGAGTTTTACAAGAACGGCAATTTTTTTTCAGCAGAGTCTTTATTCACTTTCATGCGTTTTAGGGAGGGGCTACAGAACGATGATACAGTATAAATTGCACGACAGGTATCTGAAAGGTTTGAACAAATTACATATAGAGGAAGAATGGCAGTAGGTAGTTGTTTTCAACAGCAGTCATTGCAGTCATTGAAGCGGCTCGGTGTGGCGGCTGATGGTGAGAAAAGAACTGAGTGGTTTAAAACGTCCGAGGTGAAAGAAGAAATCAGAGAGAAAAAGAAGGCTTTCCAGGTGTGGTTTCATTCAAGATGGACTCACCTTCTCGGAATCAGTACAATGAGGAGCAAATAACTCGCAAATTGGCTGTTAAAGCACTAAAGAACAATCTTGGAAGGAGCTCGGCGAAAATGTTTACCATGATCACAGATCTTTTTAAGTTCCCTAGGAATACGGCGAAACTCCCAGCGATTGTGACCCTTTTCAAAAAAGGTGATAAAGGGATTGTTCCAATTACAGGGGTATACAATTTTATTTAAGTCTCCCTGGAAAAGTCTTTGTCAAGGCAGCACGGAAACGGGTTGCAGAGCTGTGGTCAAGTCACGACTAGGAGATTAGCAGTGTGGTTATCGTCCGGGCAGAAGCACACTTATTCACTCTCAGAATGGTACTTGAGAAGACTTGGGAGTATGATATACATGTTTACGAATGCTTCATAGATTTAGAGAAAGCATACGACCGAGTCCCTGGATGTAAACTCTGGAGTGTATTATAGGGGTATGGAATCTATTCAATCTCTTTACATAAACTGTACAAGATGTGTTCGGGTAAACGCCGTTAAGTCAATACCTTTCGCTGTGGGCATTGGACTTCGCCAAGGGTGCCTTTTTGTTACTGCGCAGTCTTGGCGAAGAACGTTTCGAATTGGGAGATCTGATCAGCGCCCACTTGATAGCTAGTAGCCGTTTGTATTGAAGCTGAGATGAAAGTAAACGTGAACAAATCTGAAGTGATGGTCGTCTCCAGAACGCCTGTTCAATTCACTCTGCATGTTAGTGGAGTCTCATTGAAACAGGTCTCATTAAAGGAGGTGGAAAGACCAGTGCTGCATTTTCCTGTAGGATTGGTCAGGCTGGGTCAATTTTGACTGAAAAATTTCGGTCATTCTGTTGTTAGGAGGACTGAACTTGGTGTCAAAGCTAAGTTGTCAGTCTATAATTCGGTATTTATGCCAGCTAATACAAGCTGCAGAAATGAGATTCCTCCCTTTTATTGCTTGTGTGACCCGTAGAGATCGTATTAGAAACGCCAGAAAACGTGAAGAAGTTAATGTCAAGCAGTTATTACTTCGGACATGGCCGTCCATGCTTCGGGGGTTTGGTCATGTTAAGCGCATGTCTATAACCAGGATCCCAAGACGTGCTGTGGAATCCGTACCATCAGGCAGGCTGGATGAGATAATTAGATCAAGTTCATTTCCCGTATGGGAATTGCCCTTGATGATTTAGCCTCGATGGCGGAGAATCGAGAGCTATGGAAGGTCCACTCGCTACCTACACCCGCGACCCACTTAATGGATAAGCGGGCCATAGAAAATAAATGAATAAAAGCATGTAAATGACAACATTCTTTGCATATCAGAACTAGAGCTCGAAAGTATCTCTCAACCTTTTCGAAGGACTTAATATTACTCTCAGTTGTTGAGAATTTTAAATTTGATCACATAATAATCAGTTTCTTAGCACACTATTTTTATTTGGTTACGCTCAGAGAGAAATCCTTATTTTTTTTGTATGGTAGCGGTCAACCACTGAGAGATATCAGTGACAGAAAAAAAAACCTCATTTGTACATTTTTCACTATAACTATTGACATTAGTTAGCAGCTCATGCGGAATTGCATTAGTGATTTGAAGAGTCATTGGTTAACACTCGTGTAAGGAAGTTCAGTGCAAGTGAAAGTGTCCCGGCTACAGGTATTGCTAAAACCCTTGAGATTTTACTTGTAGTCAAAATTAATTCTAAAATTCTTAAAATATTTTTTATTACCCATTCAGATGATGATATCCTGTATAGAGCCATTTTCTTTATTCATAATAATATAGTTTATGTAATAATATGTCAAGTCAATCAAGTCGTTATGAAAATTAGAACAGCAAAAACCAAGTTCTATGAAAACAAATTCAGTTCTTTCACTCCTGGGAAAGAACTCTGGAATAATCTAAAAAAAGTAGGTAATTAGGTTATGTCTAAAGTTAACTTTACGTTTATTTCGAGATTGATACCTACGTGCTTCCCTCGATTATCTCATTGATTTTTATTAGGAAACAGTAATGTAAAACATTTAAGGATTGCAATAATTTAAAAGATGTTTGTCTTAATTTGTAAGCGATTTTTAAATAAATAAATACAAAGAAAAATATGTGTTAAATAAGAACGACTACACTGAGTTCAATATAATTTTGACTTTTTTAACTTACTTTCGAAGAATGAGGTCTTTGGTTGATCATTTCCATTTAATTTTTATGAAAAAAGTTAACTAAGGAGTGCTAAGTCTAAAATTGAAAAATAAAAATCAAGCAAAGAGCGAAAAGGTAAGTGTATATAAATAAATCTCAAAGCAAGACCTTAATGTCGAAGCCGAATGTAATATCTTTCAGTGAGAAACCAATTGAAAATAAAGGTTGAGAAATATTTTCGAGCTCTGATCAGAACTACTGAAATAAAACATCTCTAATAGCCGGTTTTACAGTGCAAGTTTAAACTCCGTTTAACCACATATCAAGTTTAAACCGACGTTTGACACGAAAAGGTGTATTACAGTGCTCGTTTAAACTTTATCGAGAGTTTAAACGGAGTTTAACTTAACCGGCCATGGATGGGGGTTTAAACTGAGTTTAAATATGTCTGAGGCCAAATCATTTCGTAAAATGGGTTGATGCAGATTTCGTAAAACGATTTCGGCTGACCAAACTAACTGCTCAAATGGTTTTTAATCAAATAGAGCACAGAATAGAACACAAAACGAAATGGTAACAAATATAATTCTTCAGATGAAGTTAGTGATATCTTTTATGTATCTTATTGCAGGAATAGTGCACTGTCTATGAGGCGTCTATGTTTCTGCTGATGTTTGTGCACGGAAGTGCATAGAATTGAGGCGAATTAAAAACCTTTCGCTCCACTTAACTACAATTTATTTGTTCTGGTGTTTCGGTTAATTTACTTTGTAGATATATAATATAATTTAATTCTAATAAGTTAGGAAATTATAGGGACTTGTCTTATTTCTTCGCTTGTGGTTACCGAAATGAACTTGACCGTAGGTTGTCTTCTGATTCATGCCCGTTCTCTTATATTTGTTGTAATTTGAGGATGCTTGTTGTTACCATCCGGAGATTTCTGCGCTGTAATAAAAAAGACATCAGTAGCGATTTGCATGCTACGGCACCAATATTTTAAATTTCCACAAACCGAAGAGGAACTCAATGCCGCAGTAATGAATTTTATTTATTTTATTTTTCGTTTATTTCGCACTATTTTTAATTGCCAAACTGACACAACAAACAAAACTGACGGAAATTTCAAATACAGTGGCGTACAAAACAGACGAGAAAAGTTAAACCGAAGTTTAACTAAACGTTCGTTCAAATTCCACTGTAATACACACACGGTTTAAGTACTTGGTTTAAACTTGCTTGCGAGTTTAACTAAACCTGAGTTTAAACTCGTACTGTAAAACCGGCTATAATAGACGGTTTTACAGTGCAAGTTTAAACTCCGTTTAACTAGATTTCAAGTTTAAACCGACGTTTAACATGAAAAGGAGTATTACAGTGCTAGTTTAAACTTAATCGAGAGTTTAAACCGAGTTTAACTTAACCGGACATGGATGGGGGTTTAAACTGAGTTTATTTTCCGGAATTTCATAGTACGATCTCCCTCCCGGTTTATATGACAAAGCAACATTGCATCATTGTTTTTTTAAGTAACCAATTACTTCGCAAGTGCAAGCCCTTATCCTTGATTGTACTCCACTGTTTCTAGAAATGCTTGTATACCGTCTAATACAATAGAGCGGTGTAGCAAAACCGATTCCAGCCGCTATTCGTCAACTTTCAAGTGTAAACAAAAATTACAACACAAAATGCACCATTTCCATTTCACAAGTGCAACGACTTATGTCACTTTATTAGCAGGCTTCGAAAACCGTCGCCGTCGCAAACAATATTGGCTTATCTACAAATATTATACTAAATGCATAGTGCGCAGTGTCAGCAAGCTTAGCTACGTATTGGCCATCCCGTTCACTTTATGTTGCATTTTGCCAGCTTGCTGATAAGTTTCTCTCCAGCAGGAATTCGCATGAAGTTGTCCCTCCAAACAGCCACTTCAGTTTAGGTCCACTTGGAGTTTATCCCAAACCTAGAGAAAGATGCATTGTGGTTTACCTAGAGCTTCTTCTTAGGTACTTCATCGGGCTCCATTATACAGCCAAAGCCAAAGCCCTGAGATGCTATACAAAACACTCGTCATCCCCAGTCCTGCTATATTGTGAATGAGCATGGACCCTTATACAGTCGGATGAAGGCTCCCTTGCAGTATTCGAACTGTAAGTTCTACGAACCAGATAGAAGGAGACCGCCTACTGCTTGGAGTGCGAAATTGGAGAAGGCAGGCTAGATATCGAGCCGGCTGGAGGGGCATAATAAGTAAGGCCCATGACCACCAGCTTTGTAGCGCCATCAAAAACTTTCAAATTTCCAAACTGACACAATAAATAAAATATAAAACTGATGAAAATTTGAAATACACATGAGTTTTACGTTTACAGTGGCGTACAAAATAGACGAGAAAAGTTAAACCGAAGTTTAACTAAACGTTCGGTTCGTTCGAATTTCACTGTAATACACTCACGGTTTAAGTACTTCGTTTAAACTTGCCTGCGAGTTTAACTAAACCTGAGTTTAAACTTGCACTGTAAAACCGGCTATTAGTGAATGAAACGTCAAAGCTGCAATATAATATACAGACAATGCTCGATTTGCGCACAAAGTAAAATTTAGGCCATTTAGGCATTTACCAAAGACCGAGCTAACTGAAGACGCGTACCGGCTTAGGCCAAGGTCCATCCCGGGCTGTAGCGCCACCGAAGTTAGTATACATATACACTAATTACGTCTACTAGATACCTTTTATGTATCGAGTTACCACGCTTTCTTAAATTTGTCTTATTAAATATACTTTTTTTTGTATAGACAAGCGACAACTGGAAAATTTCCGTGGAAGTTGTTCTTCCTAGGCATTTGACGGTTTGCGGTAATTCTTTCATACACGAATCAATCGGCCCTAGCGAGGTATCCGTCGGAACGGAAATTTCTCCGATTTCATAAGAATCGGAGGATTTCTGCTTCGAGGTATACGTCGGAACAGCTTTTCGGAACTTTGTTCCGACAAATATGTAACGCACACTGGCGTTTTGCGTTTCAGTGCGATCAAGTGCGTTTTTACTCATATTTTTGACAGTTTCATACGAATTTTCTTCCGATATGCTCCGACAGGAATTGGTTGCGGAATTTGTTTACGATTTGAAGTGAAGTGTTGATAACTGAAAGCAATAAAGAAAAAAACATTTTAGCAAAGTAATGGTTTGTATTTGTTGCTTTAGTTTGTGTTTCCAGGGCAAAAAAAAAACGAAAAAACAAGCACTTAATGGGAAAACCCCGATGTACCACGAAACAAGATCATGTCAAATCAATGCGTTGTCGCATTTTAATTATTCTTTCCGAAGTCGGATACATCGAATGTAATTTGAGTCTCCGACGGAATATGCCTTGCGGAGAATTCTCCGTTCCGACGGATACCTCGCTAGGGCCGAATAATACCTACTGTGTTTTGAGAAGCAAGGGGTAACAACGATTCTCGCTAATTGGGTTTAGCGGTGACAATCATAGGCCGCTTTTTTATGTAATAAAATAACACGCTTTTCTCCGAGTTATTTGGTGAATTTTGTAAGTATCTTTTAAAAAATAAACAAACTGCTATGTTTATAAAGTTTATAGACAAGTCGCTTAGTGAGAAATCAAGTGTTTTGAATCTTGGCTATGATCTTCGTACCTAAATACGGGCACGAGTACGATAACTACGGCGCCAAAAATTGATAACGGTATATTGTAGAGGGGTTAGGTTTGGTTAGGTTGACGGGTTGGTAGAGTAGATTGAACCCTACTGTACCACACTTAGGTCCTCATGGACCCATTGTGATGCCCTTTCGTGGGGGATTAACTATTGGTGTTAGGTTGGTTAGCTACGTGTCCTTCCTTCTTGTATTTACTCGACGCCGTCTAGCCATCCTGATGTCCTCAAGAACCTGTAAAGATCGGAAAGTGAGATATCAGAAAGTTCTTGGAAGTCATGGAAGTAGTAACTTCCAAGTGTTCTGTTCCTCAAGTGACAGAGACTCGGGCAGTAACAGAGGAAGTGAGGTGTGTCGTCATGGACCTCGTCTCCGCAGACTCTACATATATCGTCATCTTTGAGATTTTGTTTCATTGTATGATTTCTTAGGAAGTTATGCCCCGTTAGGGCCCCTACCAGCTTAGACAGCGATGACCTGTCAAACTGGAGAAGTTTGGTGGTTCGGCCACTGTCATACTCTGGCCAAAGCTTCCGTGATACTTCACAGGTCGTTAGTTCTTTCCACCTTTTGTTGGTTTTCATACGAATCTTGTTCTCGACTCGTTCGCTCAGGTTGCAGAGTGGGGGCTTGATGGACTGTAATGCTCTATCATGGTCCATTGCAGATCCCTCTCTCGCCAATTCGTCAGCCTTCTCGTTGCCGGCTTTGTCACTGTGTCCAGGGACCCAGCAGAGATTCGTAGTGTGCTGCGAGCAGAGAGCCTTGGGCTCTTCGCGGCAGCGGTGAACTAGCTTAGATTTAATTTCAATAGCAGAGATTGCTTTTATAGCCGCCTGGCTGTCAATGAAAATGGTAATATCATTACACGGTATTGCCAACAATGACACCTGTCGGGCCACTTCCGCGATTGCCAGAACTTCTGCCTAGAAGACACTGCTGCTATCAGAGAGCCTGATTGAGCATTGTATATTTAGTTCCTCTGAGAATATACCGGCACCGGTTCCACAGTCCATCTTTGACACATCCGTGTAGATGGATATCGATTTCCTCTTAGTGGGTTCATTTGTGGTCCATTCATCTCTACTCAGAAACGAGCAAGAGAATGGTCTATCAAAGTTTAGATGGTGAGACATATAGTCTGAAGTGACAGCGTTCCCAATATATTTTTCTAGGATCTGTGCATGGCCAAAATTGCCTGGGTTCCAATTTTTAGTTTGGCTAATCCTTAAGGCACTTTTGGTAGCAGATTCCTCCATGTATAGGTCTAGAGGAGTTAGATTAAGAATTGCCTCCAGTCCAGGTGTGGTTCTCATTGCACTGGTTGTTCCTATACATGCTAGTCTTCGTATTTTTGTCATTGATCTGAGATTGGTCACC
This sequence comes from Cheilosia scutellata, assembly GCA_955612985.1. Classification (NCBI taxonomy): domain Eukaryota; kingdom Metazoa; phylum Arthropoda; class Insecta; order Diptera; family Syrphidae; genus Cheilosia; species Cheilosia scutellata. The sequence continues at coordinate 79,971,897 of OY015312.1, read as the reverse complement.
TTGCCTGCGGCTTGCCACCAGACTATACTGCCATATGTGAGTATTGGCCGCACGATTGCCGTCTACATCCACAGGATTATTTTGGGGTTTGGTCCCCATCTCCTGCCAAAGATGCGGCTGCATGCGTAGAAAGCGTTAGCTGCTTTCTTCACTCTTTCATTGGCATTCGGTTTCCAACTAAGTTTCCTATCGAGGATAATTCCTAGATATTTCGCCCTATCTGTCACCTTTAGAGGTATTCCCTCAAGAGTTGGTAGTTCGAATTGTGGTATAATTCTTTTGTTTGTGAACAGAACAAGCTCAGTTTTCTGGGGGTTAACCCCAAGGCCACATTCTTTTGTCCACATACTGAGTATTCTTAGTGAGCTTCCTAGCAAGTCGCTTACGGTCGGTAGAAACTTTCCTTTTGCAAGCAGTACCACATCGTCTTCATATGCAGTTACCGTGACTCCCGTATTGTTGAATTTCACTAGGGAGATGACTCCTCCTTGTGGAGTGCCTCTCGAAATGGTTACTTTCAGGTCTGTGTCACCTAGTGTATAATTTCGAAACACTTACACTTGGAATAAATGTTTTTTCTCTTCTCGAAGGACCATGTTTTTACAAACGTTATGACGTGTGGTATAATGATCGTGCTTGGACATTATTTTATCAGCATCAGTTTGCTGTTCGCTGCATATTCGCTGTTTTGATTGATTACGTCGTGGTCGCATCTTTCGTCGGTTCGGTTGATTCGTGTTTGTTGTTTGTGTTTTAATTTTGCGAAAGATAGTTTTCCAAAATTATGTGCGACATTTTGTGTGGAAAGCAAAATGAAATCAAGAAAAAGCCAACTACTACTATGCACTCACCTGGATCTTTAAATGTACCGCCAGTTGCTGTAATTACGCGTCGCGAGAAACCGTTTTGCAACAAAACTCACAATATAATAGTCTTTAATGTTCAATAAATTGTTTTCACAAATGAAATTGTTCTTTTTACACTTGAAACAACAAACCACCATTTACAAATAAAGAAAATTAAAACACAAACAACAAACACGAATCAACCGAACCGACGAAAGATGCGACCGCGACGTAATCAATCAAAACAGCGAATATGCAGCGAACAGCAAACTGATGCTGATAAAATAATGTCCAAGCACGATCATTATACCACACGTCATAACGTTTGTAAAAACATGGTCCTTCGAGAAGAGAAAAAACATTTATTCCAAGTGTAAGTGTTTCGAAATTATACATGGTCCTTCGAGCCGGATGAAGCCCAGTCAGTGATTTAAAAATGAAGGCACGGGTGTGTCCTTGGAAGGTCGTATGCAGCGAACCAAACGATAGGTCAACATAGCTGTTGCAGGTACCACTGCTGACCTTCCCCAGCCCCGAGACTTCAATAAAGGTGCGTTTTGGCCGAAGGCCAAGTTGTTGCACTGCTGATCCTGTTATAAAGGTGGCTTCCCAACCTGGATCTAGCAGTGCTCTCAAAATTAAAAAGGTTCCTGAAGCCGTTTGTACTCTTACTAGAGCGGTTGCCAAAAGCACTTGTGTATTAGTGTTGTGAATATGGTAATTTTGCAAAGACGAACTGGTGCAGGGGTCTGTGTTGGGGTGAAAAGCCGGTGCGTTTGGGTTAACTATTGTTGTATGTGATTGGGTGTTAGTGTTGTGTGGTGCTATTGTATGTGATTGGATATTAGTGTTGGGTGGTGCTATTGTATGTGATTGGATATTAGTGTTGGGTACTGCTACTGTTGTAGAAAAGTGTGTTGAGTTGTTTGTGTAGGGTAGTTGAGTAGATGCGGTTGTGTAAGTTTGATGGTTGGTGCTGGTGATGGGTGTAGTATTAAAAGGTGTTGTGTTTTGCTGTGTATGGTTAGAAGGGTATGTGTTTATATGTAACATTGAGTGATGCCGTTGGCCACAAAAGTAACAACAGACTCGACTTGGGCATTGAAACGTTTTGTGACTATATGCTAAACAATTTGAGCAAACTCCTAGCTGCTCGACAGCACTGTAACGCTCAGTTGGCGCCATTATTGAAAATAAGTTGCAGTTTCTGAGAGAGTGCTGCCCTTTGTTGCAAACTTTGCAATTGTACAGCTGCTTTTGTTTCTGCTGCGTATGAAACGCACGCCTTGGGAAACTTCTAGTTGGCGTGTCGGTACTGGGCACATATGATTTTTGTTTTTGCTGGTCGACAGCTTCAAGAGTCCGAAATCTCGCTTCTAAAAATTCTTTAAATCCGGCTCGAAGGTCAGCAGTGGTACCTGCAACAGCTATGTTGACCTATCGTTTGGTTCGCTGCATACGACCTTCCAAGGACACACCCGTGCCTTCATTTTTAAATCACTGACTGGGCTTCATCCGGCTCGAAGGACCAGTTGAAGCGTGTCTCAACTCGAGGCCTCTGTGTCCGATTACGGAATATATCGACGACCTCCATGCACTTACTCCGGGTCATTTCCTCTTGGAGAACCACTCATCGGACCACCACAACCAGACTATGAAACAAAAAATATCACTTACCTTGATCGATGGAAGCGCGTCCAAGGACTTCTTCAGTCTTTTTGGAGAAGATGGAACAGCGAATACCTCACGCGGTTGCAGCAACGACCGAAATGGACAAAAACCGAAGAAAACGCAATTAAGGTAGGGGATCTGGTACTCCTAAAAGACGAGAGACTCCCACCGGCGAAATGGAGTTTAGCTCGTATTCTAAAATTACACCCAGGAACCGACAACTTACCTAGAATCGTCACAGTCAAAACAACAAATTTTCGCGATCGGTGTCTTGAATTCGCGGCCCCTTGACGAATTTGTTGTTTTGACTGTGACGATTCTAGGTAAGTTGTCGGTTCCTGGGTGTAATTTTAGAATACGAGCTAAACTCCATTTCGCCGGTGGGAGTCTCTCGTCTTTTAGGAGTACCAGATCCCCTACCTTAATTGCGTTTTCTTCGGTTTTTGTCCATTTCGGTCGTTGCTGCAACCGCGTGAGGTATTCGCTGTTCCATCTTCTCCAAAAAGACTGAAGAAGTCCTTGGACGCGCTTCCATCGATCAAGGTAAGTGATATTTTTTGTTTCATAGTCTGGTTGTGGTGGTCCGATGAGTGGTTCTCCAATGAGGAAATGACCCGGAGTAAGTGCATGGAGGTCGTCGATATCTTCCGTAATCGGACACAGAGGTCTCGAGTTGAGACACGCTTCAACCTGCGTCAGAAGTGTGCTGAGCTCCTCATATGTGAGTGTCTGATTTCCGGTGACTCTTTTTAGGTGGAATTTGATCGATTTCACACCTGCTTCTCATAATCCTCCGAAGTGGGGGGAAGCGGGTGGATTGAAATTCCACTGTGTTCCTTCATTTGCGATTGTCTCCTTGCACGAAGTCCAATCAAATTTCGCGGCGTTCAATAATTTTTGTAATTCGGTGTTGGCTCCAACAAAATTAGTTCCGCAATCGCTATAAACAGCAATGCATAACCCCCTTCTTGCGGTAAATCGTCTGAACGCCGCGAGAAAAGCTTGTGTGGTCAGGTCACTGTCCACCTCTATGTGCACTGCCTTAGTACCCATGCACACAAGAATAGACCAAAGTTTTTACATCATAGTTGGGACATCAATTTTCCGAATCAGCCTAATAGCTTCAACACCGAAGAAGGAAAGAAAAGAACCAAGGTACTCTGCACCACAACTGAGGACAATACAATCAACAAAACAATTCACAAATACTCATCTTTATCAAAACTAATACGGGTAATCGCATATTGTAAAAGGTTTTTGTCTAATTTGAGAAGTTCAGACAAACAAAAGAGCTCATTGACACCTAGTGAACTGAGGTCTGCCACATTATGCATTATACAAAACGTACAAGGTCAAATGTTTCCAGCTGTTTCCAAAACAAAGACATCGAGGGAAAGAGGACTAAAATTACTTAATCCGTTTCATGATGAAAAGGGCATTTTACGTGTCGGTGGCAGACTTCAAAACTCAACACTGGATTATAGTCAGCAACACCCAATAATTTTAAAATCTACGCACCATTTCGCAAAGCTTCTCATTCAGGATGCACATGAGAAAACATTTCATGGTGGCGTACACAAAATGGCGGCCTACTTGCGTCAATCGTATTGGATTCTCGGCTTTAAAAATGCAGCAAAGAAACATGTCCACGGCTGCAACATATGTTTTCGGTACAGACCAAAACCCATGACTCAACTAATGGGAAATCTACCTGCTCCTCGTGTCAGGATGTCAAGACCGTTCACCCACACTGGGGTAGATTACGCAGGCCCTATAGAGATCAAAACATGGAAGGGACGAAACGCTAAAACACTGAAAGGGTATTTTTCCATTTTTGTGTGCATGGCTACTAAGGCAGTGCACACAAGCTTTTCTCGCGGCGTTCAGACGATTTACCGCAAGAAGGGGGTTATGCATTGCTGTTTATAGCGATTGCGGAACTAATTTTGTTGGAGCCAACACCGAATTACAAAAATTATTGAACGCCGCGAAATTTGATTGGACTTCGTGCAAGGAGACAATCGCAAATGAAGGAACACAGTGGAATTTCAATCCACCCGCTTCCCCCCACTTCGGAGGATTATGGGAAGCAGGTGTGAAATCGATCAAATTCCACCTAAAAAGAGTCACCGGAAATCAGACACTCACATATGAGGAGCTCAGCACACTTCTGACGCAGGTTGAAGCGTGTCTCAACTCGAGACCTCTGTGTCCGATTACGGAAGATATCGACGACCTCCATGCACTTACTCCGGGTCATTTCCTCATTGGAGAACCACTCATCGGACCACCACAACCAGACTATGAAACAAAAAATATCACTTACCTTGATCGATGGAAGCGCGTCCAATGACTTCTTCAGTCTTTTTGGAGAAGATGGAACAGCGAATACCTCACGCGGTTGCAGCAACGACCGAAATGGACAAAAACCGAAGAAAACGCAATTAAGGTAGGGGATCTGGTACTCCTAAAAGACGAGAGACTCCCACCGGCGAAATGGAGTTTAGCTCGTATTCTAAAATTACACCCAGGAACCGACAACTTACCTAGAATCGTCACAGTCAAAACAACAAATTCGTCAAGGGGCCGCGAATTCAAGACACCGATCGCGAAAATTTTTTCTCTGCCAAGCAACGCGGTGGCAGACGAAGACGACACTGTAATTTAAAGCACATTTAATTACATAAAACTAATCAACACTACACTTGAACACAAAATTAAAACCATTAAATTACCTTTTGGAAATCATCACTCAAACAAAATTATTCAATATGCAATTTTCCAAAAGAGTAAACAAATAAATCGCACAACACTTAACTCGCCTTATATGTCATGCGAGAGCCTTTAAGCAAACACATTTTAATGTCACTACACTCTCTCATGCCTTACACTTACACTAGGTATACAATATACTTTAATATGTATGTTTGCTGTATTCCGCAACCGCACCGCGACAGCTATCAATACATGTTAAAAGCACTACACTCATGATGGAATAAGTATAAGGTGGTCTCGTCGGCTGCCGACTCGTTCGTTTTTTGGTCCCTCAATGCTTCGTTAACGTACACTTACTACGCTGAATAAAGAGAAAAACGTGTCGTTAAGGGACTACTTTTTGCCGACGAGACCACCTTATACTTATTCCATCATGACTACACTGAACGACCAAATCACGCGAACGGTATGTTACATCGAGCGCGCTCGCTCTAACAACAGCATCATACGACGATGCAAATAACTCCAACGCAACCATTAATAAAATCGAAAAATTTATAACGAATTGGTGCGTTTAATTACTTTCTTTGAGTAGAAAAAATTCCCAAGTGTAAGTGTTTCGAAATTATACACCTAGTTTCGCATTGATGTTCCTTTCGCTAAGTAAATTTACAATCACATTAGTTAGAGATTGATCAACGTTTGAATTCTGTAGTGCTCTCTTCACTGTACACGTTTTAACATTATTCAAGGCGCCTTCAATGTCCAGGAACATATTCTTTGTCTTTTAATGACTTCTCTATAGTGCTAACGACCTCATGCAATGCGGTTTCCACCCCTTTGCCTTTAATATAGGCATGTTGAGCGGAGGAGATCGCATTGTCGTCTAGTTGACTGCGTATAAAGACGTTCATTAGTTTTTCAAAGGTTTTTAAGACGAATGATGTCAGGCTTATTGGCCTGAAGTCTTTGGCGGTGGAGTGGCTGCTTTTCCCCGCCTTCGGGATGAAGACGACCTTTACGTCTCGCCATGCTTTGGGAATGTAGCCGCATTCCAGACTCCGAATAAAAAGTCTTTTTAGGACCGGCGTAATGATGATCTTAGCTTTCTGGAGCATGATTGGAAAGACCCCGTCGCTTCCAGGGGATTTGAACGGGGAGAACGTATCGATTGCCCAGTTTAGTCTTTCTTCAGTTACTAGTTCTTTTGGAACTGTCGCTATTGTGGTATCAAATCTAGACTGGTTTGTCTGATTCAGTGATGCCAGATGAGATTTTAAAAAACCCATCAAATTAAGAAAAACATCCCACCAAATTTGTACTGGGACGAAAAAAAAACCCATAATTTTTCTACCAACATAAAAATGATTTTATGTTAAGTAAGAAAATGGAACGAATACTTACTTCTCATTTTTTCAACTCGGTCGACTAAAAATAAGTCTTAACCTTAAGAACAAAGGTCCTAAGGAAAACAAACACTTAAAAACATTTTTTGTGAAGATTGGTAATTTGTTCGTTTTTATTATGAGGAATTAATTAATTTCTGCTTAATCAATTTAAGGCTGTGCTTGTGCATGTTTTGACAGGTGGTTATTTATTATTTACAAATTAAGATTCGTTTCGTACTGTACACTTGAGGTCTGATAAGAAGTTCTAAATTAGTTAAAGGGTTATCCACAATTATGGAATCGGACGAAACAATTTACCATGTCGATTTACGATATGATTGTGACGTAGTTTCCCATTCCGCTGCTTGTGCAAAATTTAGCAGTCTTTAGCGGTTCATATTTGCAAAGTATTTTTTGCAGTAGATTAGCCTAATTTTTTTTTAAGTCGAAAGTGTTGAACGATTTATATAAATCGTTATAGAGGATTTATAAATAATAAATGGTGGTTTTATCTGGTGATATCTGTTACGCGTAATAGGTATCATTTACGCTGCTAAAAAAAATATTTTCATGATGTACCTACTCAAAATAATATTAGGTTTCGTTTATGTAAATTACATGAACATAACAAGGCAATTAATACATAATGACTATCTTAATGTTGGTCATGCAATATCTGCCAAATGTCCGTCTTGCGCTATTTGTAGGTACAGTTATTCTCTTGATGAAGTTTCCATTTAAAAAAATCCCATGATCAGGAAATTTGTTACGAAAGAGTAATTTTTTCACCAAACTTTGTAGCATGGGGCGTTGTTCTACTGAAAATAAACGTCGTCCAAAGCATCAATTTAGGCAAAACAAAATATGAGTCAACATCGTCAAAAAGATTGAGGTGTTGTTTGAGAGAACAACAACTTTTGGTTAACAAACACTTTGGTCTGAATTACATTATAGTTGAATGTTGACAGTTCAATCTTGACACGAAATTCAAAAGACACAATAATTGTAATTTACAAATTGTTGGCAACACCCTAATTTCATCATAAGAAATGTCCCTAGTACTAAAATAAAGTATCCCAAAAACAGTAGTTTTATTTTTCTCTTTTAAAACATTTTCCTTTCCCTCGTTGTTAATGTCTGTCTACCTACTAAAAATTAAACTAAACTTTGCTGCCCGCCCCGCACCGCACAGCGCGCACACCAATATTCCACTGTTCCACATGTTTTTAATCTTTAATGCGTTTTTAGCATACATTTTCTCTTTATTTTCCCGCTTATCTCTTTTAATTTGTATTGATGCCAAATAGATATAGAGAATTTGTCTTGTTATATCAAGTAAATTCGCGAATTTTTTCCCTCCATAAAAAAAAGTTTGAAATATTTTCCCCCCATAAATCCCACCATCATTTTTTCCCCCCATTCTTCCCACCATAGCGTTGATTTCCACCCATTTTGGTTGGAAAAACCACCAATCTGGGAACACTGGTCTGATTCGTGGTACAACCTGGAAAATTAGTCTGTAGTATCAGACTAAGAGTCTCTTCGCAGGATTGTGTCCACGTTCCATTATTGTCTTTAAGATATCCAGGAACTGCGGACTCTTTGCACAAGATTTTACGAAGTCTAGCTGACTCCGTGGTGCATTCGATGTCACTGCAGAACGTATGCCAGGCTATGCGTTTAGCATTAATTACTGCCTTTTTGAATTTCCTCTGGCCGATCTTGTAGGTATATGTCGCAGTCTGTCTGGGAGTTTGTGGCTTTAGCCAGATTGAAAAGGGCTCTGGTTCTTCTTCTGATTTCAAGTAGATCCTTTCTCCACCATTATGCAGATTTCCTATTCTTCAATGTCCGTAAAGGACAGGCCTTATCGTATGCCTTACTTAGAACTGTGTTTAGCATTTCGGTTGTAGCATCGATTTCGGCTGGTGTCCCTATTCTTTGTAGATTTAGTTTCCTGCTACTCTTCCCTACTTCTGTTAGAAATATATCCCAGTTAGTCATCCTGGTGTTTCTGTATTTGCCCAATGGGACAATTTTCTCGTCAATGAAGAATTCTATAATTCTGTGATCCGAGAAGGATGGTTCCATGGACACTTTCCATTCCCGCACAGTAAGAGTTTGTGAGTTGCTTTAGAGAGTTATATCTAAGACCTCATGCCTATTCCTCGTTATGAAGGTTGGTTCGTCGCCAACGTTGGCTTTTTTTTTTATTCTGCAATGGGTAGATACGGTCCCCGAATGTGAATTCGGCCATTTGGTCTGGTGATATTTAAGATCTCCTTTCTGTCAACAACGCGAAGTTCGGCATTTGGCCAAGGTGCGCTAGTTTTGCTGACGAAGGTTCAACCATTCCAGCGTTTCTTTATCGTCACATTCTATGACTTTGAATCCTTTGAAGGTGGTTAGCTGTCCAAAGAGTGGAAGCTTGCCATCTGCCTTCACGATGGCTTCATTCATACCATCTAGTGGCTAACGGTAAGTCTTCGCTTTGGATTACCAAGGTCGATTATTGGATTACCAAGGTCGATTATTAGCAGTCTTTAGCGGTTCATATTTGCAAAGTATTTTTTGCAGTAGATTAGCCTAATTTTTTTTTAAGTCGAAAGTGTTGAACGATTTATATAAATCGTTATAGAGGATTTATAAATAATAAATGGTGGTTTTATCTGGTGATATCTGTTACGCGTAATAGGTATCATTTACGCTGCTAAAAAAAATATTTTCATGATGTACCTACTCAAAATAATATTAGGTTTCGTTTATGTAAATTACATGAACATAACAAGGCAATTAATACATAATGACTATCTTAATGTTGGTCATGCAATATCTGCCAAATGTCCGTCTTGCGCTATTTGTAGGTACAGTTATTCTCTTGATGAAGTTTCCATTTAAAAAAATCCCATGATCAGGAAATTTGTTACGAAAGAGTAATTTTTTCACCAAACTTTGTAGCATGGGGCGTTGTTCTACTGAAAATAAACGTCGTCCAAAGCATCAATTTAGGCAAAACAAAATATGAGTCAACATCGTCAAAAAGATTGAGGTGTTGTTTGAGAGAACAACAACTTTTGGTTAACAAACACTTTGGTCTGAATTACATTATAGTTGAATGTTGACAGTTCAATCTTGACACGAAATTCAAAAGACACAATAATTGTAATTTACAAATTGTTGGCAACACCCTAATTTCATCATAAGAAATGTCCCTAGTACTAAAATAAAGTATCCCAAAAACAGTAGTTTTATTTTTCTCTTTTAAAACATTTTCCTTTCCCTCGTTGTTAATGTCTGTCTACCTACTAAAAATTAAACTAAACTTTGCTGCCCGCCCCGCACCGCACAGCGCGCACACCAATATTCCACTGTTCCACATGTTTTTAATCTTTAATGCGTTTTTAGCATACATTTTCTCTTTATTTTCCCGCTTATCTCTTTTAATTTGTATTGATGCCAAATAGATATAGAGAATTTGTCTTGTTATATCAAGTAAATTCGCGAATTTTTTCCCTCCATAAAAAAAAGTTTGAAATATTTTCCCCCCATAAATCCCACCATCATTTTTTTCCCCCCATTCTTCCCACCATAGCGTTGATTTCCACCCATTTTGGTTGGAAAAACCACCAATCTGGGAACACTGGTCTGATTCGTGGTACAACCTGGAAAATTAGTCTGTAGTATCAGACTAAGAGTCTCTTCGCAGGATTGTGTCCACGTTCCATTATTGTCTTTAAGATATCCAGGAACTGCGGACTCTTTGCACAAGATTTTACGAAGTCTAGCTGACTCCGTGGTGCATTCGATGTCACTGCAGAACGTATGCCAGGCTATGCGTTTAGCATTAATTACTGCCTTTTTGAATTTCCTCTGGCCGATCTTGTAGGTATATGTCGCAGTCTGTCTGGGAGTTTGTGGCTTTAGCCAGATTGAAAAGGGCTGATTTCAAGTAGATCCTTTCTCCACCATTATGCAGATTTCCTATTCTTCAATGTCCGTAAAGGACAGGCCTTATCGTATGCCTTACTTAGAACTGTGTTTAGCATTTCGGTTGTAGCATCGATTTCGGCTGGTGTCCCTATTCTTTGTAGATTTAGTTTCCTGCTACTCTTCCCTACTTCTGTTAGAAATATATCCCAGTTAGTCATCCTGGTGTTTCTGTATTTGCCCAATGGGACAATTTTCTCGTCAATGAAGAATTCTATAATTCTGTGATCCGAGAAGGATGGTTCCATGGACACTTTCCATTCCCGCACAGTAAGAGTTTGTGAGTTGCTTTAGAGAGTTATATCTAAGACCTCATGCCTATTCCTCGTTATGAAGGTTGGTTCGTCACCAACGTTGGCTTTTTTTTTATTCTGCAATGGGTAGATACGGTCCCCGAATGTGAATTCGGCCATTTGGTCTGGTGATATTTAAGATCTCCTTTCTGTCAACAACGCGAAGTTCGGCATTTGGCCAAGGTGCGCTAGTTTTGCTGACGAAGGTTCAACCATTCCAGCGTTTCTTTATCGTCACATTCTATGACTTTGAATCCTTTGAAGGGTGTTAGCTGTCCAAAGAGTGGAAGCTTGCCATCTGCCTTCACGATGGCTTCATTCATACCATCTAGTGGCTAACGGTAAGTCTTCGCTTTGGATTACCAAGGTCGATTATTGCGACACGAAGACTTTCCTTCACCTTTTCTGCATATTTCCGTTTTTTGGCCTGCCTATCTACAACCGGGGATATTGTGTCGTCATGCCTACCACTTTTAGAGACTCCAGGAACGTTCTCGGATTTGGACGAATCCTTATCTGGGACAATTCCAGGTAGCTTGGGATCGGTAACAGTCGAAGTGAAAGGCAAGCGGCATTTCGCCCTCGCTGCTTCCAATCTCATGCCGGCTCCTCCAGAGGCACGCTCCCTAGGCTTGCTCAATTCCTGTTTCTTAGCTAACAGAACCTTCCTGCCTTGGACGAATCTTTAGCTGAGCTGACGCCCTGTTTTTCAGGTTTTGACCTACTCAAAGCGGAAGGCAAGAGGCATTCCTCCCTTGGTCCAGTCAAATTCCCTTTCTCAGTCAGGTTCCGTTTCCTTTCCTGTTGGCTGCTGCGCCACGCACCGACGGTAGACTTCATCGTCTCCCGGGCCCTAGCTAACATAGACGTCTCCCTCTCCGTTAAAGAACTGGGGGTGCGTCTCCTAAGCCTATTGAGCAGCCGACGTGCATTCCTACGCAATTTCAGTGGATCTTCTACTGTAGGTGTGCTGGACAGCTTTTTGCTTTCCGCCATGCTCGCCGCAATGACAACTGAGGCTTCGGTTTTGTCCAAACATTCAGTGTCCTTTGGTTTACATTGCTTATCCACAACAGTAACTGCGCTGTCCAAGGTCGAGTCTGCCTCTCCCGGTGAAATAATTCTGTCCCCTTTGTCTGCTTCGTCTTTCGCGGGGTCAGATGCAACAGACCCGTGCCCCGATAGGCTACGGCATATCACAGGCATTGGTGGTCGCATAAGAACTCCCTTGCTCGAGTTTCTTGGGGAGTCAGTCTTCGGTAGGGTATTAACACAGGGCTCATCACCTTCCAAAGCCTGACTTTCCAAGAAGTCAAGAGCGTTTTGAAGCCGTCGTTTGTCAGCGTCTCCTAGTTGTTGTCTTTCTGCAGCTTCTTTATCGTAATTTTACAGTTGACAACTCTTTTCCTAATTGAAGCTGTAGACGCTATGGAGAACATGGATGAGCTGGCGATAGAGCGATTGTCATCTTCCTCAAGAAAGAGTTTTTCAAGTCCGAGGTCAACCTTCGCTTCCTCCAACCGAAGCAGCTTTACTGGTTGACGGTTCTTGGAGCAAGAGGTTCTCTTCCTCCTCCGTCATGTTCGTCGTCTGAGAATCGGCTTTCCTGAAGGTCTTGGTGCCCGATTCGTTTACACCAGTCCCCCAGGTATCTAGAGTTCACCGCTAAAAGACACATAACATGGTGCCATACATCCCATGGGCACGGTTGTTCACCCGGGATTACGGGGTTTATCGAGTTATTCCCCTCTAGATCCGTTATATTTCGTTTAAAACAGTGGCACCTCGTACAGGATGTGGTTCTTCACCACGTATAACGATCTTAGGCATTCAGTTTTGTCGAAAGCCTCTGGTCTCTAGCCTGAGACCTCGCCTACCTTGTAGAGGGGTTAAATATAGGTAAGCATTTTTTACTATGGGAGGGGGGCTCTATCTGGCTTCGTTTAGGCGGGAGGGGCATTTAAAAAAAATAATACTTAAAATGAAAAAAAATAAAAAATAAAAAAATTGCGAAACAATGGCAACACTTACAATAAAGGACTTTAGGAATTCTGTAAGCCAGGAATCTTTTCTTTGATCTTATTTTTAAATCAAGTTATAGCTGTTAATCGTTTTTGAAAAAAATACTTTCAAACTTGAAATTTAAGGAAAAAAAAAAAATTGTATGCTGATTTCTTCAATATTGGGAAAATAGATACTTAATTTGTTTGTAGTTTTTACTGCCTAAATCAATTCTTAATCGAACACTGAAAACCAGATTGATTTATGTCCTCTACTTTTTGAGAAAATTGAAAATTACTTTTATAATATGTCGCTCCGCTTAGAGTAGGTACAAATTGCTACCCTACAGATACCTGGCTTTGAAAAATTCTATAGTTCGTTGTTGTAAGTGTTGGCATTTTTTTAAATATTTTATTCTAATTTTATTTTTATATTTTTTTTTAATTACCCCTCCCGCCTAACCGGAGCGAGATAGACCCCCCCCTCCCATAGTAAATGCTTGTATTTAACTCCTCTACATAAATCCGTCATTATTTTACTCACCCCAATTTTTGTCCTTAAATTTCAAGTTTGAATTTGTTTCAAAAACTATTTAATGGAATAACTTGATTTCAAAATAATATGAAAGAACAAATCCCGGGCTTTCTAAAATGATTTATATTCTTTTATTATAAGTGTTGCCATTGTTTTTTAATGTATTTTTGTTAAATTTAAACAGCCTTATTCATAACACTTAATTAAATCTGAATTAGGGTTAATGTTGGTTTAATTGCAGAAAACGTTATTCATAAACTTTTTTCGAAGTTAATTTCCATTTAATCAAGTGTCAAAAAATTAAATGCCGACATCGGCATTCAGGAGCAAATTAACTCTGAATTAAATTTTTCATTGACTCAAATCATGGAATATAACAATTATTATGCTATTATTTCATTACCAAATATCGTATTTGTAATTGATTTGTGCATTAGCACAACAAAAATTAGTGTTTTCCGAACTTAAATTACAAATTTCCGTCAAAAAAAATCTTATGCCAACTTCGTAATACAATTTGCTTAAATCGTCATGGCGTTCTTATCTCATACACACAACATTCCAAATAAAAATGTCAGAATTTATCAAATATTTCTACCAATTGCATACTTTTATATGAAATGCTGGTATACTTTTAGGCTTATTGCCTTAATTCATTGATTAGCTGGTATACGAGCAAAAATTCTTTATGAATAAGCATTTTTTAAGTCTTAATTAAAATGACATTTTCGCATTTGACGTGAATTAGCTGAGACACTGATAATTAACAGATTAAATGAATCTAATGAATAAGGCTGAAAGTATTTAAATTACCCCTCCCACCTAAACGGAGTAAGATAGACCCCCCCCTCGCATAGTAAAAAAAAGTGCTTGTATTTAACCCCTCTACAAAATACCGTTATCAATTCGTCGACTGAGAATTACACAGTTCTATGAGCCATTTTTGCGAAAAATGAGATATGGGTACCAATGGATTCGTATTTCCAATCACTTTTGAACGAACCCATGCACATTAACCTTAATTCAAGCTCTGTAGCTGAAATCGCAAAAAAACAAGGTTCTATCATCCAAAATGTAGTTCAAATTGAGAATTATAAGGTTCCATGTAGCAAAATTTGGATATAGAACTTTGTTGTTCTATTCATGACCAAATAAAAAATACACGCCATCTTATTGACATAGAACTTTGTATTCCTTAATTTTGGACATAGAACTGTATAACAGTTTTGAAATGTATGTAAAACACAACAAAGTTCTGTATCCATCAATGTACCGTTGCATTTTCCTTCACATTTCGGCGTTACTATTTATTCCAATCGAAGTTTCAGTGAAAATAGTGTGTTGTCTTGGTGTAAATTAAATAATTATTAAGTAGTTTACAGCGTAAATTATAGCTAATTTTTATAAAACAATGGACGTAAGCACAGACAGCGATGAATTCCTGCAATATGTTTCGCAGAACTTTGACGAATTTATAGAAGAGTGCGAAAGTACCGGTAAGACCATGACAGTGTATAATGTGATCACATGAATTTATAAGGCTACAATTTATCAAACAGATTCATCATTCGCCATGA
Organism: Cheilosia scutellata; assembly: GCA_955612985.1. Taxonomy (NCBI): domain Eukaryota; kingdom Metazoa; phylum Arthropoda; class Insecta; order Diptera; family Syrphidae; genus Cheilosia; species Cheilosia scutellata. The sequence continues at coordinate 79,956,886 of OY015312.1, read as the reverse complement.
TGGAGGATGATGCTGTACCTTTGACTGGGAATACTGCTAACGGACTGGATGTAATAGGAGTTGAGATAGATCAAGACGAGATGGATCAAAACGAGATGGATCCAGATGAAGACCAGGTGGAGCCGATTGCAGTCCAACAAATTAATATTACAAGGAAAAGGACGAGGAATTCTCAGAACTGGAAAGTAAACTTAAGGAAGAATCTTCGAGCAACAGGTAAAACTTATGTATCAAGTCGGGGTAAAGTGGTTCCTGCAAAGCGCATTCACATTAAAAAAGATTGCCTAAACGGCTGCAGATTTGGCTGTGACAGTATAATTTCGGAAACCGAAAGAAAAGCAATTTTTGAAAGTTTTTACAAATTAGACTTGGAAGGAAAAAAACATTTTTTGGTAAAAACTACTGAAAAATATATTCCAGCTAGGAGACGTGTTATTCCGGCCCAACAAACTACTCCACCCAGAAAAAAAAATTCATTTAAATATTTTTTCGACGTGAGAGATGTTAAAATTCAAGTTTGTAAGGTTTTTTATCTAGGAACTTTGGATATTAGTCAAAAAAGAATTTATTTAGTTCACTCAAATAAAAATGATATAACTGGAACACCATCAGCAAGCCGGCAAGGAGCACACACAAAGCGGGCAACACCAGATCATGCCATTGAAGCCGTGAAAAATCATATTAATTCCTTTCCTTATGTCGAGTCTCATTACTGTCGAAAATCCAGCACCAAAAAGTATTTGGAGGCCCATCTCACACTAGCCGAAATGTTTCGTTTGTACACAGTGGAAAACAATGACAACAATGAAAATGTTAAATTTAATGTGTACCGTCAAATTTTCAACACACAGTTTAACTTGGCATTCCATAAGCCTAAGAAAGATAGGTGTGATCTTTGCGAGGAGCATAAAATGGCAATCCAAAATACAAACGTTTCTGACAACCTGGTCGTAAAATATACCGAACATTTCAAGGAAAAGGAAGAGGCATACAAGGAAAGACAAGTGGACAGACAAAATAAAATTCCAGTCTTATGCTTTGACATGCAAAATGTAATAACTTGCCCAAAAGCCGATGTTAGCTCATTTTTTTACCACTCAAAGTTGAACGTATATAACCTTACAGGACATTTTTCAATGAATAATACAGTCTACTGTTGTTTGTGGGATGAAAGCCGAATGGGAAGAACAGGAAACGACATTGCCAGTGCTTTACTAAAAATATTAAACAAGATTGCAGAAGATTGTCCAGGAATTACAGAAATGATCCTCTGGAGTGATTCATGTGTTCCACAAAATCGGAACTCATTAGTTACTTTTATTATTATGGATTTTCTAAAACAACATCCAGACATCCAACGTATAAATTTCAAATTCTCTACTCCAGGCAGCGTTACCGATGGACAATTTGAAAATGTCTCCAAAAAATGTCGCCCGAGCCAAAAAATGCGTCCCACAGGTCCCACCCAATTTAACGAAAAAAAAAATTTCTTTCAGGTTTAAATTATACAGTTTATTAAAAAAAGAGAATTTATTTTCTAAATGAAATAAATTTTAAGTAAAAAAAAGCCAAATAAAGAAAAAATAACAGTTAATGTAGAGAGTTCTTCTATGTAGCGTTAATCTCGCAAAAACTCAAGAATGGCTAAATCGATTTGGATGATTCTTCTTTTGCTTTGTTGGTCTTTAATCAGGGGTGGCTTAGAAAATTCGGGAAACCCCAAATAAAAAGCCGGAAAATCGAAAAAATTTAAATTTCCATTTTGTATGGGAATATACACCAACAATGTTCGCAAAACTCGAAAACCACCAAACCGATTGATCTCAATTTTAGAAGAATCTTTGTCACTGGTCCAAAGGAGTTTTTGTGAAGTTTGCTCAATATTGAACAAAGGGGCGTGGCACTTCTCATACAAAAAAATCTTAAAAATCTTATATCTCGAAAACCACAGAACAGAGTGAGGTAAAATTTTATGAAAATCTTTCGACGTCATATATCTATCTCAAAACCACCGAATAGATTGAGCTCAAATATTGAGAAATTCCTTGTTGTTGCCTGAAGGTGTTTCTGTGAGATTTGGTAAAAATTGGATCAGGGGCGTGGCACCTCCCATACAAAAAAACTGGATTTCAAAAGTTATAAGACTGTTAACATTGATGCGCATTGTCAATACAAATTGGATTAGGGTGCGATTGGAAATCGGGAATGGCACGACCCATACAAGTTATTTAAAACACTATAGCTTTAGCTTTAATATTTCGTAAATTGACCCCAATTTTTATATATAAATAAAAGACATTGAATGCATTTGAATACGAACGAGTTTCATTTAATCACCAAATGAAACTTAAACTGTAGACTGTGCGGCCGATCTCAATGAACTGGAGTTGGAAGGTTGATTGGGATTCATAATCGCAGAGATAAGTTTTAGGTGTTACGAAGTTCACCGGGTCATCTAGTAGATATGCAAACATGCGAAGAGTTATTAAAGAAGAAAACACACGCAAATATGTATTTCTTTTTTCAAAATTGTTGGGTGTTATTTGAGAAATAAATTGAAGTTTTGAAAATGCGTCCCAATGTCGCCTGAATATGTGAAATGGGTCCAAAAAACGCTTATATCGAATTGTGGTCGCCACGCGTCCCGACAGAAGAAAAGTCGCCATTTGGCGACGTATGTCGCCCATCGGTAACACTGACTCCAGGACATTCGACAATACAAGAAATTGATAATGCCCATAGCTGCATTGAACGCGTTTTACGCGCTCGGGATTTTTACTCACCGCTGTCTTTAATCAGAATTCTCTTAAAAACTACAATCAAAAAACAAAAACTTTCAATTTTACAAATGCAACCGTTAGATTTTAAAAATATTTCCGATTGTTGTAAGTATTTTAATTTTAAATTAATACCATTTTCGAAAGTTGTTTCACTTCAAATAACCCAGAGGCTCACAGAAGTGTTCTATAAGATTTCACATCTTGAAAAAAAATTTCAAAGTGCGGACTTAAAGTGTTCCAAAAACTTGAGGAAAAAAGATAACCGATTATTTGAATGGCCGGATATAAAAGTAATGCCACTAAAACTCGAATTGCCACCAAGGAAAATCCACTCTTTCAGCTCAATGTTGAAGTATATGCCTTTAATAGATAAAGAGTTTTTTACTAATATAATGAAAAACAGAAACATTGTGGAATAGTATTGTGTAATGTGTATACCTACCTAATTTTACTGAATCCTTTAACATTATTATTAATATATTTAAAATCATAAAATTATATTTCGTATTATTAAAATAAAATAAATATGATACCTATCTTTCTCTAAAGTGCACTATAATTTTTGTATTGAAGAACAATTTCAGGTAATCCCTAACAATCAGAATTTCTTGAACTGTTTATTTATAACTTAAATTATATTGGAATGAAAACGGCATTAGGAACGTACTTCCGTGAATTGTTGGTAAATTTTTAGTTAAAACTCGTTTTTTATGCCTTGCTTTTAAAAACAAACCAGTAATCTTCATACAAGTGTTAAACAATTACAAGGTTCTATGTGACACATAGAACCTTCTTCGTAGTTCAAACTACATGAAGTTGGCTTATAGAACTTTGTGAACAAAATTAAAATAGCGATTAATGAAAAACGACTGGATAAAACATCAAATAAAGCATTTCAAAATTAAATTTTACAAACAATCTATACTTTCTCCTAATTCACTAATTGAGAAATTGACATTTGATACAAAAATCGAGCATCAAAAATTGAAAAGTTGAATTTCTCAAAACATGTGTCGGTCTACATAAAACCATGTAATTCTCAGTCGACGAATTTTTGGCGCCGTAGTTATCGTACTCTCCCCTAAATACGTTTGAAGAAATGTTTCAAAGAGTAAGTAGATGATTTTAGTGAACCTCCACAAAAACCGCGAATGCTCGATTTAAACACTCATTTTAATAACCCTTATGTAGAAATAAAGGACAATATTATAATACAAGATATAAATCACGTTTAGCTACACGCAATTATTTTTTGGATTTATTGCACAAATCGAAATATGAAAGTTTTGCATTATTGAATCAAGATGAAATGAATAGCGTCGAGATGTTTTTTGAAAGCAGTGACGAAGAAGAAAACAAGCGAAAAGAGCTGGTTCAAGACAATTCAGAGATAAGAGGCAATGTCTTCCGATTACCGATTAACCCCACTTTTGTTAGGCAATCGTGAATGATTTTGCCAAAGGAATATTTTTCACCATTTCGTTCACTAAATGTAGGAATTGTCTTTTATTTGTTATCTTCATTCTGAAAAATTGCTATAATTATCTTTTAGTCAATTAAAAATTAAGTACACATACTTTTCTTTAACACTTTATCACACAGTCCACAAAATTATCGACGACAAAAATGTATCATTTCCACGAAAAACGTCGTCACAAAACGCAATACCGGCGATGGTCGTTGAAAAAGAAGGAAGAAGAAATATCCTAATAGCACTGGGCAACCAGGCGGTAATTAGATGCATGGAGCAGACAACCATCACAACATAACTGGCACTGGAATGTGTATTCAAGCTCAATAAGTGTTCATCTAAAAATCAGGTAACACTGACTTGGGTACTAGGACACATAGGGATCGACAGCAACGAAAAGGTGGACTCCCTTGCAAAACAAGGAGACGAAAAGAGACTCGACAATGGTGGTCTGATTGGAATATCTCTCGAAACACTTTGGAAATAGATGATTGGCCTAATCCAACTTCGTGGTCGTTTCCCTCTCCAACCTGGTAGCCGCCTATTGCAAAATAAGCGCAAACATTCGCTTAGCTTAATTAATGGGGAAACTCCAAACGATTTTTGGTTTGCGACAAAGAAGTAGCTATTTATGGAATCTAAGAAAATTAGTTAAAAGTACAGGATGTTAAGAAAGGTTTTTAGATCCTGCTTACAGTTACAATGCTTGTAGTATACGGTATACCTAAAGTATAGATGCATCCTTTAAGCTTCTTCTTATTAACCTTTGTCGAGCCCTCTCAATCTCCACTTCCTCATGCTCTTCCATCGCTAATAAAAAATGCGCACTTCATATATCAAAACTAATTTTTATTTTTTTAAAACTCTGCTCTCTCTCTTGTCAAAACATTCGAACATATTTTCGAAACTACTTTTCTGATTCCCGGGGAAAAAACTTTCCGATGGGTAGATTTAATTCCCGGGAACAAAAGATATGTATTATATACATTTTTCCCTCGGAATTGCCGATAGGGGTGATTAAATTCAACTTCTAATTTCCGGAGAATATTTTGTTATCAAAAAATTCCTTTTGGAGAACAAAATATTCCACTTTTATATGCGAATTTTTTTTGGAAAAAATATATTCTCTGCAATTTAAAAATATTCCACAAGTGGAATATTATTCCACTGTGGTCACACTGCTGACAAGTGACAATTTCTGTTTGAGAAATTATTGGCGATTATTGGTACCAGACACAGTCACTTTAGGTAGGAATAATAACTATTTCGAACTAAACCACTAATTCATCATCATACTCTTTTTAAGCGATTGCTGTTGAATAGTTTTAAATTCTGACAGTATATTCTCCGTATATAAATATAATCCACCCTGAAAAGACATGTCTGCTTCCCGCTGTCAGGAAATTAACTTGCATTTAGATTTGTCAACTGAGCGATGGTGTTTTGTTAATTTTTATTGTTTGTGCCAAAAACCAAAATATCTGCGGAAAAGCACTTTCGGAAATTCATCTTTCATACTGTTGAATTCGAGATAAATCTCATTAAATAAACATCTTTCCTTTGAATATTATTAAGATTTATTTGGCTTAAAATTAATTATTCAAAATGGCCTGACTGACTGGCCGACAAGGAGAATGAGGAAGAAGTGTTTGGAATTATGTCAAAACCCTTATGTTATACTAAAAATTCAATCAAGACAAACTTCACTAAGCTAATGCTGACATTATACTTTACAACTTCCCCCCCCCCCCCCCCCTTTGTTTGTAGTCTATCGTGCTCCTTTGTTTGGTCGTTTTACTTATTTAATGTTTTTAATTTTTGCGATTGCGTAACCTTCCAAACCAGGATCTTTGTGCAGAGGTATCCTCCGCATCGAATTCAAACTCAGCATTAGTATTATCTGTTACTTCACGAAATGCTTCCGGCTCACCCGAAGTAGTTGCGGTCTCGTGCAATCTCAAGTCTGACTCTGATTCACTGTATGAATCATGGATGTTGTTTGACTGTTGAGTGGACGGAACCGCATCTACCTCGACTAAGTTTGTTATAGGTGATTGATCAATATGATTCGCCACTGACTCATTTATGTGAGCGTATGTGTCAATGGATGAATTGTTGTTTTGACCGAACCCCCAGTCTTCATTACTATTACCATCCTGTTTCTTCTGAGTATCATCTCTAACACATGATCTTAACTGATCAATATGCCTCTTCCATATCACATTTGTACTTTCAGGGCTGACACTGTATGTATTTCGCCCTAAAACTTTTAAAATGTTTCCCTTTATCCAATACTTCTTATTATTTTTATACATCCTGACCCATACAGCATCACCTGCATCCAAAGACCTAAGACTACGAGTTCCAAAAGATTTAATCTGTTGATTTTGCTTACTTAACATTCTCTGTCTAACGCTCTTATTTAGATCAGGAGTATCTTTTTTGGGTCTGAGCAGGTCGAACTTTGTTCTAACCTGTCTACCCAACAAGAGCGAAGCTGGTGTTTCCCCGGTTGTGCTGTGAGGTGTTGTTCGATAATCGAATAAGAATCTGAGAAGCGCAATATCTATATTTTCAATGCAGCTTTGGTGGACTTAACACAATTTTCTGCCTGGCCGTTTGACGCAGGGTGATAGGGTGGTGTTGTGATGTGCTTCAGTCCATTTTCTCTACAAAATCTCCTAAAATCCTCTCCTGTAAAAGCACTACCATTATCTGTGACGATAACTTTAGGGAAACCAAATCTACTGAAAACCTCCCTCAATTTTATTAATGTGTTGATTGTATCTGCCCTTTTTACTTCAAATACTTCAACCCATTTAGAAAAACTATCGATGCAAACTAAAAACATTTTGTTTAGGAAAGGTCCAAAAAAAATCCATGTGCAAGCGCTCCCAAGGATCCAGTGTGGGTTGCCATGGAGTAAGTTCTCCTATCGGCGGATTGCTGTGCTGTAATGCACAAATCTCACATGCTTTTATTGCAGTTTTAATATCTTTTCCTAAGCTAGGCCAAAGAACATAGCTCCTAGTGAGGGACTTTGTTTTAACAATGCCAAAGTGAGACGAGTGAAGTAGCTTAAGAATGTCCGATCGAAGAGATGTGGGTATAACGACCCGATATCCCCACATAACACAATTGTTTTCCAATGACAGTTCATCTCTTTTTTCATAATAGGGTTTCAGTTCCTTTATTACTTTGGTTGGCCAGCCTTCCTGAATATATTTTTTTACTTCAACAAGTGACTTATCTTTAGAGGTTTCTTCTGCACATAATTAAGATGCACATTCTTGAACTTGTCGCTATCGATCTCTTTCTCACCTGTTAAAGGTAGACGTGAAAGGAAATCGGCCCCATTCTCATTTGACTTTACGTATTTAATATTAAATTTGTATCCCGAAAGGAATACTGCATATCGCTGCAATTGGTTTGCAGCCATTTGTGGTATACCGTGTTTTTCACCGAAAATGTGCGTAAGAGGTTTGGAGTCAGTGTGCAATAAAAATTCCCTGCCATAAAGATATTGATGAAAATATCCCACTGCCCAGAATATGGCCAAAGCTTCCTTCTCTTTTTGGCTATACCTGCATTCTGCTTCATTTAATACACGTGAAGCATATGCCAAGGGCTTATATAAACCATTAGGTAGCACATGATTTAGTACAGCGCCTATTCCATGGCTACTCGCATCGGTTACTAACTCCAATGGCAAATTTGGATTATAATGAATCAAAACTTGAGGACAAACAAAAATCTTTTTAACTTTTTCAAAAGCCGAATTGCATTCCAGACTCCAGTTCCATTGTACGCCTTTCTTAAGCAAAGCATATAAAGGGCTCAACACTTCTGCTATAAAGGGAACAAATTTTCGGTAGTAGTTTATTCTGCCTAAAAATGACTGAAGCTCTTGCACGGATCTAGGTTGCGGCAGCTTCAAAATCGCTTCTATTATTTCCGTAGATGGGCGAACCCCATCCTTATCAATCACATATCCTAAGTATGTAACACTTTCTTTAAAGAATTCGCATTTAGACTCTTTTACTGTGAGGCCACTATCCTGCAGTTTCCTAAGAACTAATTCTGATCTATGGAGTAGTTCGCTTCGTGATCTGCCCGACACCAAAATGTCATATTGAAAAATAGCAATTCCATCAACACCCATTAGAACTTGTTCAATTATTTTTTGGAAAATTGTTGGACATGTACTAATACCAAATGGTAGTCGTGTATACTTAAACAAACCCTTGTGAGTACAAATAGTAGTATACTCTTGACTTTGTTTGTCTAATTCCATCATGCATTTTTTTATTGTGAATTCTATATTAAATTTTTTCATGAAATCGCGACCTAACAAAGGTACACAGAGACTTCTTATAACATAAAGATCAATTAAAGAACACTTTTCCTTGTATTCAATTGTCACTTCTATTTTACCAAGTGGTTTAAATTTACTACCATTATAATTCACTAAATTCAACACAACGTTATTTAACTTTATTCGAGAAAACCACTTTTGATAATCTCGATAGCTTAAGCAACTAATTGCCGCTCCGCTATCCAACTCAGCCTTAACTTTACGTTTGTTTAGCTTCAGTTCAATAAAAATAGGGTCAATACTATTTTTGGTATTTATGGCAAACAATTTTTCCTCATTCTCTTCCAGTTCTATATAGTTTTGTTTCACAAAATTATTTCTTGGCTTAGAACTATTTGAACTTTTACAAATTTTTTGAAGATGAATTACTTTTCCACATTTATTACACTTGAAATTCTTGTGCTTACAATTGCATGACTTGTGCCCGTTGACACCACAGCAATAACACACTGACATCGGATATTTGAGACCACTGTTTTGTTTGTTTTTGACTCCTTTGAGTTTGTGAACCGGTTCTGTCTTGCAAATAAATTGTTGTCCTTGATCTGCGCCCTTTGCTACGTCTGCAGCTGCTTCAGTCTCCAGCAGTGATGGGAAATGAACTTTTTAGATTGTACTTTTCACAATTTGAAATTGTAACTTTTAGGACTGAAGTGTATCTTCATCGTTTTGGAAATTGATAGCTACATTTATGGGCAATTGTGTAATTGTTTTTTTGGCTATGAAAAATCCAAAATTAGACCGATCTTCAAGGATTTTTTTTAAATGTTCGTTTTTACGGCGGATTTATGAAAAAAAAAAAATTAGAAATCTGAAAAAATCAATATTTATCAAGATTTTACCTTTGAATGCTGAAAAAAATTGAGTTTTTACAAATGATCCTCCAATTTTGTTTACGATACTAAATCGACTTCTTAATCTACCCAAAAAAAACTAACAAATTACAAAAAAAAGAAAAGAAAATCAAATTTTGCAAATTTTTTCGCGGTCACCTGTTTTTCCGATAAAAATTAAAATCAAAATCATGAAAATCGACCTAATTTATGTTATGTTATCGCCAAAAAACAAGGTGAACGCGAAAGTATACCATTACCCCTATATCAATATTAAGACTCTTCACTTAGCTCATGATACAAAAACATATAATGTCCCTCTTTGCCCTTGAAATAAATAAAATAAATGGCGAAAAAGAGTTCTTGGAATATATTACATTGTATATACAGTACTCCCCGGATAATAGCACATGCGGATGGGTATGAAATAATAGTGCTTATAGCCGGGTTTTCAATTAAATTCCTATTAAGCGGGGACCCTTGTTATAGCTCATAAATGTGTTTATATTTAATTAAACAACATTTTAAATTTTTCTTTGAATCATTAATTTTTCAGTAGTTGTCTTAAAATGATCCTTTAATTCATCCAGAGATTTTATACTTAGGCCCTGTGTCAATTGGCCTAAATAATTATCCTGGGGTAATTTTCTGGCGCTATCGTGCGTGGTGGGAAACGTTTCAGCTGCCAAAAAATAATTAATAGTGTGAAATTCGATAAATACCTATCTGTTCTAAGATTAAGGTTCGCTGAACTGTTCTTTTCAACACTTTCGTAAGTGTCAGAAAATTTGCCGAGATTTATTATTTAGCGCATGGGCGCAGTAGCGCAGTGGTTAGTGTGCTGGACTACTGTGCGAGGGATCCCAGGTTCGATCCCCGAAAAAACACAAACCGAGAGTATGACTGTCTTGAAAAAGCTTCTCAACTCAGCCGTTCGGGCTCCGCATACAATATTGTAGGTCCCTTCCATTTCGTCCCAAAAATAGAAACTCACACAAAACGAAGGTGTGTCTTAGCAAGAAGCTAGGCCTAGGGTGTCTACCTGCCTGTTGCCCTATTTATTTATTTATTTTTAATTATTTAGCGCAAATGACATCAGCGTGGCATAAGCTTTGTGTGCATCTTTTCTTGAAGGAATTTCAACCACATTCTCGGGTATCTTCACCACCGGCTACTAAAAATTCTTCTAACTTCACGCCAGCAAACAATTTGTGGCAATATGCATTGTCAACAAACAAAATTATTTGCCTATTCAGTCCACTTTCGTCCGCATTAAAAATATCCTTTTCAGAAAATATGTTTAATAATATGTACCTATCGAAAAAATATTTTCGGTCCATTGCTGAAACATCAGCATCATTTCTTTCACCGTGAATTTTCTTGAAACTAATGTTTGCCAACTCGAAAGCCAGCCATTACTTGGTTCAAAATCAGTGCATCCCGAGATTATCTTCCTTCGTGAAATTTTATTTTATTTAAAAAAAAAAATCGAATGTGCTTATAAAAGGATAAAATACCAGGTAAAATAAAATGTTTGTTCAGATTTTTATTTGATAATAAGAGGGGTTTGCTTAAAACCGGGTTGCTATAAAGCGGGTACAATTGCATAGAATGGCGCTTGTGAGTCCCAACACTGAATAATTTGTTGCTATAAAAAGGGTTTTGCTATTAAGAGGGTTGCTTTTATCCGGGGAGTACTGTACCTACCTTGTTCCGTATAAGTACCCTAGGAATGGCTTCTCACAACCTTTCGTTTTATGTGAATTAGATTAAATTTTATGATCGATCCGAACGACTGAATTAAGACGCTTTCTCAGGAAAATTATACTCTGAATCTATGCAACTCTAACAACTCTATGCCTACTCTATTACTTTAAACATAATACCTACAACCGAACAAGTCAAATCAAAAATGAAATGTCAACACTGTCAAACGCGTGTAAAAGCAGAAAGTAGGTCTGCTTGGGAGATGCGTTGAACCTTACTATATTTACTATCTAAAGTATTTACGCCTGAAGTCGCATTTTAGCTTGTATCATAATGAACGCGTTGTTTATACATAATCTGTTAACGCACACGCTCAAAAACGCCACAGTGAATGAAAAGCTAGGTTTTTGTTGTGTAAAGAAGTGTTGTGAAATTATCTTCTCTGAGTGAAAATGAAATCTCAACACTCAAGAGCATGCGTGCACTGTGCTTCACAGTGCCCCTGCGCATTATCTTTGGAATTTGTTTCTTAGTTGGTTAGCCGAATGTAGAATAGAATTTTAAGCTTCAAGTTGAATGCATTTTATATTCTTTATTACAAACAAGGATTGTAACTGCGTAACCTTTGAAGCAAAAATATGTTTTGCTAATTGTATCTTTTTAGAGTGAATTGTAACTGTGTAACTTTAATTTCTGATTGTATCCAAAAGATACAATTGTATCCACTTTTCCATCCCTGGTCTCCAGTGCTAATTGTACTGCTTTATCAAATGTTAGATCATTTCCTTGCGAAAACAATTTCTCTTTAATGCGCCTACTTTTGATGCCCAATACGAATTTGTCCAGAAGAGCGCCAGTGAGGTTTGTGCCAAATTCACACTTGATTGAAAGTTTTTTTACTCGTCTCGCCCACTCTTGAATTCCCTCGTCGCTTTCCATTTGCGCTGCATAGAACTTTTCTTTTTCTATGTATATTGACGTTATAGGCTTAAAGTGCGTGCTCAGAGTTGCCTCAATTTCAGTGTACGTTTTACTATCTGCTTCATTTGGGTAGCACAAATTATTTATGGTCAGCAAAACAGCTTTTTTCTGACCGGCGTCTGTTATTTTGTTTGCCGCGAAATACTGCGTTAATCGCTTCGAATATACCATCCAATCCATGTTGGAATGGTGAAACTCTTTCAAAGAGTCCACTGCCACGTTTTGTTCTGTCATTTTTGACAAACTTATGGACTATCGAGTGCGAATTTTGATTTTCCTCGTCGCCAATTCGAGATAAATCTCATTAAATAAACATCTTTCCTTTGAAGATTATTAAGATTTATTTGGCTTAAAATTAATTATACAAAATGGCCTGACTGACTGGCCGACAAGGAGAATGAGGAAAAAGTGTTTGGAATTATGTCAAAACCCTATATATGTTATACTTTCATTCAATCAAGACAAACTTCACTAAGCTAAGGCTGACATTGTACTTTACACATAGTCCATTTATTTCAGAGTAGATAATTCGGATTTGAAATAACGCTTTAGTCTATAGCCGTTTTTTTTTTATCAGCGTGATCTGATCCGGATCAGATCATGAAAATAAAACAAACTAGATCATTGATTGAGTTGTGGCAACACACATATAAAATTCAATACCAATTATGACAAATTTCGTATTGCTACCAGCCATCTTGCAGCCACACGGTACAATGTGACTTCACAATGCGATGATTTTTCCATTGCACTTGCTCATATTTGAGTTTGACATTTCGCTTGTTGTGTCAGGGTGTTACCATATGGATACAAATCTGCATACATTTAGCATTGAATATTTTTTTTGGTGAAACTATGTTCAAATGTTATGTTCAAATATGCATCATAATTAACTGTCTGGGATCGTACAAGCTGCAATCCACAATAATTAAATTTGTTTATTTTATTTAATTGCCAATGTGCGCTTATGCACACTACCTTTGTAACAAATCATTTTTTGTTTCTTGAATTCCTTTTGTCAACTCTTTCGTTATAATTACTCTCTATAACCGATTCGATATTAGCAAGTAATGTTATTGTAAATCTCTCCACTTTTCTCTAACTGACTAGTAAGTCGTAATTGAATTTTCTTTTGTACATTTTTTTTGGCTAGTGCTCGAGTCATTCGTTCTTTGATCGCCAACGAGATCGGTTGGCAGTAGCACCAATAAACTATTATAACGTTTTTAAATGATTTTTTTTACTTATATTTAATACACAATCACACATATTGAAATAGTACACACAACACAAAACACACTACACATTTTGGTATTGGAGCTGGACTGGAGCCTATATACATATAACAAAGGCTGAGTACACTACACATTATACATTATCATACACAAATTAACAATATTAATATACATAATCCAAACACACAATTTAAACAAAATACATACTAAACACATATTCCATAACATATAATGGTCCTTCAGTAGCCGAATAAATCATTTATTAACCTGTGAAGTGCTCAATCAATCAATTAAATTATTTGACTTTTTTTTCGCGCATATTACATACATTGAACAAGTACATATGTACAGCTACAAAAAACGCGTTTGCATGAACATTTCGCCGGTTATTTCTTAGTGCATAAAAACTGTCGTTGCACAAATCAAATTTCTTATAACAGTTATATAGAAATCTAGCTGCATTTACGGTTTTCAAAGACTTATATACCGACGAATTCTTCCGGTGAAGCCTTTCCAATTATTTATATGCATGCTGCATGACAAATTAGGAGTGCGTTTTTTGATTAAAGGCATATACATTATACTATGTACATTTTGAAGCAAAGGTGAAAATAAAATCACGTGTCTTATACATATACCTGAATATATAGCAATAGGTACATAAGATCTGCTAGATCACGCGTCGTGTTACAACGGGACAATTGAACTGTTTTACCGGTTGCTATTTTGCGGTTTTTTCTGAAGCATTTTTTTTTCTTTTGTGAAGCCACATAGACTCAAATAAAATGAACAAGGTAGTGGCAAAACGCGGTCGTGCTAAAGGTTGCATCACAACATTGGCATCATTTGCTGATACTATTGATGCAAATACATCGCTTTCAACGATCGAGTTCCGCATCAAAAAGCTTGATGAAGCATTTCAAGAGTTTGTGAGTTTGCAAAATGAACTCTTGAATTTTATAGACTCACCGGACTACGTCGACCGCGAACCCGAGTTTTCTGAATATGAAACCAAATATTTTCGCGCACATTCAATTTTCACCGATGCAATTAATCGTCTAAAGGGAGAGACAACTGTAAATGTCGAAGATGCACAGAGTTCTTCATCTTCAAAAGAAGAACCAAATTCAATTCATCTCCCAAAAATTACAATTCCTCATTTTACGGGGGATTATAAAGATTGGCCCGCGTTTCGTGACTTATTCACCGCAACGGTTGATTCAAATTCAACCATCACATGTACTCAAAAGCTGCATTACCTAAAATCCTTTCTTCGTGGCGATGCAGCAAATCTTATCAAACATGTTTCGTGTTCAGAGCAGAACTATATTGAGGCCTGGGATCGCTTAGAAAAGCGCTACGATAAAAAACACCTGATTGTCCAGTCTTTTATACAATCATTCTTATCCCTACCTTCATGCAGCACACCGAATATTCATACGCTTCGCAAAATTTCTGATGGAGCAGATGAGGCAGTCCGTGGACTTAACGCATTAGATTCCAATGAACGTGATCCATGGCTAATTTATCTTTTGACCCAAAAGCTAGACCATGAAACAAAGCAAGCTTGGGCTGAAGAAGTGATTGCTAACCCTGACTGCACCATTGATGAGCTAATTGAATTTCTACGAAACCGTTGCACTTGTCTTGAATCATGCCTTTCGTCCTCTTCTCGTCCAAATAGTCTAAGAGCCCGCTGCAAATTTTGGGTGTGGATGACCAAAATAGATGAGTACCCCTAAAAAGTTTGGAAATTTCTTATTTCAAAAATGAAAGTCTTGCAGCCGGTGGTGGCGGCTCAGGTGAGTAATACTATGTTAAAAACTCAATTTTTTTGAAATTTTGGATAATTGTGATAACCACTTGAAACTAGTCTCCAGATAAAGGAAATTACTCCCTAAATACGAATCCGTGGGTCCAAGACGTTTTGCAGGCGGCCAACCGCTTGCCAGACGCGAATTAAAACACTTGTTTCTTACTTTTAAAATTAAACAATATTTATTTGGAACTATGTCCTTTATTATTGAAATACTTTTTACTAATTCTAAAAAGGAGCTTAAGGCTACTATGTAGTTACAATAAGACTATCGATAAATTCATCATACAGTCGTATTTATATATTTTTCTTATCTATCTACAAGGAGACCCAAGCGTACAATCGTCTTGCTTGATAATGAAGAAGAGATAATATTCCAACATTGTATACAAACGATATTATCTCTTGTACATATGTTATCATTGTAGCGTTGTGTGCAAGACTGTACTAGAGGCTAAAGATATCATTGAATACAAATAATGTTATCTTTTTTCTCAATATGTTTTGCTATGGATACTTAACTCCCCCCCTTGTTAAACGAAATCGTCCCGATTTTTCGACGCTATTTTTAACATTTCTCTTTCATAAGTTTTGTTATATGCGTCAATCTTTTTTTGTTTTTGACGATCTGTTATACATTGTATAGTTTTTATCATTACGTACGTAAATGCTAGAATAACAATCAGTGTTACAATTGTGTATATAGTTGATAATATCGGTTTTTCTTCAAAAGGAATAATTAGTTTTTTTAAAGTATCTATGTTATCGAATTTGTACATTGTATCTTCTTTAATTATTTGGTCGATGTAAGACTCTGAATTATGATTTCTTAATATAACTTCTTTAATTTGCTTATGCATGTTTTTGTATATTTTATCGTCTAGATTTATAGTATTTTCATAAGTAACTAAGTTTATACCATTAATTGTTTGATTATTTAACTTATGCTTACCGCTTAATAACATAACACCGGATTCAATTTCTAAGTCGTAATCGTATTCTTGTTTAATGTTGCATTTTGAAGTTATATTCTTTAAAAGTGGAATAAGACAATTTTCTTCTTCAAAGTTAATTTCACAAATGTTTTTACTTAGATGATTTTGACAATTTCTTGTTCTTAAATAAGTTTGGTTACATAAGGCAATTGTTTTATCTGTAATGATTTTTCCATGTTTTGAATTTAAAGGTGTTACTTTATACAATTTACATGATTTAATTAGAACTGGATATTTATATATTGTGATGAAGAATTCATCAGTTCTAGCTAAAAATATTTTAGAGTACTCAAGTATATTTATTATGGGTACTTGAATTATTTCATGTTGAATAATATTTTTAATGTCATCTAAGTCTAGGCTTTCTGATAAATATTCATTATTTTTTGCTGCATTAATTGTTCTGGTCAATAATAATAATTGTTCGTACACTTGTTCTATTACTAAATGTTCTTTAAGGCTCTGACCTTCGAATTGTTGCAAAATTTGTTCAAATCTAGAATTTATAGTTTTTTGTTTATTATTGTTTTCTATGAGATTATTTATACTCGTTTCTATGTTAACTAAGTCATAATGGTCAGGATTACCAAACACATATTTGAAAGCTGTTCCTAAAAAGTTAATTGATCTAGTATGCCTAGTATGTTCTTGTAATTGGTCTGCTAAATTCTTAATTTTACTTAACCAAATTTTTTCTTCCTGTGTAGGTTGATATTTACTAGTTACGATATTTACGTAAGGTTGAAATATCGAAGTCAGGTTGGCATGTAACAAATAAGTTTGTTCTTTGAATAAATACACGTCATCTGTTTGCGTAAGTATAAACTTCTTGTTTAGTAACTCAGTTATTTGAACGTTTCCTTGCCCTTCTTGACTCTGTACAATTCCTAGTAATGTTAGGAATATTAATATTTTCGTCATCTGAAAAATGATAATTCTTTATGTTATCCTTGTGAATTTTTATTCCTTCTTTAGAGATTACCGTGTCTCCTTTATCTTCTTCTACTATTCTTGTTATGTATCTAGCGTTAGATTTCTTTCTAAGACCTGTGATTCTTACCATTATCTTATCTCCTTTTTTATACTCTCTGTGTCGAGTTCCTTTATTTAGACGTTCGATCACTTTTTTGGATGCTGAGTTTAGTTTATTTATTATAATTTCACTATTTCTATATTTATTTTGATTAAAGAAAATGTCTCTAGGTTTCAAACCGGTAACTGAGTGTATAGAATTATTTAATTCACGCACTGTTCTAAATATTTCTTCGATAAGTCTTGTTTTATTCTGAATTGTGAATATTCTAGACAGTTCAGTTATTGTACCGTTTACACGTTCTACCTGACCGTTAGCTGTCGATCTGTATACTGGAGTTTCTACTTTAGTTATGTTGTATTTCAAACACATTTGGTTCACCATTTCTGTTTTGAATCCCTTCTCGTTATCTGTCATGAGTCGTTCACATTTTGGGAAATAATTAGATAAGACCTCTTCCATAACGTCGTACAGTCTGTTTCGAGTTTCGATTTCCCGAAGGATTGTATATTTAGAATACTTATCTACTGTTACAAGGAAAGTATACTTGTCGTTGAAGTATATGTCCATATGAATGTGTGTTCCCACATGTGTTGGTATTTCTGAATTATTCAGAGGTTCTCTGATAGGTTTTCTTTCATATTTTCCAAATAGACATGCTATGCATTTTTTGTTGAAACTCTTTGCTTGTTTATTTAGATCGGGCCAGTAATATTTCTCTGAGATTTCTTGTATATTGTTACGTAACCCTCGGTGTGCTCTTTCATGAGTTACCCTTACAAGTTTTAGTTGTTCCTCCAAATTTGTCACGTCTTGAAGTTTTCTTGGTGTGAATATAAATCTTACTAGTGGGAATTCTTTTTTTATGTTTTCACCATATTTGTATATGTTTTCAAATTTCGTATGCAAAGCTACAATCTTTTGGGGTTGTATAACTTCTTTCATCTGCCTTAGTAAAGAGTCTTTGTCCTTAAACTTTATTATGAGTCTTATTTTGTTACCAAAATAGATTTGTGTTTCGATATTATTTGTTATATCTTCAATAAGTTCGAACTGTGCAGTGTATGCATTAAAAGGCTGATTCACAGTTTTTATTATATCATTAGAAGAACTTTCAGCTGAATGTGCTGTTTCTATGGTAGACGTATTTATGCGTTGACGTGATAATGCGTCAGCTACAAGATTTAGGTTTCCTGGTTTATAAACTAATTTTGCTCCAAAGTCTTCAATGATTCCCTTCCAACGTTTCAGCTTTGTGTTGGGATTTTTTTCTGATACAGAATATATAAGGCTCTGGTGATCGGTATATATGGTTAAGTCTGCTATACCATATATGTAGTTTCTGAGTTTTTGTAAGGACCATATGATCGCTAATAGCTCTTTCTCGTTTGTGCTATAGTTCTCTTCTGTCTTACTCAGTGTTCTTGACAAGAAGTGTATAGGTTGCTTATTCTGACTTAGTACGGCTCCAATAGCTATGTTGGATGCATCAGTAGTAAGCTCGAATGGTTTACTATAATCCGGTTGAAAAAGTTCGACTTGTTCTTTCAAATAATTTTTTAAAATTCTAATCGCTTCTAATGCTGAATCATTCAGATTTAACTTAATATTTTTACTTTGTTTTTTGTTTACTTTACCGTTATCTCCTCGTAAATATAATGTCAGGGGCTTGGCTATGCTTGCGTATCCCTTTATAAACTTACGATAGTAACCTGTAAGACCTAAAAATCCTCTCAAATCCTTTACCGTTTGTGGGACTGGAAAATTTTCTATAGCTGCTATTTTCTCAGGGTTCGTAGTGATTCTACCATGTCTGATTATGTGACCTAAGTATTCTACTTCTTCTTGAAAAAACTTACTTTTCTCATCAGATATTTTTAATGTGGCTTTATTGAGTACGTCGAATACTTGACTTATGTGCTGTATATGTTCTTCCTCAGATGAAGAATATATCAATACGTCATCAATGTAAACGTGTACGAATTTACCTACAAAGTCTCTCAAAATGTCGTCCACGCATCTCTGAAATATGCTTGGTGCATTTTTGAGCCCGAAAGGCATTCGTTTAAATTGATATTTTGCGCCATTTATAGCAAAAGCTGTTTTTTCTTTATCATCTGTTTTGATTTTAATTTGGTGGAAACCTGACTCCAAATCTAACGTTGTAAAGTACTTGGCTTTACCTAAATTTTGAATTGTCATGTTGACATCCGGAATGGGGTATCTGTCTGTTACAGTGTGAGCGTTAAGTTTTTGGAAATCAACAACCATGCGCCGTTTTGGTTTTCCTTTTTCGTCCAAACCTTTTTTAGGTACTGTCCATATGGGACTGTTATAAGGACTATGGCTTTTTTCTATTATATCGTCATGTAAGAGTTTCTGTATTTCTTTGTTTACGAATTCGTTATCTGCTATGGGATATGGATATTGTTTAACATAAACCGGATTATCATTGGTCGTCCTAATGCTTGCTTCTATAGTATCTGTAAAGGGTAACGGTCCTATGCTGTTATTAATCTTCATCAGTCTATCTATGTCTGCTTTATAAATATTATTTTCCCCAATTATGTAATTAATTTTCTGAATAGATTCGACACTGCTTATGGTAGTTAGAGTCATATTACTGAAATTTATTTCCGCGTTTAGAACTTTAAGTCCTTCATATCCTAATATCATATCAAAAGACTGAATATCCTCTAATTCAAAAAATGTTATATTTTTCTTTAATATCCTAACTACTTTCTTTGTATCTACCATAGAATAACCATGCATTGTTTTTATTTTTATAGGTTTAATTTTAATTTTTTCGCTAGAATCGCATTTTCTATTAATGTAATTATGGGTTGCACCAGTATCAATAAGAATTTTGTAAATTTTCTTATGAATAGTACTAGTTAAATTTAAGCAGGGCAACCCGTCTACTAGTTTAAATGATCTATTCTTATGTTATTATTTACCATACATTCCGTTTCATCTGCTTCTGCATATGTACTGCTGACATCGTCTCTGCGTTGTTGTCGGGAGTTATTTACTCTCTGCTGCTTGAAGTTCTGCTGATAAGATCGTTGCGGTCTGTTGTGTGTGTTGAAACTCCCGCTGTGTTCACGTTTCGCTGGTGGATTATATACATCGGGTTTGCATTGATTCCAATTTTGTCGCTGTGCATGTACAATTTGTCTCGAGTTTATCTCCATCGGCTGTGGTCCTTGATTGTGTTGCTGCATATTATCGTATTGCTTCTGGGGTTGATAATTCGTTGTTTGGCTCGAATAATTTGGTCTTCTTTCGTTTCTGCGTTCATGTGGCATATTTTTGTGGTGCTTATCTTGAGTGAGATGTAAATGCCTGTGCACATTATCATGTTCTATTCTGCGAGCAATTGCGAATGCGTGTTCTAGATCATTTATTGTAGCTGAATATAATGATCCTCTTGTAAAGTTGTCACTCATACCATCAATGAATATACGAACTGCGTCGTCGTTAGCATTTTTAATTAGTCTGTCGATTATATTCGGCGGATCACCTGACATAGTGATTTTTGATATTATTAAATTGAGATTTTTATTTATCTCGTCGTGGTATTCAGACAGTGTGCTTCTTTTTTGCGTGATGGCTTTCATCATGTCTTGTAGCACGTATAGAGGTTCTTGATTAGAGTACGTATAATCTAATCTGTTACGTATCGCCTCAAAATTAAAAATTGTGTTATAATTAGTTAACACATTCGCGGCTGCACCCTGTATTTTACTTTTCACTATAGTCAATGCTGCTGCGTACTTACTGTGTGTTTTGAAGTTTTTAATGCTGTCCATTAATCTGGATGCTTCTTCGCGCCACGACCGATAATTTGATTGATCGCCGTTGAAAATAGGTAGGCTTTTAAATGCGTCTAACTGTATTTCACTACCATCTGTATATGTGGTTCTTATTTCCTCTAGCACAGGTATGTTTGGTACTATGCCTAATCCAGATTTTACTTCATTTAGTTTTGTTTCTAAATTAGTGTTTATTTGATTTTGGTTAGTTATTATTGCTGCTAACCTTGCATTCTCTGTGCGTGTGTGCTCTAGGGTTTGTGTTACTGTGTTGCACCTGGTTTCTAAAGCTTCTAATCTTGCCATTAATACTGCGAGTTGTTCCATTTTGAACTCGTGTCTGTTGTCGTCGAATTTGTGTGTTTTTTTTCTCCACATATACACTTTCACTGAATTGCTTAGCTGCTTCGTATGAAGAAGCTATATTTGTACCTGCTATGCTAGGTAATTCTTGTAACCGGTAACGCGAGTGTTCTGTTTATACTAGATTTCACTACTTGTTCCCGAGGTCCGCTCGATTGAAGTTAAAAAGTATATTTAACCTCCTGGCAGGATCGCCAATTAAAACACTTGTTTCTTACTTTTAAAATTAAACAATATTTATTTGGAACTATGTCCTTTATTATTGAAATACTTTTTACTAATTCTAAAAAGGAGCTTAAGGCTACTATGTAGTTACAATAAGACTATCGATAAATTCATCATACAGTCGTATTTATATATTTTTCTTATCTATCTACAAGGAGACCCAAGCGTACAATCGTCTTGCTTGATAATGAAGAAGAGATAATATTCCAACATTGTATACAAACGATATTATCTCTTGTACATATGTTATCATTGTAGCGTTGTGTGCAAGACTGTACTAGAGGCTAAAGATATCATTGAATACAAATAATGTTATCTTTTTTCTCAATATGTTTTGCTATGGATACTTAACTCGCGCTCAAAAAACGACAAAAAACCCGTTTTTGTTTTAATTGATATAACCAATTAAGCTTGGCACTAAAATGTAGAGCTTGATGTCCTAAACACGAATATATGGGTGCAAGACGTCTTAGACGCGGCCAACCCCCTGCCAGACGCCCTTAAAAATCGAAAAAAAAAACCGTTTTTTGAATTTTTGGTATAACCACTTGGGACTAATGCCAAAATAAAGAGCTTGATCTCCCAAACACGAATATGTGGGTCCAAGACGTCTTAGACGCGGCCAACCCCCTGCCAGACGCCCTTAAAAAACGGAAAAAATCGGTTTTTTGAATTTTTGGTATAACCACTTGGGACTAATGCCAAAATAAAGAGCTTGATCTCCCAAACACGAATATGTGGGTCCAAGACATCTTAGACGCGGCCAACCCCCTGCCAGACTCATATTTCCCGTTTTAAAGTATGTGACCTCTTATTTGGAGGTGTTACCACTTAAAACGCTATAACTTCTATAATATTATAGGTACAAAAATGGTTTTGCACATTTTGGAAAGACAATTTAGTAGCGCATACAAGTCTTAAGCACTCTGGCTACATCTGTGCAGCTATAAAAAAATTATGGCTTCTTAAACTCAAAATTATGAAAATTTGTTGTTTAATTTTTTTACAAAATGTTTTTTTCTCAAAATGTTTCCTCTACAAATTTTAACTTTTTTTATGAAATTTTTAACCTTGACAAATTTCCTAGAAATTATGTTAAGTAACTTTTTTACGTACAATCAACAGAAGTTGTAGTAAAAGCCATTTTTGTCAGACAGGTAAAAATACTCGATATTTCTTTAAAATAAAGTTTTTCTTTCATAGCACCCCAAACGAAAACCTCAACAATACTTTTAACGAACGGTGGACTGGTCGATTTGGCCCCAACCCTTGGCCACCCAGATCTCCTGACCTAACACCCATCGATTTTTTCGTCTGGGGTGCTATGAAAGAAAAACTTTATTTTAAAGAAATATCGAGTATTTTTACCTGTCTGACA
Organism: Cheilosia scutellata; assembly: GCA_955612985.1. NCBI lineage: Eukaryota > Metazoa > Arthropoda > Insecta > Diptera > Syrphidae > Cheilosia > Cheilosia scutellata. The sequence continues at coordinate 79,933,879 of OY015312.1, read as the reverse complement.
AAAATGGCTTTTACTACAACTTCTGTTGATTGTACGTAAAAAAGTTACTTAACATAATTTCTAGGAAATTTGTCAAGGTTAAAAATTTCATAAAAAAAGTTAAAATTTGTAGAGGAAACATTTTGAGAAAAAAACATTTTGTAAAAAAATTAAACACCAAATTTTCATAATTTTGAGTTTAAGAAGCCATAATTTTTTTATAGCTGCACAGATGTAGCCAGAGTGCTTAAGACTTGTATGCGCTACTAAATTGTCTTTCCAAAATGTGCAAAACAATTTTTGTACCTATAATATTATAGAAGTTATAGCGTTTTAAGTGGTAACACCTCCAAATAAGAGGTCACATACTTTAAAACGGGAAATATGAGTCTGGCAGGGGGTTGGCCGCGTCTAAGATGTTTTGGACCCACATATTCGTGTTTGGGAGATCAAGCTCTTTATTTTGGCATTAGTCCCAAGTGGTTATACCATTCATAAAAAAAGTTAAAATTTGTAGAGGAAACATTTTGAGAAAAAAACATTTTGTAAAAAAATTAAACACCAAATTTTCATAATTTTGAGTTTAAGAAGCCATAATTTTTTTATAGCTGCACAGATGTAGCCAGAGTGCTTAAGACTTGTATGCGCTACTAAATTGTCTTTCCAAAATGTGCAAAACAATTTTTGTACCTATAATATTATAGAAGTTATAGCGTTTTAAGTGGTAACACCTCCAAATAAGAGGTCACATACTTTAAAACGGGAAATATGAGTCTGGCAGGGGGTTGGCCGCGTCTAAGATGTTTTGGACCCACATATTCGTGTTTGGGAGATCAAGCTCTTTATTTTGGCATTAGTCCCAAGTGGTTATACCAAAAATTCAAAAAACCGATTTTTTCCGTTTTTTAAGGGCGTCTGGCAGGGGGTTGGCCGCGTCTAAGACGTCTTGGACCCATATATTCGTGTTTAGGACATCAAGCTCTACATATTAGTGCCAAGCTTAATTGGTTATATCAATTAAAACAAAAACGGGTTTTTTGTCGTTTTTTGAGCGCGTCTGGCAAGCGGTTGGGCGCCTGCAAAACGTCTTGGACCCACGGATTCGTATTTAGGGAGTAATTTCCTTTATCTGGAGACTAGTTTCAAGTGGTTATCACAATTATCCCAAATTTCAAAAAAATTGAGTTTTTAACATAGTATTACTCACCTGAGCCGCCACCACCGGCTGCAAGACTTTCATTTTTGAAATAAGAAATTTCCAAACTTTTTAGGGGTACTCATCTATTTTGGTTATCATCCACACCCAAAATTTGCAGCGGGCTCTTGGTCTAAAACCAAACGCGCAGTAAGAATCAAGCTGTGGTTCGAACACACTTAGTAGAACCGTCACATACTTGCCCAAAATGCAATGGAGACCACACTCTTTCACACTGCGGACAGTTCAAATCTCTTTTAACTGCAGATCGTCGTGAGTTTGTCAAAAACAAATCGCTCTGTTTTAATTGCTTGCGCCAAGGCCATGCATCTAATAGATGCCGTTCGAACTTCCGCTGTCGCCAATGCAATTCGCGACATCATACACTCGTGCACCCTACAGATAATTCTACACAGGCAATTGATTCCACCCCGCAAGTAGAAGTTGTCCAGCAATACTCTGAAACTCCCGTTATCTCCACACAAGCTATAGAATCCAATCGTCGTTTCTCAACTATATTACCAACCGCGTTAGCACAGATAAGAAATAAACAAGGCATTTATCAAATTGTTCGGATCCTTCTCGACTCAGGATCGCAAGTATCGTTCATAACCGAGCAAGTTGCTCAAAGCTTGGGTTTACCTCGCAAACGATCTCGTGTTCCGATACTAGGAATCGCTTCTACATCTGCTGGGGTAACCAATGGAGTAATTAATCTCAAAATTAACTCTCTCCACAATGCGGAATTTGTTGAAGCCAACTGCTACGTTTTACCAAAGATCTCCTCCAATCTTCCATCTTTCGCCCTTGACTATATACCCACAAACACGCTACCTGTTGATTTGGCTGATCCAAATTTTTACTCACCTGGCCCAATCGATATTTTGCTAGGTGCTGACAAGTTCTTCAGTATCATAAAGGGTGCAGGAAAACCAGAGTCTGAAGGAGGCTCAATATCAATTCCAACTATTTTTGGATCGATTATAGCAGGAAGTAATTCGCAGTTGTTGTCCCCGGTTTCTGAGGTAAATGCTCACTGCACTCGTTTAGATCAAGACCAGGCATTCGATTTAGAACAATTTTGGAGGCTAGAGGAAATATCAAACAAACCACCACTCTCTCTTGAGGAGCAGCTTGCTGAAGAAAACTTTGCCGAAACCCATATTCGTCGGTCAGATGGTAAATACGAGGTGCAGTTGCCCTTTAAGCCATCAGTCGAACTTAATTTTGGAAACTCCTTTGACACCGCACTTAGACGTTTTTATTCAATCGAGCGTAGACTCAGTTCAAACAGCGATCTAAGGGACCAATGTTCTTCGTTCATGAATGAATATTTATCACTTGGGCATATGGAAGAAATTTCGCCCAGTGAAACACTTCCAACCACAAGTCAACCTTGTTATTATGTTCCGCCCCATGCCGTGTTTAAATGCGACAGTAGTACGACCAAGATGCGAGTTGTATTTGACGCATCCGCAAAGTCATATAACTCCATATCATTAAATGAAACGTTACTTGTTGGCCCTACCATTCAGCATGATTTGTTCTCTATTTGCTTGAGATCTCGAAGGCATGTGTATTTAATCACAGGCGACATTGAGAAGATGTATAGGCAAATTTGGGTTTTGCGCGGCCATACTAATTTTCAGAGGATTCTTTGGCGTGAGAAACCAGAAGACACTTTACGCCATTATCGTCTACTCACAGTCACATATGGAACATCGGCTGCCCCGTTCCTCGCAGTACGAGTGTTACAGCAGTTGGCTACTGACTCGGCTATCTCACATCCTCGTGCATCGGCGACAATCATGAACGATTTTTACGTCGACGATGTTATATCAGGTGCAGATAGTATTGATGAGGTCATTGCACTTCGAACGGAATTGGTTGACGTCTTAAAATCTGCGGGCTTCAATTTACGTAAATGGACCACAAACTGCTGGCCAATTTTAATATCGTTACCTGAAGATCAACGGGAACTCTCTCCAATTGGCTTTCAGGAATCCAATTCGATCAAGATTCTTGGCCTACAATGGTGTCCTTTGCGCGACTGTTTTACTTACAAGGTGAAATTATCCACCTCAAGCACTTGCACAAAACGACGGATCTTATCGGACGCGTCTCGCATTTTTGACCCTCTAGGATTGCTTTCGCCGGTTGTCATCTCAATTAAAATAATGTTTCAGGAGCTTTGGAGGAAACAACTCCAATGGGACGAGGAAGTGCATGAAACCTTAGCAGAACAGTGGACCACTATTAGAAACGAATTGCCCCTCATCGAATCAATCTCCATTCCCAGACTAATGATTCACAATAAGGAGACCTGGGAATTACACGGCTTTTGTGACGCTTCTTTGGACGCTTATGCCGCAGTTGTTTACTGTCGGTGCATCAAGCCAGATAACTCAATTGTCGTAACACTTGTCGCAGCCAAAACAAAGGTAGCTCCTCTTAAGGTGCTATCACTCCCAAGGCTTGAACTCTGTGCAGCCTTACTTCTTACTCGCCTTATAAACAAAATTAAAAGCTCGTTACAGGAACCAAATGTTCGGGTATATGCCTACACAGATTCGTCCATTGTGCTGCATTGGCTGTCAGCTTCACCAAAAAATGGTCAGTTTTTGTAGGAAACAGAACGTCAGAAATACTAACATCGATCCCCGCTAAATTTTGGAGTCACGTTCGATCTACATCTAATCCTGCTGATGTTGCCACGCGAGGAATATCACCGTCTATGTTAGCAGAATCAGATCTATGGTGGAATGGACCGCAGTGGCTGGGAAAGCCCAGAGATCAATGGAAGCCATCTACCTTCAACACGCAAGATATTGATTCTACTCAACTCGAAGAACGGAGGGTATCCAAGGCACAGGTTTTCCATTCAAATACATCATCGCAAAGCATTTTAACGACCATTTTGTTTAATTACTCTAGCTGGCTGAAATGTATACGTGTTGTTGCATATATCTTTCGCTTCCGCAATAATTGTCTTCCAAACAAATTTGCTCGTAAACATGGACCGATATCGCCTAACGAAATATCGAGTGCAACGACTCAATTGTTAAGAGTTGCTCAGCATTCAACTTTTCGTGAAGAGATTTCGGCCCTCAAAAGCAGAAAAGAACTACCTGCAAAAAATAGGCTCCTGTGTTTGAGCCCCTTTATTGATGCCGATGGTATAATTCGAGTTGGTGGTCGCTTAGAGCATTCAAATTTAACCTATTCGGAAAAGCACCCTATCATTTTATGTAGCTCTCATCCCATCGCAAAACTCATCGCGGAGCACACACACAAACAAAATCTACATGCTGGATCGTCGCTTTTGTTCGCGTTAATAAAACAACAGTTCTACATACTTGGATGCAGAAATCTCACACGGAAGGTAGTGCATGACTGTGTCGTTTGCTTTCGTCATCGTCGATCGTCATCTAGTCAGTTCATGGGGAATCTACCGGCTACCGAAGGTAGTGCATGACTGTGTCGTTTGCTTTCGTCATCGTCGATCGTCATCTAGTCAGTTCATGGGGAATCTACCGGCTGAACGCATTCGTTATTCACGTCCATTCAGCAGAAGTGGCTGCGATTACGCTGGTCCCATCACACTACGTCTAAATCGAGGAAGAAACCTTAAGTTCGTGAAGGCATACATAGCACTCTTTGTGTGCTTTGTAACAAAGGCAATACACCTGGAACTTGTTGGTGATTTGTCTTCAAACGCGTTTCTCCTCTCCTTAGATCGCTTTGTGGCCCGTCGCGGTAAGCCATGTGAAATATGGAGCGACAATGGCACCAATTTTCGTGGTGCTAAAAGGATTCTTGGTGAACTACATGATGTCTTATGCAGTCAACAACGCAGCAGCATTATTATCGACCATCTGTCAAAGGACAGCATCCAGTGGAAATTTATTCCACCCTCATCTCCTCATTTTGGTGGCTTGTGGGAGTCAGGTGTTAAATCTGTAAAACTGCATCTGAAACGCGTCATAGGCGACCACAAGCTCACATACGAGGAAATGTACACGCTTCTAACCAAAATTGAAGCCTTACTTAATTCCCGCCCAATGTGGCAGTCATCCGATTCCGACCCAATAGCACTTACACCATCTCACTTTCTGATAAGGGAGGCATATACTGCAATTCCACAACCAGATGTTCCCAATTGTGTCTCAATTCATTCTAATTGGTCTCTTTTGCAGGCAATGTTCCAAGGATTCTGGAAAAGGTGGCATAACGAATACCTTACTTCCTTACAACAACGCCCGAAATGGCAAAGGCAGAGGCCAAACCTACAGGTCGGCGATGTCGTTCTTCTGAGGGAGCCGAACCTACCACCTTCAAGATGGATTATTGGACGCATTGCGAAAACGCATCCTGGAGCCGACAACATTTGCAGAGTGGTGACTGTTCACACCAATTATGGAGACTACGTACGACCAACAATAAAGGTCGCCCCATTGCCATTTTCTGAAAGGCCATAGGCTTTCAGGGGGGGCTGGATGTCTGGGATCGTACAAGCTGCAATCCACAATAATTAAATTTGTTTATTTTATTTAATTGCCAATGTGCGCTTATGCACACTACCTTTGTAACAAATCATTTTTTGTTTCTTGAATTCCTTTTGTCAACTCTTTCGTTATAATTACTCTCTATAACCGATTCGATATTAGAAAGTAATGTTATTGTAAATCTCTCCACTTTTCTCTAACTGACTAGTAAGTCGTAATTGAATTTTCTTTTGTACATTTTTTTTGGCTAGTGCTCGAGTCATTCGTTCTTTGATCGCCAACGAGATCGGTTAGCAGTAGCACCAATAAACTATTATAACGTTTTTAAATGATTTTTTTTACTTATATTTAATACACAATCACACATATTGAAATAGTACACACAACACAAAACACACTACACATTTTGGTATTGGAGCTGGACTGGAGCCTATATACATATAACAAAGGCTGATTACACTACACATTATACATTATCATACACAAATTAACAATATTAATATACATAATCCAAACACACAATTTAAACAAAATACATACTAAACACATATTCCATAACATTAACCGTATTGTACTGCTAATATTTCCATTTATATTTCTGTGCTATATAGCGAAACAAAACATCTCGAAAGTCGGAGTAGTAACTTATTCGAATTTGAAAAAATGCTAATTGATTTTTTGTGTTGTTAATTGTGGTTCACATTTTGGTCTGGAAACATTACTGTGTGGCTATAATTTACAGGGACACCAACCTTTAGTGAATGAAATAAACAACGCCACGAAACAACAACGAGAAATAGTTGAATTAATTTTCAGATCATATTTCGTGATCTCGATGAAAAGCAGAATCACATGTTGTTGTTGTAAGTGCATGTAAATCGATGATCTATATGGATTTCATAGCTGATAATAAAAAACGGCTTATGTATCATTCCGTTGGAATGATACACAACTTTCCTTAACCATTGTCAATGGGTTAAGGAGAGTTTTGTATCATTCAAACGGAATTTAAATTTTAATTTTAATTTACATGAAGTAAGTTTCAAATTATGAGCAGAATTAACTTTAGTTTTGTCAAAATACTTGTGCCGGCCACTGTACGAAAGAAAGTGTAGCCTATTTTTATAGTATCTAATTAATAACACCACTTTGTTGGTATAACATTTTAACTATTGGATTGAAAATGTTTAGTATACATATGTATATACATATATTAGAATACCTACCTATTTCATTTTAGTGTTCTAATTATTACATACAACTTTTTTTATTGCAAGGGGATAAACGCTACTTATAATGTTACAATAAATCAAAATAATGACATTATTTACTCAGACGCATTCGATTTATTGCCAAATTCGGGCTATCAGCTTGCAACATTTCGAATAAGTGTATCTAACGTTGGTCTGTTGGACTTTGAAGATGTAGAATGGAGACAGTTTTTTATAGAGGTATGTAAGCCAAGACTGAATTATGGTTAGTATGTGCAGTGCATAGAAACATGAATATATGGCATATTAGTAAGACTAGTTATACGAGTTTGTTTATATTTTATCGTTTTGCAGATTGTAACACAAGAACTGGAAACTAAAAGCCACATCAGAAAGAAAAAATTAGAAATTAATCTGATCAACTGGAATGATGAAAAGCCCACATTTAGTAAAAGCGATTATGTAGCCGGTGTTTATGAGAATGCTACAAAGGGACTCACCATATCTACCGTTTTGGCAACTGATCGAGATATTGATGACCATGTCATGTAAGTTTTGATTGCTCCTTCAATTCTCCCAAGGTTTTGTTACCAGAAAATATTTCGAACAAGTAACATTTTAGACACATGCTGGGTAACATTTCCCAATCATCTATGAAACATTTTCTCCGCAGTGTGTAAAATGTGTGGAGATGTGTGTTCGTGTGCCCAATTCCTATAATAGTAGCAGTGTATAGCCGTATGGGTAGCTTTTAGCATATATTGGTTCATCCGTGTTTGTACGGATTGCAGCTCTTACATTGGTTTTTGTTTTTTCGTTACCCACAGGACCGAAGAGACTGTTGATTATTTCGATAATGATCTCCAGTTTAGATCTAGCAGACATGGAAATGTCTTCACTTAAGGTCAATATTTGATTAACTACATTTGAAGTGGGATTTTTCAAGATAATTACACTATTGGATTCTATGGTAAGTTTATTGGTTTCCCTATCGATGACAACTCTTAACTGTTTGAGCGTGTCGTCGCCAATTATGCCGTCGAATGATGTTAAACTGGGGAGAACAAAGAACGTAATACATATTTAATTCACAACCTAAATAATTAAAGAACTTTCCACAAATTTTGCCTTCGATGAGAATTTTCCCAGCGGGGCTATTTACATAAAATGATTTTTGTATTTTTGTACAGGATCAAGGCGTGTACCAAACTAGGCCTAATAAAATTCTAATTAGCCCCGGTGTCCACTAAGAAATTTAGAACGACTCCGTCCCGCGTAACGTACTCTATGTATGGTACGCTGGAAACGAGGCCCCTGTCATAAAATTTTCTGGCGATGGTTCCTCGTAAGAAGGATCTGCGGATTTCACCTCTTCCAGATTTTCGGAACCGACTGATTCCATATGGTACAATCGCTGTTGCTTACGTGGGTTGTAATTGTCGGACCTCGGTTCCCGTTTGAACCTGTCATTGGCCCGATTCATATAATTTACGTTCCTAGTTTGTACGGAACTGTCCACCTCCATTTTAATATTTGGTTTTGGAGCTGTCGGCCGTTGGGGTGTATATTGTTGTTGGAATCACGAGTTCCAATAGGGTATGACCTTCGGGCGGGATCATGACGTTAACTAGAACGACTAAAATCTAGAATGGTCAAAATCTCGAAAATGAATTTGATAAATCTCGAATGCAAAAATCTCGAATGGGTCAAAATCTCGAAAGACTATCTCGAAAACAAAAAATAAATTCGAGATGCCTTTACATGCAGCGAGTTAATACTAAAATTCAGATTTTGCATCCACAGACAAGCTAAATATGCTTCGGTTAGAGTCCTCGGGTTTTGCCTTGAAAGGTCTCCACTCAGCCCTCGTATGAACACATCTAGTGTTCGATTTCTATGGGTTTCCACCAAAGCGTTCATCGTTTCAGTGGAGTAAACCTCAGCCCTAATTTTGCTAATAATCAGGGAAATCTGTTGGTTTACCGTTGCATAAATAAAAGTGATAGACTCTTGAAGAACCCTGCGTTAGCTGCTTCAGTTGGTGCTCAAGAGTGGTGCTCACAATGGAGTGATAGAACCCTTTTCATTTCAACCCAGTCGAATGTGTTGTAGTATTGCCCTGTAGATGGCCTTACTACGGACTATTTCGTAGTCCTTTAATATAGATTCGACGCTATGAACCCAGGAGACGTAATGCACTGGATTTCCATCAAAGGTTTGAAGCTCCTTGACGCAATCAGGGAGTTTCGAAATGTCCTTTAGGTCTTGTTCAAAGCTCGGCCCATGTAATCGTTCTACCTGTGGGGCAGAAACGCCCAAACCTAATTGTTCTAGAACTAGGATTCGATTTGCAATCGTTCCCAGCTGACTGTTCACGGAATTAATTGCTTCCTGTGAACTGGATTGATCCATGCTACCCATTCGGTTCTCCAGCACTCTAAGTTGTTCGAGGACGGAGTTGACCGCACCCGTGAGTTGCGTGACTGAATTTCTAAGCTCATCCATACTAAGACTGCCACATTGTAATCGAGAGTAAGCAAGTAAATTTTCTTAATTTTTTGTTCCTTTTTGAAATTTGTATTATTTTTCATTCATCAATTAATTTAATTAATTTTAATTTGCGTTGATAGTATTAATTTAATTATTTTCCCTTTCCATTAAACTTTCGTGGTAGTTACTGTCCTAACGGAATGTTCGTATGTATCCGTTTTAGTCGTTAATGCAGTTATGTTTGCAGCGACCTACTAAGGCACGGCCCTTTTTTCGTGAGAGTTGGCCCCTAGGCTTAAGCGTTAAAAAATATGATTCTTTGATCAAGTAATTTACTGCACAGGCAGTGAGTAATTTTGTTTTTCAGTTATACAGTAGGGTAGTCCACATATATATGGCAAAAAAAAAATTTCAAGAAGAAGTCCCGCCACCCCTTTATTTTGTTACACATACCCTTTCTATTACCTGTGTTAAATATCAGACTCCTACCTTACGTAAAAGGGGGTGCTCAACGACCTTGAAATATGTTGATTCTACAAAAAAAACCTACAAATTTGAGAAATGAATAATGTAAGCTATCTTCAAAAAAATATTTTTTTATTCAAAAATATTATTTAAATATGTACGTAAAAAATTATAGAAACAAAGCAGAACATAAATTAAAGTTAATACAGTTCAATTTTTTTCAATTTATAACTAAATTTGTTAACGCTTTTTTTAAAGTCTCAGTAGAAACTATTTTCCGGTTTTGTTCCACAACATGAAGTATAAATTGTTTGTCTTCCTCATTTTTACTGAGTATCGTATTCTAATCTTCAAACACGCAAACTTCTTATGCGACTTTTGCCTCGAAGGTAATCATCATTCTCACCCCAAGTCTCAGGTGGTAGCTTCAAGAACGAGTCTCTCATGTCTAGAACAACTGCGAGTGCTTGCAAAGTTCGTTCCAATGCAAAGACGTCCAAGGTGGTTTCTATTGATAGCTTAGAAGAGTTACCTCCTACTGAACGAGGTCCGTCATTAACATCCATTCTTTGAACAATAGCCTTTTTCCCATCACAGCATACCTTGTCGGAAAAAAGAGCAAAGGCTACTAGCTCATCGGATAAGTACCTCAAATGACGCTCTAAAATAATCCTCGCTTCTGCACCAACTTTGGAATCAATTGCTTCATGATTTCAATCTCTTCTAAAAGGCGTATTTTTTTGGGAAGTGAGTATAACAAAACCAAAAGTGAGTATAACAGTTTTGCATGTAAAACCAAAAGTGAGTATAACAAAACCAAAAGTGAGTATACCAGTTTTGCATGTAAAAGTAAAAGTGAGCTAGCTATAGATTCTCAAAAAAATACGCCTTTCGTGTCAGAGCAAGCTTTTTAAATAAATTTCTTACAAGAAGGGGGCAACTGCGTTTGTGTGTGAGCTTGCACTTTTTCACTTTTTGACTTTTTTCCGAATGTAGTTAAGCCTTAAGCCATAAGCTATTTTTTGACATTTGTCATAAGATTCTCTACACTTTTGTATATAGACAGTTGACAGTACATACCTAAACATTGCATATAAAAGCAAGTGCATTTTTGCCAATAAATATATTCAGTTTTATAACGTTTAAAAGACAGTTGTGTTTAATTTTACGGAAGTTTTTCTTAAAGGCTAAACTACATTCAACACAAAGTAAGGTACTAGCACGAAAATGTTTTTTCCCTTTCCACACCATTTCAAATCTGTATTTTTCTCTCAACTTTTTAGAAAGTGAGTTACTTGAAAGTTAGCTATACCTACACTTCGACGAAGGCGGACGTGCTGCATTTTATATGCAATTTGACGTCATATAAATGCGTATGCGAATTGCGAATTTGCGATGCGAGTGTATCGTCTGGATGTGCACCTGTGCAGTGCATCGTTAATGACTCTCTTTTTGTTTTCGTTTTATGCTATACTTCTCATTCTCTATAATGAATGTCCCCTTGGCCTTAAAACCGGTTTGTACTCTTATTATTACGTCACTATACTGTCTGCTCTTGTTTTATTTTGTGTGTGTGAAGGAAAAAGGAACAAACAGAACAGAAGTCCTCGACGAAAAGAAAATCGTCGATCATTTCTGTTATGTATTATAAATTTGTTCCTTTTTATGACGGCATAAAAAACTGAGCCATCGTATTTTTAAAATCTATAGGTACATAATGTAGATAGGTACATAAAACAAATAACATTTTCTTTTTTAAAATCATATGAACTATTTATTTCAAAAAAGATATAGGTACATATGAATCGCTGTCGCTTTTTGTGTTTTGTTGGTCGAATCTGAGTTAGCTGTAGACAGAAGACGAACAAAGCCGAAAATTTGCAAAATATTCAAAATACAAAATGCTAAATGCGTATGAAATGAAGAAAACTGACTTTGAATTTATTTTGCGAAGGATTCAACCATCATTCATCAAAAATAAAGAAATATTCATTTGAAAAAGATTGGCCTACCTTCTACAGTCATTGACAAACATGATGCCAATTAATTTTCGCTGTCAATTAAAGACAAAGTGACATTTTGTTTGACAATTCAGCTATTTCCACTTGTCCAGTGGTTTCTTTGTTAGTTAAAGACAAAGTGACATTTTGTTCATCTTTGGTTAACTCTAATCAACGGTTATTTTAGATGATAATAATAGAATCAGTTTAGTTAACCCGAGAAATCGATAACCAGCCGATTTTGGTCGGTTAAAGGTATTTAACAAACGCTTTTTGGTTACCACAGACATATATAATCATGGGTCTAAATCTGAACAAACTGGCCCTAAAATAGGTTAAAATATAACTTGGTTAAATTTGCCGTTTGATTGGGGGTGGTGAAATTATAATATTTCGGTAAGCACACTGGTCTCTTGCATATCGTTTTCCACTATAGGTAATGGTAGGCGCGAAAGTGCGTCTACATGCCCCATCGCCGTGGATTTTTTATGAACAATTCGATACTGATATATCTACATATTCAGCTTAACCGCATCATCATCACTCATCACTGCCCCAATTCCATACGGACTTCCATCCGTAGCAATTATAATTGGCTTCTTAGAATCATACAATTCCAATACACAATTCTTTTTTAACAATTGCTTGTTTTCCTCAAATGACTTCTGCTCTATAGAAGTCCATCTGTATTGCTGATTCTTTCTCAAAAGGTCATAAATACTCTAATAATTAAGCAAATATTTTTTGGCTCAGGCGCATTTTCGCTGGCTATCATCTTATCTGGCATTGGACGAATAGTTCCATTGCTAAGAATATGGTCCATATATTTAACTTCCGTAACTAAAAAGTTGCATTTATGTAGATAAATTGATTCGCACATTGTGCTTATTAAGTTTTTCTAATACTTCAAATAGCCGACTTTGAGGCACGAGTACGATAACTACGGCGCCAAAAATTGATAACGGTATTTTGTAGAAGTGTTGCTTCGTATAGGCGGGAGGGACAATTTAAAAAAGTAGTACTTAAAATAAAAAAAAAACAAAATTGAGAAACAATGGCAACACTTACAATAAAGGACTTTAGGATTTTTGGAAGCCAGGAATATGTTCTTTGATATTTTTTTTAAATCAAGTTATAGCTGTTAATCGTTTTTGAAAAAAATACTTTCAAACTTGAAATTTAAGGAAAAAAATTAAAAAAAAAAGTTGAATGCTGATATTTTTCAATATTGAAAAAATAGATACTCAATTTGTTTGTAGTTCTTACTGCCTAAATCAATTCTTAATCGAACACTGAAAACCAGATTGATTTATGTCCTCTAATTTTTAAATTTAAAATTACTTTTATATGTCGCTGCGCTTAGAGTACAAATTGCTACCCTTGCGCCTTGAAATGGGTATGCGGGGGCATACTGCCCCCCTGCAACCCCCCTGCTTGAGGTCACTGTTGGATTTTGGGATGGGTGCAAGGCTGAGTATATATGCAAACTTTCTTTAAATTATATTAGTTTACCCAATGTCAACAACATTTTTCAGATACAGTTTCTGGCCTGAAATTTCACATTAGATAGTAGACAAAATGTTGCTGATCTGCATTTTAGACAATTTAGAACGGATTCCTGGCTTTGAAAAATACTATAGTTCGTTGTTGCCATTGTTTTTTAATATTTTATTTTAATTTTATTTATAATTTTTTTTTTACCCCCTTAAGGGAAATTGTTCTGCGCTTCCACAACTGCGTTTAGTTAACTGTCAGATTATTTTGAACTGTGAAACTGAACGAGTTAAACCAAAAGTTTAAACTCTCGGTCAGGTTTAGTTAAACTTCAGTTAAAACTCTGACTGTGCATCTGGCCATAAGTCTGACAACATAGTCAGAGATGGATTCTCCAATTTGCTGATTAGCCATACAAAACTTAACTCTCTCCGAGCGTTTATGTGTCTTCGGCGCATAATGATCGCGAAGTGATGATAAAATTTGATGTGACGATTTACTCTCTGGCTCATCCGGATACTGTAAGTTTTTTAAGCGTTTTACAGACCTCTCCTCCAGCCAAGGTCATGATTATTATCATCCGCGATTTTATTAATTTTTAATATTAGCATAAAGCGTTTCTCATACACTGTAAATTCATCACCTGGTAAGAAAACTTCCAAATTTCCGATTAACCCCATGCTTGTATGACTTCACTATCCTGAGTAGAAACCGCGTGCACTTGCTCTATTTCAATAATCTTCTTATCGTCTCCGTCCGACATACGAATTAATTTGATGTATTTAATTACACGTTATTACTTTTTATAAAATCAACCGTGTTATGAAGGATGTCTTTGGATAACTTTTGCTTTACGAACCATCCTCGTCGCCAATGTTATTTCTTTAATAAGTAAACCACGCGTCTCATTATAATAGTTCTTTTATTCCACAAAGCAACTTAAAGACTAACTTAAACATTAAAATACAATAGATACAGTCTGTTGCGCCACCTATTTATTTATTTTTTTTTTAGATACAGTCTGTCACGAAATTGTTTTTACAAATTTCTTGGCAAGCTCGTTTTTGCGTATCTTTTATTACTTTCATAATGTAGTATTTTTTGTTACTGTTCTTTAGTAGATATATTAATAAAAAGAAATTTATTAAAAAAATGAAGTAAAACATCAAAGAAGCTCTTTTGTTTTATAAAGCAACTGTCTAAATTACCAGTTGTTTTCCTTTCTAAAAACAATTCCTTGACAAACTGTATATAACACCGTTTATGGGTACTGTTCACATTTCTCTTTGCTTACGGTCGTGGAGAAATAGACCTGTGTGTACAGAGACTCAAATGACTTTTCATACACAACAATCACAATGCAAATAGGTTTTGTAAATAATAAGAGAAGTAGATGTAGGTTTTTTTGAATTTGAGGCGCAATGCGTGACAAAAGCAGTCCCGGCGGGACAACTGAAATTATGTCTAAAATCCGGGACGTCTCGGGTAATCCGGGACGTATGGCAACACTAATAAAGACTATTGTTTATAGTTATTCTTTCATATTAAACAATGCGATTCTTAAACTGACTATTAACTTTCTATAAATGTTTTCAGTCACTCCATAGTGGGCAGTGCACCAGGCTTACAGATAGATGAAGAGTATGGAATTATTCGTTTATCAGAAGACAATGTATTCGACTACGAACGACAAAAAACTCTTATTTTACAAATAATGGCAAAAGATTCACTGATCACAGATCATACAAACATCATTAATACCGTATACACGCAATTAACAATAAATATTAATGATGTTAATGATGAAACACCAGTTTTAATAATGGTAAATTATAATGGAGAGACAGATAAATGCATAGAAAGTAATACCAAATTAAATTATATTATAGCCTCGAATGATGGCAAATGTAATCGAGAACTCATTGGGTGATATTATAGTCACATCCGTACAAGCTCGTGATCCTGACACAACAGCTGAATTAATATTGGAAATACTTTGGGAAAAATCATACGCCACGAAAGGAGGCCAAGAAGCAGACCGCGTATCTTACGAACGGTAATTATTGATTATATGTATTTTGGTGCTATGTAATAGAGTACTTATACTTACTATTTCGATGAATATTCTCCTTTTAGTTGCCTCTTAATCGAAAACGAACGAATTAACCAGAATAATGTTCACGGGTATTTAAAAGTCAATCCGGAATTCCGAACAAAATATGAAATTGACTACGAAAAATATGATGCAATATTTTTGACCATCCGTGTTACTGATTTGAAACAGCAATTGAATGAACATTTTAGAGAAGGTAAGTATAAAGCATATCTTCTATATCTCTATGTACATAAAACAAAGTGGTTTCCCTTTGCCGCCCGTAATTTTCAACCAATTCAGTTGATTTTTTTACAATGTCGGTAATTACGGTGATCGGGCGATAGGCCAAACAAATTCAAAATCGAACAAAGGGGGGTGGCACCGCCCATACAAAAAAAAAACCTTCTCGAAAACCACCGAATCGATTGAGCTCAAACTTACAGGTAATCTTAGGTATTGGCCCTGAAATGCTCCTGTGAAGATTGGTCAAAATTGGACAAAGGGACGTGGCACCTCCCATACAAAAAAAAAATTCAAAATCGTATACCTACTATACAAAAAACATCTTCTATGAGGTGAAACTCGATGACGTTATATCTCTATAACCGCTGGGCCGATTTTCATGAGTCTTTTTTGTTTTGTTCGTATTATGCTGTATTTCAGGTTTAGGCAGAAAGAAAGTTCCAGTTTATTCTCATTTCTCGCATTTTACGAAAGAACATCTGTGCACGGGCATAGTCGGGCGGGTACAGCTATCTCTATATATAATTATATATATATAAAACAACGTGGAAAAAACTATATGTTTCCCTCTGTCGCCCGTAATTTTCAACCAATTGATTGATTTTTTTTAAATGTCGGTAATTACGGTGTGGGCGCAGTAGCGCAGTGGTTAGTGTGCTGGACTACTGTGCGAGGGATCCCAGGTTCGACCCCGGAAAAACACAAATTACATCTTAAGGTTTTTTCTACTGCGCCACCTCTCGCGAACGTCTGACAAACATCCGAGAGTATGACTGTCCTGAAAAAGCTTCTCAATTCAGCCGTTCGGACTCGGCATAAAATTGTAGGTCCCTTCCATTCGTTCCAAAAATAGACTCTCACACAAAACGAATGGTTGCGAGAAGCTAGGCCTTGGGTGTCTACCGCCTGTTGCGCCGCCTATTTATTTATTTATAATTACGGTGATCAATTAAAAAAAATTTAAAAATAAAAATTGTAAAAAGCAATAAAAGGCCTGGCGAAGCCGGCGGGGGTTCAGCTAGTCTATATATATAAAAGAAAGTTGAAAATATGTTTGTCCGTTTATAACTCGAGTTTGGCTACACCGAATTTGATGATTCTTTTTTTCTGGAAAGGTATTCTTTTGTAGCAGGTTTGTATGTGAAAAAAATTGGATAAAGGGGCGTGGCACCGCCCATACAAAAATCGTCGTATATCTCGAAAACAACAAAACCGATTGAGCTCAAATCTTAATAAAATCATTGTTTTCTGTACGAAGGCTATTCTGTGAAGTTTGGTCAAAATCGGACAAAGGGGAGTGGCACACCGCCCATACAAAAAAAAAAACATTCAAAGTCGTAGGTATATCTCGAAAACCACCAAATCGATTGAGATCAAACTTACAGATAATCTTAGGTATTGGTGCCCTGGAGTGCCCCTGTGATGATTGGTCAACATTTGGCAAAGGGGCGTGGCACCGCCCATACAAAAAAAACATTCAAAGTCGTATATCTCGAAAACCACCAAATCGATTGAGATCAAACTTACAGATAATCTTAGGTATTGGTGCCCTGGAGTGCCCCTGTGATGATTGGTCAACATTTGGCAAAGGGGCGTAGCACCGCCCATACAAAAAAAACATTCAAAGTCGTATATCTCGAAAACCACCAAATCGATTGAGATCAAACTTACAGATAATCTTAGGTATTGGTGCCCTGGAGTGCCCCTGTGATGATTGGTCAACATTTGGCAAAGGGGCGTGGCACCGCCCATACAAAAAAAACATTCAAAGTCGTATATCTCGAAAACCACCAAATCTATTAAGGTCAAACTTACAGATAGTCTTAGTCATTGGCTCTGAAGTGCTCCTATGAAGATTGGTCAAAATTGGACAAAGGGGCGTGGCACCTCCCATACAAAAAGACATTCAAAATCGTATATCTCGAAAACCACCAAATTGATTGAGCCTAAACTAACACATAATATTAGTTATTGGCCCTTGAGTGCTCCTGTGAAAATTGGACAAAGGGGCGTGGCACCGCCTATACAAAAAAACATTCAAAGTAGTATATCTCGAAAACCACCAAATCGATTGAGATGAAACTTATAATCTTAGGTATTGGTGCCCTGGAGTGCTCCTGTGAAGATTGGTCAAAATTGGACAAAGGGGCGGGCACCTTCCATACAAAAGTCATTCAAAATCGTATATCTCGAAAACCACCAAATTTATTGAGCTCAAATTTACAAATAATCTTAGGTATTGGTTCTCTGGAGTGCTCCTGTGAAGATTTGTCATAATTGTCATAAATATTGTTACGGGGCCATACATCTGGAAAAAAGAAAAAAAATTTCCTAATTAGAAAAGGTAAACAAAAATTTTCCATTGGAGACTGACCGATGAAATATCCATTGAATGGATGTTCCAGAGGGCAATCTCCAATAGGAAAAACATTGCTTACCTGATTGCTTCAGTATTGTCCACCTACCTGTAAATAAAATTTAAAATAAACCATTACCAAATTAATAGAAATAAAATAATTTACATAAATTACCTGAGATGTGTGTCGCCGACTGCAATTCCATGATGTGATTTGACAGATCGCAAATTTTCTGTTTTTCTTTTCGCTCTCCTTCGTTTGTGTCTCCGAGTTCCATACATGTTAGGTGTTGGTGTTGTTGTAATAATAGAGGTGCTTGTTGTGTTCAATTAGCTGTTGTGTGCAAGGCTTTTATTTATTTATTTTTATATTTATTTAGGTTACTTATTCGTTTTATGTAGGTATTTACGTATTTTGCTACCGACATTAACTCACTGACACTAACTCAAGACCGACAAAAGAGACGACGAGAAGAGAGTTGGAGATTGACAGATCGTCAATGGTCATCTCTTATACGCTGGCTATACTTACCTTTAAGCTGAATTAGGGGAAAATAGAAGAAAAGAAATTGGAGAAATGATATGAGAGGAGTGGGTGCAGTATGCAAACCGGCAACGGAATAGGGAAATCTATGCAAATCTATAGAAGAAAAAAAAAAAAAAAAGAGAATCAGCTGGTATTTCGTTGATTAGAAATCCAAGGGGGAAAAAGAGGATTAGGTCATAGAGACATAAATGACGTACATAGGTACCGGCAAGAGCAATGACCGTATAACTGACCGGCTCTCAAAATTGAATTTAAAACGAATTCTCGGCATTTACCAGTGGTCGATCGCATAGAGCAGCTGTCTTGGCAATAGACAGTGGTGTGCAAAAATAGTGCGAACGTTTTTTTATATACATTTTTCTTTAATTTTTTTTGTTGAGGTAAGCCAGATTTTCTGGTGATTCGTTCAAAGGACTAAGCCAAATTCAATTTTTATAGGGATTATTCGTGAAGGGCTAAATATAAAATTCAGGAATTAAGAAGCCAAAAATATATACATTGTCTACTGAGGTAGGTGGTGCTTTGTGGAAGTTATTACTTAACGTGAACTAATATTTCCCCCACTTGTGTAGGCAACTGAAAGCATCCCAATAGGCATCTGTAGCTACAGGTTTTGGCTAACGGCGAGTTAAGTATTGTCTCGCAGACCAGAAGAGCTCCCTAGAGACATAACTGAGTGACCAGACCATAGGAACCTATCTCGAACGAAGGCTCCGCCGTTGCTCCTATCCTTGGTCGCATATATAGCGCCAGGCAACGGTAACCAAAAAGCGTCACTCCAAGGCCAACCGCTACACAAAGGCCATATATCCTGGGTAGCTTCTAAGCCATTTAACGGCGACAATTTCCACCCCTTGAGGTGAGACTGCGCCTCCTAACAACAAAGACAACAGGCAACGATATCCCTCAACAATTTCAAGGGCAGAGGTGGCACAAAGGTGCTACGCCACCCAACACACAAATGCACATATACAGATACACACATATAACACAACAAGGAACGAGGTGCATCGTGGGACAACCAACGATTTGTGAATTTTTTTTGAGTGCCACATACAGTTTAATCTCATTTTTTTTAGTTTAGTTTTGAGTTTTTTGAATCCTTTTTTTTTTTTTTTTTTTTGAATTTTAAAGTAAAGTAGAGTAAAGTAAGTTCTGGTTTTAGTATTAGCATTGAGTTTATATATTGACAGCCGTATTAATAATAGCTGCGGAACTTCGCGTTATCCCTAACTAATGACTAACCCATTGGTTAAACCCAAATTCCTATTTATAAACATTTTTAGAAGATAACTAAGCTTTCGTAACTTTGACATAACAAACTCACGGTGGTAGGTGTGTTAGCGATTTGTTAGCTTTGCAAAACATGTTTCCCGCGCAAAATGACAAATGGTGTTTCGCGTTTAATTTCGTTTGATTGATATGAATGTGGTAAAAGGGTGATAGGTACATAATTGAATAAATTTGCAAAAATTGTGGAGCAAAATGGCTCACCCTTTTTGGATAATTTGAATATGCTAGACGAAAAAAAAAACGAAAAAATCCTATGAGAATATTTATATATAAAACATTCAGAAATAAATATAGATTTTCAAAACGAAATATAAAAAAATGAATTGCATTAGTAAGAAAGAGTAAGAAAATTATAATTGCATTAGAAGAAGAAGATGGCAGCAGAAAAGAAGGACGCATTCCTGTCAGTTTTCAATACAATTTGGAGAAGCGTTGCCATCACAAACCTCCGATAATAGGAAACACGTCAATTAGTTAATGCATGGGTTATATTTCTTTATAAATAAGAAAATTTAGTCAGTGAGTTAAATTTTTAACTACTAGTTATGTAACAAGTGAGTTAGAGAATGGTTTGAGATCTATTATTAATACGGCTGTGAGTGTATAAACTCAATGGTATTAGGTAGTTTTGTGCGCGAACCATATTTGGGAATTTATAGCTACGTTCTTCATTGTGCTGGCGCCAGAACATCGGGGGACGAGAACAAAAGTGAATAACCTTTTTTTTTGTTGTTTTACATATTTGAATTTAAAATTTTAACGTAAATTAGTATAATTAGTATTAAGAACAGAACTTGCCATTTTTTTTTCCTTTTTTTGAATTACATAGTTGTTTTAATTTAGTTTTTTTTATGAATTTTAAATACTAGCGTAAAATTTTGATTAGATTTAGGTTTCTTTTAATAAAGTGGCACATATTTTTGTATATTTTTGAACTAACGAATTAGTATCCATTATGAGTGCGTGAGCCCTTTTGCTCTTGATGTGTGGGGATATGGGAAGGCCGTCCTTCTATAGATAAAACGATGACGGAACGTGACGTGTACTAACTCTGACGACAGGATGTGACATTACTGACTGACGGAAATATAATACTTTAGGTTGTGACTGGGAGGAGTTCTTTAAGGGGCTATCTTCGATATAATAGGCCAAGAAGATAGCCATGGTTGTGTTCTACGACACAAAGGGGTGGGTTGGCCATCCTTTGACACTAACACCAGGCATGTCTTGGGTTCATGACGAACCGTTACCTTGGAGAGACATCGGGAAGGAAGAGTCGCGTGTGAGGTTTAGCGTAGGATAGTTTTAAGTTAGCATAGACCTATAGTAGGGTTTAGTTTTAACTGGTAGATTTAGATTAGGTTAAATTAGGCTAGTTAGAGTAAGTTCGCGATGTCTTCCTGGCCTCGAGAGAGAGGGTATCGGCATAGGCCTTTGAACATTTTCCTTTTCAGCTGTCCTTTTCACTTTTCTTTCGTTTTAGTCCGTCCGAGGTCAAAGTAGAGTAGCTTTCTTCCTTTTTTTTATTTAGATTTTTTTTAAATGGCATGGATAAAGTTGTTGAGCAGGTGGTAAATGGTGAGGGGGCAAGAACACCCTCCGTCCGACGAGCTCTATCCGAGCAACCACTAGCATGCCGCGCTCTCCTCACCTTTGTCGAAGCTGCCCCTGTGGCTGCTTCGACAATGGCTCACAACAATAGGTATCTTTAAAGTATTTTATCTTGTCGTGATTAAATACGTTTTGTTATTGTTATTTTCTTATCACGCTCACTGTACCTCCTAAAGAAAAAACATCTTCTATGGGGTGAAAATCGATGACGTTATATCTCGATAACCGCCGGGACAATTTTGATCATTCCTTTTATATTTTGTTCGTATTGCTATATTTCAGGTATAGGCAGAAAGATATTCCACCAAATCGATTTATTCTCATTTCTCGCATTTTACGAAAGAACATTACTATCTAAGACCTATAAGCAATACAATTCCTATGCACGGGCAAAGCCGGGCGGGTACAGCTAGTTATTTATATAATAATAATATCGGAATCAGTTACATACACTCTACATAACTAGTGATAGGAATATGACCAAGGTCCAGTGGTCATGGAGAGTGAGTATAAGTGTACGCAAAATGTGCGTCACTTGGAAAGATATTTGCTGCAGTTTTCTTTTTTGTAATTTTTACTGGCTTTGGCGTAGCAATGCTATGCGAAACACGGCGCAATTTCCCGTTGTATTTCTGTGTGATCGTGCGCTGCACTTGAAATGCAATTGGAATAGAGTTCTTTGTTTTTGTATGGCATCGCCCTACGCATAGTGCAATATATAATTGATTATCTGTGCGATACTGCGCTGCACATTGTGATGTCTCAAATAAAACACGGTTGTATTTCTGTGCTATCCTGCGCGCACTTGAAATGCAATTGGGGCTGCGAGGCTGCACATATCGCACAGTTTCCGGTTGTATTTCTGTGCAATTCTGCGCGCACTTGAAATGCAATTGGGGCTGCGAGGCTGCACATATCGCACAGTTTCCGGTTGTATTTCTGTGCAATTTTGCGCGCACTTGAAATGCAATTTGAGCTGAGGCTGGACATCTAGCGCAATTTACAACTGCGATGCGGCGCTGCGCACCCCGCACAGTTTCCGCTTGTATTTCTGTGCTATCCTGCGCGTACTTGAAATGCTAATGGAGCTGAGGCTGCACATATCGCAATTAACAACTGCGCTATTGGGATACTGTGCTACTGCGATACTGCGATACTGCGCTACTGTATTTCTGTGCTATCATGCGCGCACTTGAAATGCAATTGGAGCTGAGGCTGCACATATCGCAATTAACAACTGCGCTATTGCGATACTGTGCTACAGCGATACTGCGCTTCTGCGATACTGCGCTACTACGATACTGTGCTACTCTATTTCTGTGCTATCCTGCGCGCACTTGAAATGTAATTGGAGCTGAAGCTATGCACATAGCGCAATGAACAACTGCGCTCCTGCGATACTGCGCTGCAAATGAGGTTCAATTTGTATTGTGAATTTATGTGCCACGCCCCTTTGTCCAATTTTGACCAATCTTCACAGGAATACTCCTGGGCCGATACCTAAGATTGTATGTAAATTTGAACTCAATCGATTCAGTTGTTTTCGAGATATAAGATTTTTTTTGTATGGGAGGTGCCACGCCCCTTTGTCCAATTTTTATTTTTTTCCATAACCCGTACTGAGAAAATACCTTTCCAACAAAGTATAAATCATCAAAATCGGTTCGGCCAATCTCGAGTTATGGGATTACATCGGATTTCGGACACTTTCTTTTATGTATAGATATATTTCCATGCATGAGATAGAACAAACGATCTTTGATAATAATGTTTTGACAAAAAGAATTTAATGATGTTGACAGTCTTTAATATCTGGATCTTGCAGTATCTAGGTATATTTTTTAAGAAGATTTCGGTATGCGTTGGTATTTTCAATCCACAACGAATGAAACGTATTGATAAACCGAAATTCTTCAGCAAATCTTATTTTGTTCGAAGTTGCCATTCAAAACATTTTTGTTTTTATTTATTTCTCGAGAACAATCTAGCGTAACGACTACAATTTATTGGCACCCCCAATTTTTTACCCAACTATTGGCACCCCATCATTCAACAGTGATTTTCTCAATAACCCTTTGTTCGAATAAGTCAAATTATTTTTCATTTTAAATTTGCACATTTTTCTCATATTTGTGTGTCTTTAGTTTGGAGACATTCCTTTCCAATTCTGTTTTATAAGTGAAAGTAAAATCACGTGCGACAAAAAAATCAAAACTTCAAAATTTTCAATGTTTTGGTTAAGGACGCATAATTTTGTAAGTTTTTTTTTCACTACTTTTATATTTTTTAATGAAAACTTGCTTTATTTACTATAAGAATGCATTAAATAAGTCGTTTGTAGATAAATATATTTTGTTAAAAAAGTTATTGTTTTATTAATAAAAGGGGTGCCAATAATGGGTTAAAAAAAACTGGGGTTCAATTATTGGCAGGGGGGTGCCAATAATTACATCCTATGCAGCTACAATTATTGGCACTGCCAATAGTTGTACTTTTGTGAGTGCCAATAGTTGTATCATGCAACCGTTATTCATTGATTTTTGGGGTAAATGCGTTTTTCTGCACCAATTTCAGGTTTATTCAGAGCAAAAACATCTAACATCTTTATGATATTCATACATATTGCCGGTAAATTTAGGTTGCCTTTTTTAAAAATGTTTGTTTGTTTCCTTTACAAAATACATACTAGTTTTGTAATACTTATTTAAATTAATTTAAATTCCAACGATGAAAATAATATTTTTTGTTTATTTGCCTTTGAAAAACATTTATCTATATTTTAATTTATATTTATCTTTTATTTTATAATTTTAAATAAAACATTTTGAAAGCTTATGTAAATAAAATAATATATAAAACATGATGTTTTTCTGTTTAAAGAGTGCCAATAATTGTAGTTTTTGGGGATGCCAATAATTATGTCAAGGTGCCAATGATTGTGGTTTTTTGTAAGCTTTTACTAAATTGGCATTTTAAATATATTTTCAATAACTAAACCGTTATTTATAAAACTTAATCAACGAGGAATTTAATAATTTATACTTCTGTATTGTAACGAAACTCCAACAAGGAGTTTGGGAATCGCATTGAAGTGTCCCAACACCGGTACAATAGTATCTATCATACCGATGCTAAAACATCTCCGGTCATACCGTAACGGGATATGCTCACCGCAGTGAGCCGATGGAAAAAACGACCTAAATTCCTTAAAAATTCCGCCTCCTATACTACCCCTATGACTCGAGGTTACAGGACCTCTCGAGTCAGTCCGGGCAGCTGAAACGGAAGGGTGTTCAGGCCTTAGCAGCGTGAGGCATGCTAGCACATGCACGTCCTAGCTCGTCGGATGGGGGGATTCTTGCTACTTCAGCGCTGAACGGGTGTTACGTTTTACATGCCTCAGACAAGATGTTGTTATCTGTAAATGTTTATGAAAGAGGCGCGAACTGTTCCTAATTTGTAATCCTGTCTATCGAATTTCATAGTTGGAGGCAAGCGGAAGATGGTAAATGCTCACCTGAGTGTGCCCACCCACATCGTAAAGACATTATCTCTACGATAACCATTGGCTATCACGCCACTCAATATCTGTGATAGCCCCTAACCTTAACGGTAAACACTCATCACTGCCATCCCTATCTTACCTCCGAACTTGGTCACATCCACCTGAAAAAGAAACCTACTGAGAATCCATGATCCTTATGAAAAAACTTCCCTTAAAATTGAGTCTCTTAATTTCATTTAAAGAGAATACTTTCAAAATTCAGCCGGAATAAAACATAAACATTTCAAATGTTCCCTAACAAGGAATTATAAAAATTTATTCTCAGAAAAAAAAAATAGAAACTAAAACTAATTCTATACGTTTCGCATATTGTTGTCAAATCTTTCAAATATCATTAAAATTTAACAACCTGAATTCGAAAGCAATCGAAAACTTAACTAAAATTCTTAAAACTACCTTAATATTACCCTACACAATTCCGAAATATACAAAATAAAAAAAATTTAAACTAAAATCTAACTTATATCTAAAATTGACCAGCGCTTAATAGATCGCAGTAATTATTTATCGAACACGTCTTGAAGTTAATTCAATTAGGTATCTAGATTACAGCTATTCAGTGTTCCTATCGATCTCTATTCGCTACGATTCGCTCGACGATTAAAACTGATTCCACCAACACGTTTGTTAACTTGCACTGTCTACAGGTACGAAGAAACAAATAGTATAATGATTCGGCAACTGATCCGTTTTCTAATACGTGCGATCTCGTATTTCACTTTAATCGAAACTACTAAATTGATGAATTTTATGTACACGTATTTGTACGCATTGACATTTGAATATTTAAGTAAAACAAAAGAGACCTACTTGTTTATATTACGAAATTTAACCAAAATAAAAGAAAATAAAAAAAAAATACTTTTCGCTCAGTTTGGTGCACATAAAAAAAATTAGAGTGAAAATATGATCACTTACCGGCGGATTGCCTTTTGCAATTGATTGTTATTCGATGGCTACGAAGGTCCCAGGGGTGAGGTCGACGTTGTGCACAATGTTTACCAGCCCGTGGTTGACGAAACGATGACGTATGCTTTAAGTCTGCTGTTAAATGTAGCTAAACGAGGGAAAAAGTTTTATGTGCATTTGAATATGTGCGAAACCCTTATGTACAAGACAATAAAATATTCGATTACTTAACTAAACTAGTACTCTTCTACTTGATAGCTGGTGTTGTTGTTGTGGATCGTAGCTGTTTGCAATGCGAAAGACGTTGGATCGATTGCTGAAGATGTTGTTGTTGTTGGAGATGCTGTTGTCGTTGATGTCCGAATCTAATTTCGACCTTGGTAGGTGATGCTGGGATTCGGTGTAGATGCGTTGTTGTTGGTACTGACGAATGCTGCGCTTTTGGCCGTTGCCGTTGCGAAGAAGCGCACTTGACGATGGTGACGATGCTCGCGTCGGGGGTGAAAGAGCGTAATCTTCGGGACGGTCGGAGTCGGGACGAAATACTTTCGATTATCTCGATGTTATTGTTGGCGATGATATGCTGGCGAGCGGGGCTGACGAGTATCCCAATAGCAGATTGGTTTTGCGGCTTGTTGTTGTTGCCGTTTGTGGTTCTGCTCTGTCAAAAATGGTTACATCGAAAGCTTTGGTTAGCGGCTGGGTGTTTTTGGCGTTTATGCGGATGTACTGACGATCGTTGCAGCTGGTGACGTTGTTCGCAGATCTTTTGTGCGTGGAATTGTCGCTGACGTGGCGTAGATTCTTCTGGCGGAAAACGTGCACGGTGTTGTGGGGCACGTGCTGACGTGGTAGGCTGGTATTGACGCACGGTATTCGGTGAGCGATTGCAAGATTTTCTCGGGTAACGAATATGAAAATCTTCTATTTAGAACATATTACGTTCTACGGTGTATGTGGTGTTGTTTTCCGAGGTTACTTAATAAAGCCTTGGGCTCGGATTTGGTAATTTTTATTTCGGCACTGAACTGAAGTTACGACGTTAACTTTTTATTTTATATGATCAGAGGATCAGATTATGGAGAGTTAATAAACTTGAAGTAAAACTTTACTTTCTCGCGCCAATAGTACAGTCACTGACTACTTTTGTGACAAAATAAATTCCAGATCACAGCCGACTAAATTACGCACAGCACTCACAAAGCAAAAAGCCTCGAAAACTGCGTTACGATCGCTTATATACGCGCGTCGAATTCTATGCTATTCTATCGCCTAGCATATCGTCAGACCACTCATTGTGTAAATTATGTGAACCCTATTATATATATGGTACACACAATGTACGCTATCACACACAGCATCTGAGTGAGATGAAAGCAACTCGGAGGTAGTGGTAGAAATAATTTTGTTACCAACTCCTGAACAGCATCGACGAACCAAAATAAATTTGCCCTCAAAAGGTTTTAGTTTTCGATACGAAATTAAATTTATTTTTTTTCGTAAGTCTCCACTAATAGCATAGCTTTTCAAACCTAATTTAAAATTCGCTGTTAAAGAATTGAGCGATTTCCACAGTATACAACAGATTCAAATAACTCTATAAATGAAAATGTTATAGTTGAAATTTCCTTAGGGGTGCCAATAATTGTAGTCGTTACGCTATATTTGCGTAATTTTTTTTATAAAAAAAATACATAGGTATTATTTATCAATCTTTTTAGTTCAAAGCTTGCGGCAGGAATGAAAAATTTATTTTTCTACTTATGACAATTTGTTTTTATTTTTTTTTATATTTATTTTGCTAACTAATTTTTATACAGTATAATTTAAGTTGTGAAATATTACGGAATGAATTGAATGCCTGAAATTACCATTGAACTTATGCCGTTCCCTACAACTTATATGGACTGGATGTTACAGCGCAGTCTTGGCGAAGAATGTTTCGAATTGGGAGATCTGAGGATAAGTCATTTGCTCTTCACTGATGACTTGGTAATCCTTGGGTCGTCTCAGACTGAACTTCAGCGCGCACTTGATAGGTTTGTGTTGAAGCTGAGATGAAGGTTAAGGTGAACAAATCTGAAGTGATGGTCGTCTCCAGAACGCCTGTTCAATGCACTCTGCATGTTAGTGGAGTTCCATTTAAACAGGTGGAGAAGTTTTAGTATCTCGGGGTCTTATTCACGAGTGATGGAAGGAGCAATGCCGAGTTTTCCTGTAGGATTGGGCAGGCTGGGTCAATTTTGAGACAACTTGGTCATTCTGTTATTAGGAGGACTGAACTTGGTGTCAAAGCTAAGTTGTCAGTCTTTAATTCGGTGTTTGTTCCAACTCCTACCTATGGTCATGAGGTTTGGGTAAAGACCGAAAGAATAAGATCGCGAATACAAGCTGCCGAAATGAGATTTCTCCGTTGTATTGCTGGTGTGACTCGTAGAGATCGCATTAGAAATACCAGAATACGTGAGGAACTCAATGTCGAGCAGCTACTTCTCCAGACGGATCGGTCCATGTTTCGGTGGTTTGGTCATGTTAAACGCATGTCCCCGACCAGGATTCCACGACGTGCTATGGAATCCGTACCATCAGGCAGGCGTCCTCTAGGTAGACCTAGTATGAGATGGTTAGATCAAGTCCATAATCTCTCCTCTACCCGTATGGGGATTGCCCTTGATGATTTAGAGACGATGGCGGAGAATCGAGATCTATGGAGGGTCCACTTGAGCAACCTACACCCGCGACCCACTTAATGGACAAGCGGACCATTTGAAAATGAATGAATGAATGACAAAAATGAATAATTTACATATGCAAGCGTGTGATTTTAAATAGAATAGGAAACCGTAAGGGGAACAATCATGATATTACGTATTTATGTTTTGTATATGTATATATTTGATATTTTTTTTAGTTATCGCGGGAGAATAGCATAGGGAGCCTTTTCCACTTTCACTGATGGTGGTGAACTGACGCTATGGTGGACGTTTACTTAGGCCGGGCTGCGGTTGATTTCAGACACTTCTCTCTGTTGCTGAATCGTGGTGTCCGCTGGGTGGGTTGACGAGTAGCCAGGTAGCTTGAACAAGAGTTCTCTCCTATGTGTGCTCTTTGTACTGATTAGAGACGATCACTGCTGATCGTTGATAAATGCAGAGGATTTATTAATTAGTGGGACCGCTTCGTATAACCACTGCGTTTAGCGGATTTGCATATGGATTATACAAATATGAGTAGGTATAATCGTTGCGGCACTATGGTAAACGCAAGTCCGATTATTTGATAACTGCGCTGCGTTAGGTAGCCTTTGCATGCGTCATGTACATGAACAGTTGGGCGCTTGGACAAGAGGCGAGGATGCAATCGATTATTACGGCGGCGGTGTCAACAATTTTTAATATCGCGTGCTTGTAATTAGATTGCTAGCGATTTTCTTAATAAAGGATGAAATTTCAATGCAATTTTTGTGTATGGAATTTCAATTAAAAAAACTATTTTTGCAAAATTAACATGCGGTTTTTTGACGATTTAAATAACTTACTTTGAGGGTGTTTTGCCTTTGTATTAGTGACTGAGCTCTAAGTGTTAATGGTCTCAGAACCTTCCTCCTTGGCAACTCGAATGAAAAAGAAAGTTCCCATCCCGGAAATGAGTTACTTAACCCTATACTCTGTCCGACATTTTGGCGCTAGCAGCTCAAACGGCCAGATGGTTCAGATGAAGTTTTCGATGTTTTAAGGCTTTAAGTCAGGGATGTTAAGATTAACAGACTATTTCATTTTAAAGAGCAACTCGCTGGGAATAAATACATTTGCTTGAGTAGCTTAACCAATAGTTCCTTTTAAAGAGCACATCGCTTGGCCTGAACTATCTGGAATAAACTTCCCACTCTTTGAGCATAGTATTCTCGCGCATAGAGGCAAGCTAGCACAATAGCTAGCGTTTTGGGAAGTCCCAATTTTCCGCAGTAGTTAGGCAGATATTACACATAGTTTAACTAGTGAAAAATTAATATATTTTGGGTGGTGTCGGAAAGGATACTGGCATTCATCAATCAACAGTTTCTTTTACGAATTGGTATGTGTGTCAAAAAATAGTCCAACAAGCCGATGATTGGATACAATTTCCGACAACTTACTGAAGAAGAAATGAAGCGAAATCAAGCGATTTGGCAAACAAAATTCATGTTTCCGGAGCTATAGATTGCACTCATATTTTTTTATTAAATTACTTTAGCTTTTGTTCACTTTTCCCAAATATCGTATTTCTTATTCTAAATTCAAATTCAAAAAATATATCACATGTCAGTTGTCACTTGTAAATTTTGACAGAAACTGCAAGGGAAGGAAACATGCAGTTAAGTAAATGCTTTGTTCGAATTTTCGAACTTACTACCTATGTATAGCAAAGTAAGATTTTATTCATACCGATTTAAAGCAATTGCGAAGTGCTTATACTTTGCTACAACCTATTACTCAGAGCAAATGCTAGTTTTATTCATACGACCCATTCTCTGAAATTAATCTATAGTTGAGTAGGTAAGGTAGGTACCTATTTCTAATTTTTCGTTATCGCATATTTCTTCGGTTTGTTGTCAATAATCATAAATATATCCGGCTTTTTTGTTTGTTTTCAGTTTATGAAAATATCACACCACTTTAATAACACATTCTACGTTATCTTTTCAGAGCTATTGACTGTGCGGGTAATTGATGTAAACGATAATGCTCCAGAATTTAGTCCCGGAACACTAACATTGAGGCGAAAAGTTGCTGAAAATGAGGAATTTGGTACAATAATAGGTAAGCAAATATTTTCGATTTCCATAACGTTTTACGAATCCATAGTCGTAGACTGAACAGAGTTCTGCATAATTATTATATTGTTACTATATACAGTAGTCCCTCGATAATGTGAACTAATTAAAACAAGGCGTTTTCGAATTTTAGAGGGATTCACATTACTGGAACTTTTTTCAGTATACTTACTAAACTGATTGAAAGAATTTTCAAATCCATTAAAAACAACACAAAATGATTTTTTAAAGCACAGTTTCAATATTTATCAATTCAGAAGAAAAACGAAAATGAAATAATTTCATATAATTTCAAAAAATTCTCAATTTTTGGTAAATTTTGTTTAAAATTCGGTTTGTTTGAAATGGTCCAACAGCTTCTTCGAACTTAATTTTATTCTGTAATTATTGACTTTGTAACTAGTACCTATCTAGTTCACGTAAAATTTTGGACTTATCTTTCATCGATAAAAATCGATTGAATTTTTGTTTAGATGCCATTACATAGTTACTAAAAATATAACGACGAACTGCTCATACATATAACATACCTATACAAATGGAAGTTGTTGTGTCTCTATAGCCTGCAGCTGCATTTACAACCTTAAGATAAATAACAGTTATTTAGTCCCTAATATCGCACGCAAAACGAACAAGAGAAACAAGAGAAATATAAAAACTTTTACAAAAAATTCACATTTTAGAGGTTGAAAATTTTGGAAGTTCACATTATAGAGATGACAATGTAAAGTTTTGCCGATTCACATTTTAGAGAAATTCACATTATCGAGGGACTACTGTATGTTATAGCTACCGTAGCTCAGTGGTTAGTGTGCTGGACCCAGGTTCGATCCCCGGAAAAATCCACTGAGCCAACTCTCGCGAACGCCTGACAAACATCCGGGAGTATAACTGTCCTGAAAAAGCTTCTCAATTAAGCCCTTCGTTATCGGCATACCCTTCTTTCATTCTTCCCAAAAATCAAAAACTCACACAAATGAATGGTTGTGAGAAGCTAGGCCTAGGATTCATAATCAGAGTATATTGTAGACCCATCATAATGAGTAGAGATACTCCCGACAATTTCGTTATCAGCAAGTTTACTGTGTCAGACAGACATGAGAAATAGATGGATATAAAAAGTGTTGTATTGTAGTGAGAGAAAAAAAGAGGGGGAGTCTTCGTTAAAAAAAGGAAATTTTTAACTTGTCATACATTTTTATTAAATACAAAATTTAAATTACACTAGTTGAACCGGCAAACGTTGTTTTGCCCATGATGGAATAAGTATAAGGTGGTCTCGTCGGCTGCCGACTCGTTCGTTTTTTGGTCCCTTAACGCTTCGTTAACGTACACTTACTACGCTGAATAAAGAGAAAAACGTGTCGTTAAGGGACTACTTTTTGCCGACGAGACCACCTTATACTTATTCCATCATGGTTTTGCCTGCTCGTACATTTTAATTGTTGTCCCTCAATAATTGTTCTGCGGCGGTTTAATTTACCGATGTGTCCGGACTGATTCTGTACTCCGTGTGCTTCGACCGACATTTCCTCAGACGTGTGACCAGGAATTGTATTGTCTAGACATATTTTTTTCCCATGACTGTCGAAGAATAGAGTATGAAATGCATTTTTTGTTATGAGAGGTGTCACGCCCTTTTGTCCAATCCCGCCAGGTTTTGTAAAATGCTTCAATCAGGCTGTTGCTGAGTTATGAGCGAACCCAATGACGTCATACCGAATTCCGACCGTACGGATGAAGCTGATCTCCTTTTTAGATATTATTTGAAAGCTACCTATGTAGAACGACATTTATGTATTTTGATAGAAGTAAGAGACAAATAATTACTATAAGGTTTAGAGAAAAAAGTGGATGTGTTGTAATTTCAAAGAAAAGTAGAAAATTTGATAGCACTATATTTTACAACACAAAACAAAGTCAATGTTCAGATATAGTGATTTAAATAACTTACTTTGTTGTGGTGCAATGGCGTTTTCTTATCCCAATACACAATGCACATCAATGTCTACAATTTTACAACTAGCTCCCACGGGTGTCGAGAAATAGCATTCAAAATGTAATTTTTTTTATACGGGAGGTATCACGCCCCTTTGTCCAATTTTGATCAAACTTTCACAGAAACACATTTGGGCCAATAACAAATATTTTATTAAAATTTGAGTAAACTCATTTTCATTTCATTTTCATTTATTTATTTTGAGATATTACCTATACATAGTAAGATATAAAATCTTATAAGCTGGTGATAGGTTATACACATGATGGAATAAGTATAAGGTGGTCTCGTCGGCTGCCGACTCGTTCGTTTTTTGGTCCCTTAACGCTTCGTTAACGTACACTTACTACGCTGAATAAAGAGAAAAACGTGTCGTTAAGGGACTACTTTTTGCCGACGAGACCACCTTATACTTATTCCATCATGGTTATACATTTCAAAAAGAGAGCTTAATACTAAAACAAAGAGAGACTGGATATATGCATAATAAATATAGCCGAATATAGACTGAAAAGAAAATAAAAGGAAAAGGAAAAAAGGAAGGAAGGAGAGAAATAGACAGGAAAGGTGAATAGTGAGGTCTAAGAAAGAAGATTAAAGTATGTTAAAGAAAAGAGAAGTATATGACGCGGCAAAGAATTCCAGAGACGAGTGGCGTTAATAAAAAACTGGCGCTCTGATGTCAGGGAGGCGTAACGAGGCTGAATTAATTGATCAGACCTAACCGAAGAAGCCCTCGTCAGTCTTTCGTAAAGATACGGCGGTTGGTGGGTAAGCAGTATATCATACAGCAAAGATATCGTACGAAGCTCGAAGTAGGTCTCAAGCGGCATATTGAAGAGTTGAGAAGAAAGATTGGAGACTCTATCATATCGCCGGAGCCCAAAAATATACCGAATGGTACTTTTGAAAACAACATTGAGCTTTCTCTTGCACACATAATTACAACTACAAAAAATTTCACATCCATAGGCCAACATCGGTAAAATTAAGGACTTCACGAGCATATCACGTGTTTGGACAGGAGTATACCGCTGGGAGACCAAAGAGTGCGTAGTACTCCATATGCCTTCCCAATAGTAACCGTAATGTGCGTAATAATTCCTAAGTTCTTAGCCGATTCGACATAATCAATAACTGAGTTGTTTAAAATGATTCGGGGAAAATAAGATAAGTCGAGTTTTTTTTTGGATATAACCAAGCACTTGAACTTCGATGGGTTTATCGAGTGTGCTACTTTCTCAAGATCCTCATTCACGCAACTAGCACCATGTTCGATGAGACCAAGATCACAACTGTAGTACATCTGAACATCGTCTGCATACATATGTGACGAACAATGGAACCGAGTTAGAACCCTGTGGGACACCACTACTGGTTGGAAGAAAATCTGATAGACTGTCTCCTACCTTAACAGCTATCAGGCGAGAAGTTGTAAGACCGACGAAGTTTATCTGCGAGTTTGGAATGAACCACAGTGTCAAATGCCTTGGAGAAATCAAGGAGAACCAGAAAGCTTACTTTGTCCTCGTCGAGTGCTTGCCGAAGATCCTCTATGACATTTAACAAAGCAGTAACACAGCTGTGTTTTTCGCGGAAGCCACTCTGTTTAATTTATAAAAGGTTATACGCTTTAATAAAATCGCTCATTTGTTTTTTTTTAAATTCGTTCAAATACCTTCGAAAGGAAAGGTAAAATAGAAATTGGTCTAAAATCATCGCACTTAGCAGTTTTGGGTATAGGCAACATTTTAGCTAATTTCCATTCATCAGGAAATTCTCCAGCAGTTAAAATGGTATTAAATATGTGAGTAATGGAAGAACTACTGGAAGAATCAATTTCAGAAAAGTAGGGTGCATTTCATCGAGTCCAATGGCGCAAGACTTAACCGAAAGTATGCTTTCGACAACGTCTTCACAGCGAACCGCTATAAACCCAAAACTGGAATGTTGAGACTCGAGTTCAATGAAAGTCGAGGGAGCCTCAGGAATACTTAAAGAAGGCTGCAGTGGTAGGGAAACAAACTTTCTGTTTAATGAATCGCCGTCAACATTCTCAATGAGATTATATTTGGGCTTACCAAGCCCCAGGCTACGTAAGTTATTCCACAACTGTTGACCATTTAATGAAGTACTGAATTTGCTAGAATATATACGAGCCTTCGCAGCGCGAATTTCCTTTACAACCTTATTGCGAAGAGATTGATACTGGTGCTTGAGTTCGGGAAGACGATATATTTTCCACGAATTGTATGCTTGATCACGTCGCCTCATTAAAACGCGTATTTGGTGAGTGAACCACGGGGGATTTTCAGACTCAATGGACTTAGTTTTAACAGCAATATGTCTATTAAAAACGCGGGTTATGTTGTCGTTAAGAAAACGTACCTGATCATTGGACGAAGGCATATAGAAAATATTTTCCCAAGCTATATTTCTGACATCTACCTCAAGTAAGGAATAGTCGATGTGTTTGAAATCACGATAGCTGAAAGTGGTTACTTCATGCGTTACCTCGAAGTTAAAAATAAGAAAAATTAGGTCATGCTTTGAGAAACCAGGTGCAGAAAGCTGATCATAGAGTAATACTTTATTAGTATCACTTACTAAAAACAAATCGAGAATCGTGGGATCACCATCAAAAAAGTGGGTAGGAGTTATTACTTTAACAGCAGATATATTAAGCGTGCTCATGTAATCAGTAAGAACATTTTCGCATAACAAATTGCTATTAAAATCACCACACAATATAATATTGGAACAGTTCAATGTTATTTCCTTCAATAGTTCAAAAAGTGGAGATAAATTTATATTTCTATTAGGACGATAAATTGCGCCAATAAGGATTTTATCATTGTCACCAATTAAATCGATAAACACATACTGAATCCCATTACTGAACCGAGAAGAACACCGCGGCCTGCGCTTAAGCGTTTTCTTTATATACAAAGCCACCCCACCACCATGCCGATTTCTATCAGAACGATACACACGATAACCTCTCAAGGAACAGGTCTCATCTCTTAAATCCCCCATGAGCCACGTTTCAGAAACACAAACAACGTCCACACTAGATCCTTCAAACAGATCACGGAATTCGTCTAATTTCGGTAAGAGACTTTGGGCATTAATATGGCAAATCCTAATTCCAGTGTGTTGATTGCTTAAAACTCGAATCATAGACCGCAAAGATTAATTAGCATTCGCAACTGAGCTATTATTATGAGGCGTCATAAGAAAAGAAACAAGAATGTAGGTGAAGCAAAAGATGAAAAAAGAACAAATATGTAATACAACAGATTGATTTAATAGAGGAAAAAAGAAAGGGATTGTAAGGAATACAGAGAAAAATAGAAAGAAAGATAAAAAGAAATAGAAAACAGTAAGAAAAAAGGGAATATAAATTTAAGTTGAATTATTATATATGAATAAAATAGAGAATAAAGGAACTCAGTTCGGTAGTTTTCTAGATAAAAGTTTTTTTCGTATGGGAATTGCCCCTTTTGTCCAAATTTCACCAAATCTAAACCATCCTTGGACCCACTCAAACACACACACAAATTTTCATCAAAATCTGTCCAGCCGTTTAGAAAGTGTTCCATTACAACACACGTATACATACGAATTATAAAAGATGTGTGTTACGCTAAGATATTTTTGCTTCTTGTTTGCTTTTTTGATTATTTTATTGAGTTTTTTGATAATATGATATACTTACTCGAACACGTACATAAAATTTTATAAGAAATTCTTTGTTTTGATTTTTACACCAAAAGTATTCAAATTCATTCTTTAATATGTCATGCATTTACATTTCAAAATTATTGCAAAAGTACAAATTGGAAAAACGAGAAATAAATCTCTAATGCATCTAAAAATTCTTGAGGCGGACGTGTTCAATGCGCTCCCTCATATTCGTTAAAACATTGTAAATATGGAGGAAACACTAGGTTCCTGAATTAATTCCAACTGCAAAATAATAAAACGCATTTTCACTACCGAAATCAATAGTTTTATAGTCGGTTTTGAAAGGGTTAATTCCTTTGTCCTTCTCTACAAGGATTTCCAGATCTAGATTTGCAGTTGGATTGCAGTTTCCATGGGTTATATCCTCCATGTATTTTACTGAAAAAGATCTTTTAAATGCACAAATGAATTGGAATAGAGTCAGCAACTTATTATTTCCTCCTCGATTGCGTAAACCAGCTAGGGTGTTTTCCAGACAATCTTGATTAAAGTTTGTCGGTAAAAGGAACTCAATACCATCTGCCCTTAAGTCCATTGAAATACCAATAAGAGTATTTATATTCTGGTACCATACTTTTAAAAATCGCATCCTTTTAGTTATTTTGGCAGACTTATCGAAAAAAGCAATACTTAAAATAAAATTATACATTTCATAAGAAATTAATTTGCTCTTCATTTCCAAAAAATGCTCTTCTGAATTTGTTGTCTTTAAATTTAGATATATGAATTAAAAATTTCGTATAACTTAGGACAAAGTTAGACCACAAGCAATAGGTACCTACTATTAATTTTAAAAACAAAAGACGTAGATATTTTTAAATGCGTGCAAGCAAAACATGAAAATGAAAAATTACACCTCCAAAAAATGAGAAAAAAAGCATAGTTTCAGGAGTTGATCTCACTAAAAAACCAAAAAGGTTAAAATTGTAATGCCCTCCATATATCTACTTCTTAAAAGAAGAACAACATTTAAAGTTAAGCTCTGCAGTAATCGACAGGATGCTTTTACTCAAATTTCTTTTATAAACGTTTTTATATGTATTCGTAAAATACATTAAAACTAATTAATTTTGCTTACTTTTCACTATTTATCGGCATTTACAAATATTTTACACTTGAATTTTCTTTTTTTCCCGACCGCAGGCCAAACAATTCGAAGTATGTTTTCCCCAATTTCTTGTTTAAATTCCTATTTAACTAGCTTTTGCCAGCAGCTTCGCTCGCGCAGTCCTCAGGATTTCACAGACAGTTAGTTGCCTTTTTTATATTTATATATCGTGCAGGAAACCTACCTAAGACAGTACTTAAGAAGCAATTAGTATCTCTGAAAAATATATCTAACGCCCTATTGGAAAAAACATTTCAAAATTTATATGATCAATATTTGTTGGTGAAGCGCTGCAATTTCAACACAGATCATACTATAGCAGACTGAGCCACTATCTACGGGACACAACGTATTTCTTAGTTAGCAAATCCTTAATCATATTGTTAAAAATTATAATGGCAACTCTTTTCACTTAGTTATATTTTCTTTTATATAACTCACACATTTACATTTCCTTTTTGAAGTTAAAGCTTTTTCTGAATTATTCTTGTTTAAAGTAAATCTATATAATAGTCCAGTCAAAAAAAAAATAAATAGGTGGCGCAACAGGCGGTAGACACCCAAGGCCTAGCTTCTCGCAACCATTCGTTTTGTGTGAGTTTATATTTTTGGAACGAATGGAAGGGACCTACAATTTTATGCCGACTCCGAACGGCTGAATTGAGAAGCTTTTTCAGGACAGTCATACTCTCGGATGTTTGTCAGACGTTCGCGAGAGGTGGCGCAGTAGAAAAAACCTTAAGATGTAATTTGTGTTTTTCCGGGGATCGAACCTGGGATCCCTCGCACAGCAGTCCAGCCCACTAACCACTGCGCTACTGCGGCCACATAGTCCAGTCATTTTAGCGTTTAACCTCGGAATGAGAGATAATAAGCTGAATTTTTGTTTATACCTTAATTTTGGTGTTCTAAATGTTCTCTCAAAAGTTTCATAAAATCTCGTGTCTGCGTCGTAAGTTATTCATGGTCAAAGGTCAACAAAATCAGTTTTTCTTATTATCTCAGTTCCTGTTGCTCCAATGATGTTAAAATTGTAGACCATAAAATTTGCAACAAATTTCATTATTACAATTTTTTTCATGCGCTCAATCGTTTTTGAGATAGCGGGCGGTGAGCGCGCAGCGTTCAGCCATACGTGGTAAATTTTACTTTCCTGCCCATACGAATTTAGCTTTTTTAATTACTTTATATCTCCGGTTTTTATGATCCGATTTCGATGAAACTTTATGTAAATAAAGGTAATTTAAGTCTCTTTCGGTCTAACGTTTCATAATCTATTGATTATTCTTATTTCGAGCGTGGTAAGCAAAATAAACACTTAAGCTGTTATGGCCTAACACTACTTTAAGGCTAACAAATCTTAAGTCGAGTTTAGCTGACTTTAGCTGATATTCCTTGATATTCCGACAACCAAACTCGACTTTAGACATTTTTTTAACTATAAAATCAAAGAAAGGGAAGAAATATCACGCGGAAAAACAACTGGACGGACGGATTGGATTCCGAACGTCAACCGAGATTTCTTGTTTTCCCAAACGATAATGGACAGAGGGAATCTGGTTGATGCGTTTGACCGAATGCCAAACGCTAGCAATTTTGAACGGCAAAAGTTCTATGAGGTTAACCGCAAGGGGTTATTGACCGCGCTGCACTTGCAGTTTGATGACGACGACGAAAGTTGTGGCTGTTGCACTGCCACCGAGTAGAACGACGAGATCAAAGCGTGCGACGAGATAAAAACGAAAATAGTTACCACTGATGGGTTCGATTTGTACAAACTGATTTAGTTTTTATTGTTTGGCAAGCTATTTATACAAGAAAGTTCAACTGTTAACAAACAAATTCGTTATATTTTACAGCTTTTTTAAATAATAAAACTATACAAAATTTGGCGCGAGATTTGAATTTACTATTTGTATCTAATGCAAGAATAGAATGATTTCTGCTTCAACATTCCGCCCCCTTTGAAAGGACTCTCTTTCAAGACGGAATCGCTGCTAGCTTGCGGATGGGACGTCTGAATACCCCACGGGTTGTCTTCACGTCAGTGACTCTGACGATGCCATCTGGTCCCTTGATGGTGTTTGTCACTCTGCCCAAAAGCCATTTTTGGGGTGGGATGTTGTCTTCATGGATGATGACGAGTGTGCCAATGGATAGATTTGGACTAGGCGATGTCCACTTTGTACGTTGCTGCATTTCGAGGATGTATTCCTTGGACCACCTCTGCCAAAAGTGGGTCTTCACGGCGTTTATTCGACGCCAACGTTCGATGTAGCTGATGTCCGCGACTTCCACTGCTGGCTCTGCAACTGTCTTTAGCGATGACCCGATGAGTAGGTGGGCTGGAGTAAGTGCTTCGACGTCATTCGGATCAGAGGACATTGGAGTAAGCGGCCTTGAGTTCATCACGGCCTCGATCTCTACCAGCGCTGTTGTTAGCTCTTCGAATGTGAGCTTGGCTCCTGCCAAACTCCGGTACAGATGGCCTTTAGCTACTTTGACGGCCGCCTCCCAAATCCCACCAAAGTGGGGTGCCCTGGGGGGTATAAAATGAAAATTTATGCTGGCATTAGTACAAAAATTTGTTATTGTTTCTTTGTTAGATTTTTTGAACAACATATTTCGCAGCTCTAAAAGTTTGGACTGTGCTCCAATGAAATTGGTTGCGTTATCGCAGTGTATATCTCTTGGGAGACCTCGCCGACCTATCATCCTTTTCAGGGCCGCGATAAAAGCGTCAGCAGACAAATCAGACACGGTTTCTAAATGGACAGCCTTCGACGAAAAACAAACAAAAACTGCCACATACGATTTATATGGGGTCTTGCCACGAATTTTGAGGTAAGTGTATATTGGACCACAGAAGTCGACTCCACAACATTGAAATGGACGCGCTGATGTAAGCCTCTCCGAAGGCAAATTGCCCATCACCTGCTGCAACAATTTAGGGCGATATCGGACGCAACTGGGGCACTGACGAACAGTCTGCCGCGCGATATCCCTTACGTTCACTATCCAGAATTTTTGTCTGACTAAAGCAACTAAAGCTTTCGGACCAGCATGGTAGTTTGTCAGATGTAGATGTCTGACAAGAGTTTTGGTGAAACTGCTGTTCTTCGGGAGTAGAAGTGGATGCTTGCATTCCTCTGGAATGTTGGCGTGCTTCAACCTTCCTCCTACTTTCAACAAAAGGACCCCGTCTACTTCCTCTATAAACGGATTCAACCATTTTATTGGTCCTTTGAGTTTTTTGTTGTTTTTGATTGCGTTGATTTCTTCCGAGAAAGCGCTGTGTTGAATAAGATTCACGATCTTGAACAATGCCTTTTCTAAATCCGCCGCTACCAGACTGTGGTTATCTTGATACGTTTGCTTTTTGGATCGACTAACAAACCAGTTGACGAACCTCTGTAGGTATGCCACGAAGCGGAGAATTTTTAAATACGAACTGTGTCGATCTACTACCTTTTCCAAAAAGTAGTTTGGTTCTGATTTTTGACAGATCAGTACTGTTTTCTTCATTTCCAATATGGATTCATCTGAAGAAAGCTGAATATCAACAAGTGATGGCCACATCTCTTTGCTTTTTGCTAAGAATCCTGGCCCCTTTAACCAAATGGATGTCTTTAATTCTTCCACTGTACAACCACGCGAGACTATGTCTGCGGGATTATCGTGTGTTGGAACGTGTTTCCAGGAAATGTTTTTTGTGATTTCTTGGATCTCAGAAACCCTGTTTCCAACGAACGTGCTTAATTTTGACGAATGCGTGTTTATCCAGTGCAGGACGATGGCTGCATCGGTCCAAAAGTATATTTCAGCATTATAGTTTTTAAATATCGGTTTTATTTTTTCCCAGAGTTTAGATAGAAGGTGCGCTGCGCATAGTTCTAAACGAGGAAGCTGTTTCCTCTTTGCTGGCGCAACCCTTGACTTAGCGACTAAAAGCTTTGTCTCGACTTTCCCTTGTTCGTCTATGCTTCTTAAATATATGCAGCAACCATATGCTTTCATAGATGCGTCGGCGAATCCGTGGATTTGGTAGCTTCTTCTTTCTGGTATGAAGACAAATCTAGGGATAGAGACATTTTGCAACGAGTGCATCTCAACCATGAACTGACGCCATTCAGTATCGATGGTTTCAGGGATAGATGAATCCCAATCCAACTTCTCAATCCACAACTTTTGCAGAATTATTTTTGCTGTTATGATTATTGGACTTAGCAAGCCCATTGGATCGAAAAGCGATGACGAAAGCGATAAAATTGATCTTTTGGTATATTTGGAATAGCAACGACTAGGGTTGTATGAAAAGCTGAACTCGTCCGTTCGAGCATTCCAAGCTATTCCTAAAGTGCTAGAGAGATTAGATTCGGTTAATTTAATCTCCTTGTTTTCCGGTTGTTGAACGAAATCATGATGATTGCTGTTCCATTTGGATAATTCCAATCCTGCTGACCTCAGAATCTTTACGACCTCTAATTGTTTATGGACCAATGTATCTATGTCATCTGCTCCAGTCAACATATCATCGACATAAAAGTCCGATTGAAGGACACTAGCTCCTAGTTCAAACTGGTTTTGATTTTGTTCTGCTAAGTATTTGAGGCAGCGAATTGCCAAAAAAGGAGCAGACGAAGTGCCGTAGGTGACGGTATTAAGTTGATACGTTTGTACCGGGGTTTGCTCGTTTTCCCTCCACAGGATATACTGAAATTTTCGATGCGATGGATGTATCAGCACCTGACGATACATCTTGACGATGTCTGCGGTAAGAGCGTACTGATAGAGGCGAAAGCGAAGTAAAATGATCAAAAGTTCATCCTGTATTGTAGGACCGACCATGAGAATTCCATTTAGCGATATCTGCGACGACGTGCACCACGATGCGTCGAAAACTACCCTAGCTTTGTCGATGTGCTATTGGGTCGAAGTACGCATTGATGCGGTAAATAATAGTGGGGTTCCGAAAGATTTGGGGTTTTTACTAAAGACATATGGCCCAATGTCTCATACTCCTTCAAGAAACTAGCATATTGTGCTTTCTGAAATGAGTTTTTGGCTAACCTACGCTCAAGTGAGAGGAAACGTCTAAACGCTATGTCGTATGACGATCCAAGACAACTGGGATCCTTTTTCATAGGTAGTTGAACCATTAACCGACCA
Organism: Cheilosia scutellata; assembly: GCA_955612985.1. NCBI lineage: Eukaryota > Metazoa > Arthropoda > Insecta > Diptera > Syrphidae > Cheilosia > Cheilosia scutellata. The sequence goes on along the minus strand of OY015312.1, from coordinate 79,891,085 downwards.
GTAGATAGAACCTCTATGTTGTCCTTGAAATGTGTCTCACATTCCTTCTGCTCTTCTGTCCAATTGGAGTGATGACCTTGCACCTCCTCTATCTCCCAAAACTTCTCCACATATTCCTCCAGCGCGTGTTCCTTTGAACTATTGAAACAAGATTGCTTGTTGGATTTGATTTGCGATTTGTAACTCCCAGATACTATCCATCCCAGCTCTGTGTTCTGCAATGTAGGAAGACCTTGTCCAAGTTTGACCTGGCCATCTTTGAGTAGGTCGAAGAATGCTTCTGCACCTAGCAACATATCAATTCTGGACGATTGGTTGAAAAATTCGTCAGCTAATTCCAAATTCGTGGGAAGATTCCAACTGCTAATATTCAGCGACGACTCCGGCTGGTACCCTGTAATAGCTGGTGCGACCAAGAACTCTAATGAAACCTCAAAATTGGTATACCTAGAGCGAATGGTTGTTTGTGTTTCGAAATAAACCTTCGTTTCGGAAACCCCAATCCCCAGGATATCTACATTCTTCCTATGCTTATGTAGATGAAGGGATTTAGCAAATTTCTCATTAATAAAATTAACTTGAGATCCCGAGTCAAGTAAAACTCTTCCCATTTGAAAACCGCCTGTCGAATCCTTGACTAAAACTATTGCTGTGGCCAAAATAACTTGAGCCTTTGATTTTTGCTCTTTTTCTAAAGCAGTGTTGCTTGACGCTGATGAAGTTGAGGGCTCTTCGTGGAAGTTGTTGCCATCATCTTTTGATTGTGTCCGATGTAATAGGCTGTGATGCGATTGCTTGCAATGTTTGCATCTATAAGTGGAAGGACATTTTGAAACACCGTGGCCCTTCCTTAAACAATTCAAACAAAGTCCTAACTTCTTCACCCTTGAGAAACGATCTGGAACAGACAACCCACTAAAGCTTAAACAATTCGAAATATTATGACTAGAGTCCTGACAAAAAATGCAAGATCGTTGAGTTATTGTAAATGAAGATTGAGGACGTTGATGAGACGACGACGATGGTGGCTTTTGTTTGTGTGACCATTTTTGGCTGGACTCCGATCGCAACTGCTTACTGTCTCGTGCCTCCAAATATTGGCATCGTTTTCCAAGTACCTTTGCGCACTCATCCCACGTTGGCAATTTGCTATAATCTAATTGCTCGTCCCATTTCGATTGTGTCTCCGGATCAACTTTTGATAGAGCTATTGAAATGATTATGGCATTGCATATATTTTCATGCGATCCAATTGAAAGCAGTGAACTGAACAACGCCGAGATGTTGTCTACTAAACTTCTTAGTTGAACTGCAGAAGCCTTTGGCACTTTGGGTAGCTCAGATAATTCTGCGATATATTCCATGAAGATAAGGCAGTCGTTGTCATACCGCTCCTTTAACTTAGCGAGTGCTTTTGGATAATTTTCCTCGGTTAGATGGAATGCCTTGACTGTATCCAAAGCTTGATTATCTAGACATTGTAACAAATATCTAAATTTTTCGATTTTTGAAAGACTCGATTCGCTGTCTACCAGATTTGTAAATGCGTCAATGAAGCCTTTATACTCTGAATATCTTCCAGTAAATTTTGGAAGACGTTGTTTTGGTAAATGACTCACGGAATGAGGCATTGCCATAGTAGTGTCTACTACACTAGAGCGCCTATTATTTCCCAATAGCGAAAGAATTTTGGTTTTTAGTGAAATATACTGTTCCTCTAATTCTGCACGACCAGTATCCAATGGTGAGAAACGTTCAATTTTTGTTTGGTATGCTAGGATTTGTTTAAAATAAGATTCTAATATTCCTAGCCGACATTCTAGCTCTGTGGAGGAAAGCGTATTTGCATTGGCTTCTACATACGTTTTTATGCGCGTTATGCTTCCCTTTGTGGATGAACGCATTTGCCTTAATTCCTCTATCGTATATTCTTCCGCCATTCTGACTTTATCAATAACAACGAAAGAAAGAGAAATCCCAAATACAGACAGCTGATGACAAAAACCCTTTAGATTTTTCCAACGAAAACTATTGCGAAGGGAAACGAAGAAAATTCCCCCTTAAATCCTCTATCCGTACTAATAACAGAAAAGCGATCGGATATTTGAAGTGTATTGAGAGCGACGATGATGGTGCGACCAGCCACTCTTTTATCTAATTTTGCTACCGACAAATACGGTTTCAGCAATATGTTTACAGATTTATGGTTTAAATCTTAATTATGGTTGGGATAATTGTTGAATTATCTTATTCATTTAAAAATGTTCATGTAGCGAATTTTTGATTATAGAATTGATTTGATTTTCTATAATAATTTGCATTAACTTGTGTTAACACACATTCGATGGAAACGAAGAATTTTGAAAGCTTTCTTTCAGTGCAATTGATCTATGCAGCATCCTCTCCGGCGACGACGACGACGAAAGCAAAAAATCTTGTCTTGGCGAAATGTGGATCGGTGCAGTGAAAGAAAAGCCGATGATTGTCGTTGGCTGAGCTTTACGACGCGACGGCTCGGGCGTATGCTTAGCTTGGTGGTTGTGTTGTGAGTTTGTGACGGCGAACGAACGATAACGAAAAGAGACGATGACGGCGAGAGAAAAAAAGAAGAAAGTGCAGTGATAATAGCAATGGTATGGCGGTGGTGGGGTGGTACGTGGGTGGATGTTAGTAGTATAGAGAAATTCGAATTTGAGTTCGAGCTTTTAAGCGAGTAGCGAGAGTGTGTGCTTGGAATGCAAGTAGAACGTATTTGTGGATTCTAATGCGATTCTTTAAGCTACCACTAATGCGCGCATTCGACTGCGGCTTGCAATTTCTATTAATTGTTTGATTATTTGAATTTGTTTGATTTTATACGTAATATGTTGTTCGTAGCAATATAATATTAGATTATGTTGTAAATTAATAATTAGCATGCAGAGTTTAGTCAAAATTATGTTGAAGGTGCGTATTTATAGCGGTGGTAAATGTAGATTTAATATGGTTTTGTTGAGCGACCACTTGTAAATTCTATTTAACGCACATTCATATAATTTGACAATGACCGTACCTTGGCGGGTGATATACTTATCTACCCAATTCGTTGATTTCTTGGCGTTTGGTAGCCGAAAAGTTCTCCTGGTTTTCTGCTTCCTCTGCGTTCTTTCCTTCGCTGGATGCTTGGATTCCTGGATGCCTTTTGTGTTGCTGCTTCTGGAGTTCCACCACCTACACTTGCACTTTCTAAACCGAAACCGAAACCGAAAACGCGGCGATATTGTCTTGCACTATAAGTGAAATTCAATTATTGTCTATGAGTTCGTTTCACTGTAATGCTTGCACTTTGTATCGACACTGAGTTTATGTGATTTAACTTTATGTTCTTAAAGCAAATTAAATGAGGTTTTTTACGTTGGGCGCCAAAATGGACGGACGGATTGGATTCCGAACGTCAACCGAGATTCCTTGTTTTCCCAAACGATAATGGACAGAGGGAATCTGGTTGATGCGTTTGACCGAATGCCAAACGCTAGCAATTTTGAACGGCAAAAGTTCTATGAGGTTAACCGCAAGGGGTTATTGACCGCGCTGCACTTGCAGTTTGATGACGACGACGAAAGTTGTGGCTGTTGCACTGCCACCGAGTAGAACGACGAGATCAAAGCGTGCGACGAGATAAAAACGAAAATAGTTACCACTGATGGGTTCGATTTGTACAAACTGATTTAGTTTTTATTGTTTGGCAAGCTATTTATACAAGAAAGTTCAACTGTTAACAAACAAATTCGTTATATTTTACAGCTTTTTTAAATAATAAAACTATACAAAATTTGGCGCGAGATTTGAATTTACTATTTGTATCTAATGCAAGAATAGAATGATTTCTGCTTCAACAACAACCAAACTCAACTTTAGCTGTTATTACTTGAGATAAAACAAAAATTAGTTCCTCTTAAGTCGACTTAAGACTTGTTTTTGTGTAGTTAAGTTGTTTTGCCCTAACGGCGTTGTAAAAATCTGACTTTAGTTGTTTTGTTTTCGGGACATTGTACCTTCAAATTTGAAGATAAAAATCTAAAAAAAGCAGCTTATAGATTTGGACATGCTTAATCTAATGGCATTAAAAACTCAATTTCGTCTAAACTCGACTTTAGTTGTTTCTGCTTGTGGCCACAGAAATAGTGAACTATGAAAATCTCGATATAGTGAACTCAGATTTATTTTCGCAAAAGTCAAAGAAAAATGTTCCAGTTTAGCAATGCGCCTGCATGTCAACAATTTTTTAGAACAATTTACCGTTCATTTGTGTGTTTTTTTTTTTTGATATTTTAGTTATGAAGGTTAGGTTAGCCACCTAGACTGTCCCAAAAACAGGACACAGGAAGTGGCCAGAAAAATTATGGGCCGGACATTACAGGTGGGAACTCTATTGCTACCTACGAATTTCTTTTAAAGAAAGGTATCTCCGTACATCTTACCGTGATGGCTGAAACAGTCAACTCAGTTGGTTAAACATGTTTGAATTTAGCATCACCTGGTGGCGGTTTGTCTTCGGGTATAGACGGGGGGTAACCGTAGCACTCTGCCCCCCGTTTATTTCCTTTGAAATCCCGTCCACGAGACAAAGACTGGTGTTGACTAGAAGAGCATGATTGAAGCAAACCACCATACTGCTTGGTACCAAAAAAAGGGTTAGAGTTTCTCCTTCGGGGAAAGCAAAGGCAAATGGTGACCGAAACAGTTTAACAGTTTATTGCCTCTGACGAGATGTTTAGAGTGTCGAAATGAAGTTGACTGATGTAGTCAGCTCCTACAGGTGGCGGTTAGTCTTCGACGATGGCGAAAAAGACACTTAATGAAGGTGACAAATTAGTTTTTAAAAATTTAATTATGGAAAAAAAATTATATTTATTTCTGTGTTCCTAAAAAAAATATCTTCATCTCAGTGTTTTTAAAGATTAATACAATTTGTTTTGTCATTTTAGTGTTTTGTAATCAAAACGTTGGTATGTGTTTATTTATATCAAATTAGCTTATTTGAACATTTAAAAACTCCCGCTCGAAACAGTGAACAATTTCTATATAGTGAACAGGCCTGGTTTTTATTAGTTCACTATATCGAGCGTCTACTGTACTTATATTTGAGATCTGTAGCAATGGAAAGTTTAATTTGCGTTCTAAAAATAATATTGTCATACGGCGGGCATTCAGAAAGTATGCTCATATGACGTATGGCGTAGTTGAATTTGATGTCTTTATGCATTAACCAAACTATGTACATATGTACGTACATATAAGGAGTTTGCATGCTATGCACAATCGTACATACTTATATTTGAGATCTGTAGCTATGGAAAGTGTATAGGTAGGTACGCGTAGTAAAATCAATCAAACCATACCTGTCGCCAATTTTCAATTATGTGGAATACATACCTACACCTATTATGTCCATTGACTTAGGACTTTGAAATTTGAATGCTGGTTCAATTTTGATGACAATACAATGAAATGATAGTAAAAAAAAAATTGTGTAAGTAGGTAAATATAAAACTGCACTAAAAAACAACAAATAAAATAATAATAGTTTAAAAAACTAATGTAAAGCTTTTATAAGTGTATACTGTATACAGCACTAAAAAGCAAAATAATAAAAATTAACCAATCAATTTGTAAGGTTTATCCTGCAATGGGCTTAGTGTAAGCCATGTTTGTAGTTATGTATTGTATTATTTAGGTGTAAACTACACAAACATGGCTTACACTAAGCCCCTTCCAGGATAAACCTTAAAAATTGATTGGTTAATTTTTATTTTTTTGCTTTTAGTGCAGTACCTACTTATTATATATATAGATTCAAAACACTTGAACTTTTAAAAAACACTTGCACTCTAATTTGTCTGCACCGAAAATATCCCGTACGCTATGTCGGTCAAGTGGTTCTGGTACCTCTCATACAAAACACAAAACCACTATTAGACCCATGTGTCTCTCTGTCTTAAGCAAATAAAATTTTGCAAATAAATAAAAGCAAATTAAATTTTTGGCATCAGCTTGGTATTAAAAATGGTCCAATTCGGTCAAGTAGTTCTGGTACCTTCCATACAAAACCGATATTATACCCATGCGTGTACATTTTGCATGACTTGTATGCAGTGGAGGGTATCAAAGCATCCCATCATTCGTTGTTACATAATTCCTCTCCACAAACCAATTATATGTCTAACCCCTGTAATACGTCAAGTTTTAGTCAAAATTCTCAACAACAAGTTACAAATTGTCTTATCTCAGCAATTAATCCGAATGCTCCGAGTTTCAAACCACCTAATATGGAACGACCTCCTCCAAATCAACGAGATGCATCGAATGTTCAACCCTCGAATGAAGAACACCCTTGTTGCAGCAAATCCGTCCACACGTACCACTCTGTGCCACATACGAACACCCAAGTTGGCCACAGCTATTGTGAAGGTCAGCGGTTCGTCAGGGGCATTGTTTCACTTCGGGCATTGCTAGATTCTGGTTCTGATGCGACATATATCACTCAGTCGGCAGTTCAGCTTCTGTGTCTGAAGCACAAATCAACCTTTGTCGAGGGGTCCGGGCTGGGTATGGTCAACAGCGGCACATGTAACAAAATCGTTGATGTTACGATTGGGTCCCGCCATTCAACATTTGCAGTCAACACACAGACTATCGTCTACAAGTCGCTGTCTGGGCATATTCCATCCCGAACCCTCCCAGTCACTGATTGGAGACATCTCGACGGCTTGAGCTTAGCCGACCCATCTTTTTTTAAATCAGCCAAGGATGATTTGTTGTTAGAGGGCGATGTATTAGCAGACATTCTCTTACCAGATTTGGTGAGACCATCTAATATCAATTTACCTATAGCGCAAAACACCAAATTCGGCTGGATTCTCTTCGGACGCGCTACATTCGCGCCGCAGGCTGTCAAGAGTTTCCATCAAACGTGCAATCTAGATGCTAATATGCGCCAATTCTGGGAGTTGGAAGAGAAACCGTTTCAAACCACCGAGACTCCAGAAAATATCGCATGCGAGACACATTTTTTGAAAAATATTAAGCGGTGACATCCATCCAATACTCGGACGATCAAAAGAAGCGCTTAAACGATTCAACCAGCTGGAGGGACGTCTAATAAAAAACAAAACCTTTCATAAGGACTACACTACTTGCATTGAAGAGTACTTACGGATGGGTCATATGAGCGAAGTTATCGAGCCATTGTTAGAAACCACACCACACTATTTTCTGCCGCATCATGCAGTAATAAAGGAGCAGTAATAAAGAGCAGTTCATCGACCAAACTGAGAGTAGTTTTTTATGCGTCTTTCAAAACATCTGATGGAACATTACTCAACGATAGGCTTATGACTGGACCGGCGTTTCCAATATAACATCATCGACGTCATTCTTAGGTGGAGGCTATTTAAATACACTTTCACAGCCGACATCGAGAAAATGTATCGCCAAATTTGGATAACGGGTCAGGATTCATTTTACCAATTGATATTGGCCGCGTTCAATGTGGTTAGGCACCTAAATATTTAGGTGACAGTTTATCATTGAACGGAAAATTGCCTAGTTCCTAAGTTAAATGTCAAATGCTTCACATGTGTTAAGAATTGAACATTCACTTGCTGTTTTTACATCAACTGATCAACACATTGGCTACCTACTAAAGAAAAATATAAAATTATTGAAGTGTAAAATGGATGATTCTATGGATGGTTTTATGCCAAGTACCAATATCTACTTAACCAGTACCTATTTCATTTTATTTAATTATTATGACACCTATGTACGATTTTATTACGCGTAGTCAATTTGTTGCACGTTTCCTCGTAATAATCGATGTCCTACAGATCACCGTCAATAGTAACTTGAAATTTAATTTTTTCTCATTTTTCCTAACAAAAGCACATACAAGTCTCAGCAAAGTTCAACAATGGAGTGAAAATTTCTTCGATTTCAATCAGCTGTTTATGACATTTCGCAAATCGACTAAGAACATAGGCAGAAATTCTTGCCTAAATTTCCAGTCCCCACAGCTGACCGACCTCACGAAACTTGCCTAGATTTGCAGTCAAATCGACCAATCAGAGGCTGTTGACTAGCTAGGCAAAAGCGCATTGAACGCTCCCATTGTTGCGAAAGGATCCAGCTGAGATTAAAGACAGTGACTCTCGGCACAGCATCTGCGCCATATCTAGCTATCCGAACTCTAAACTGGCTGGCAGAAGAGGTACGTCAGGAATTTCCACGAGCGGCGAAGATGATCCAAGAGGAGATGTATGTGGATGATCTTATTTCTGGAGCGGACACCACCGACGAAGCTGAAAAGAAGATACAAGAAGTGAAAACCACATTATAAAGGCAGCCGGTTTGAATCTACGCAAGTGGGCGTCCAACACTTTGAGCCTTTTAAGGGAAGTACCGTTGGAAGAAAGGGAGACAACTTTTTTATTCCCTTCAGAAATCTCTGTTCACTTGCATTATCGATGTTTAGAAAACGTTTTTATAATATGTGAATCTTGAGTTTGTGAACTTGTTTTTTTATTTCGTTTGTTTAAAATTTACTGAAACTAATTTTTCATTTTATATTACATGTTTAAGTTCTGAAATACACTTTTAGTGCATGGCCATACGCGCCTTCCAATGAAAGTCGTGTCCAGCAACACAGGTGTATTTTGAGTGAGTAAAGGAGAAAGGTAGATAGCATAGAAAAAGCACAGAAAATCCACTTTCAGAAATAATTCTGGCACGTTCTTTTTCGCACCATTGTGCTTTCTATACAAATCTTCATTTGATATTTGCGTTGATAGAGTGAGGACGACAAAAACGGGCGTCCGCTTCGCCTAAACTATGGAATTTGTTTGTGTTTTCAATTTGACTATTCTTTTACCTGCCAAATTTTATTTCATTGCAATGACGCTTGGTTTTTGTGTGTATCCAAATCGTTGATGGAAATGAAAATCATGAGAAGACGTGTATGGCCAGGCCATGTACTAAGGCTGTGTGTCAATTGGGCTAAATAATTATTCTCGGATAATTTGCTGTCACTTGAAAAGAGTAGTTCACTAAACTCCAATCGAATTTCACTTTTTAATTAATTGAAATTCATTGTTTAATTTCCTTTTCCACATTCTATCAAAAGGAAACGTCAAAAAATTAGCCTATAAGATAATTTATTAGCCTGCTCCCGGAGCAGAATTCCATCCGTGATGTTGTAGTCCCATTATTCGCATTAAATTGGTTTCTGTTTGAACTTGGGAGCATGTTCGTAATGTATGGCAAAGTTTTATTCAAATTATAGAAATGTATCTCTATTTATAGTGAGTAGGGCAATTTTATTTTTCAAGTAAAAAAAAAAGAGTTTTCCGGTTAAAAACATTTTTCGTTCCGGTCAAAAAACGGTTAGGCCGGATTTCAAAATTTTCTCCGGTCAGAGTAAAGAGATTTCGGTCAGTTATGACCGGAATTCGGTCAGAATGGCATCACTGATCCTAACACGGGCAGCTTTCTTTATAGGTACGTTCCACCAAGTCATCCACAAACAACCAAAAGGTCTATCCTATCCACCATAGCAAGGCTTTTCGATCTAATGGGGTGGATTTCCGTGTATCATAAAGGCTAAATGTTTTCTCCAATATCTAGCTTTGGGCGAAGAATATCACGTGGGATGACCCTATGGACGAAGAGCTCGGAAGAAGTTGGAGTACATTTTTTCAAGACTTGGAGGCAATAAACAGGATCCGTTTGCCTCGATGGATTCAGTGTGGACAACATTACAAGAAGGTACAAATTCACGGCTTCTCAGATGCTTCGGAAAAGGCATTTGGCGCTGTTGTCTATATCCGAGTACTGGGTGAAGGAGGTTCGGTCCACATGAATCTCTTGTTTTCCAAAACTCGCGTAGCCCCACTTAAACGAGTAACCATTCCCCGACTGGAACTGTGCGGAGCAGTCATCCTAGCGAGGCTTCTCAACCATGTCCTCGGAATTATTCATCTAACAGATGTAGAGGTTCATGCCTGGACCGATTCAACAATTAATCTTTGTTGGATAAGATCGCCACCATCACAATTAGAATCTTTTGTCGGGAATCGAGTTGCAGAAATACAGCGTCTAACGAGTTTGTCCATTTGGAAGCATATTCCAACAGAGCAGAATCCAGCAGATTTAGCGTCCCGAGAAGTACTGCCCTCGGCACTAATACAGGAGCGTTTATGGTGAAATGGGCCGACATTTTTGCATGAATCATGGGACTTCAAGATACCGACGCAACCAAACAGTTTGACAACCGAGGAAGGACAAAACATACGCGTTGTCTCCGATTGGAAGCAGAAGACAACCAAATTCTGCAACTGATCAGTAAGGTTTCAACGGTTCCCACATTGGTAAGGATTGTTGCGTATTGCCAGAAGCTTATCAACATCTTTCGCCAACACCATCATAAATTCTGCAACTACGCACGAAGTCTACGAAACGACATCAGTAGACCCTTTACACCAACGGAACTCTACGAAGCCACAACCTCACTGATTCGGGTCCCACAAAGGCAGATGTTTCCAAATGGCATCACGAAGACAAGAGGAGTGGGGTCTTTAAATCCATTCATGGACGGTAACAGTGTAATTCGAGTGGGCGGAAGACTTAGCCAGGCGAATATCTCGTACAACCAACAACACCCGGTTATCTTGGACCCAAATAATCTGATAACCATATTAATTATACGAGATGCCCATCAGAAAACTCTACACGGAGATGTTCAATTAATGATGGCGCATCTAAGAAACAAATATTGGATCTTTAGGCTTAAAAGAGCTGTAAAGAAGCACAGCCACAGTTGCGTCATTTGCTACAGATTCCACGCTCAGAAATCTCAGCAGCTGATGGGAGAATTACCAGCACCCCGAGTTACAATGTCAAGACCTTTTACCCACACTGGTGTTGACTATCCAGGCCCCATCAGCGTTAGAGCTTGGAAAGGTGGGGGGTCTACGTGCCACATTTTGATTTGCTTGGCCACCAAAGCAATGCACCCCGAAGCGGTCAGCATTTTTAACTGCCTTTCGCAGATTCGCTGCACGGCGTGGAGTCTGCGCCCAGATATATAGCGACTGTGGCACAAATTTTGTGGGAGTTGACGCTGAGCTGCGTTGTCTCTTAAAAAGCGGAACACAAGACTACAACGAAATAGCCAACGTCTTAGCAACCGGAGGAACAAAGTGGAACTTCATTCCTCCCGCTTATCCCCACTTTGGAGGATTGTGGGAAGCGGGAGTTATTATTATTATTATTATTATTAGCTTTATTATTCGCAAATCTTATAAATAAATAAATATTAATTTAATCATAAACTATTGTTGATCTCACTTCTTTTCTTTATTTTCAGCGAAAAAAGCCTCCCCTAATAAAAGTTTCGCCTAAAGTTTCCCACTGTTCTCTATCTTTTGAGACATGAACAAAATCTGGGCAAAATGATTTTATTTCGTCTCTCCATCGCTTCTCTTGTCTTCCTACTTTTCTGTAATTACCATTATGGTGTCCACTCCGTAATCAGTTTTGTCCATCTGTCGTCCTTTAACCTGCAGACATGACCGGTCCAGTTCCATTTTAGTGTTTTTGCTCTGACTATTACATCTTCAAAGTTTGTAAGACTTCTTATTTCACTTGAGCGTGTATGGCTCAGCCTTGATATTTTTAACAACGTCCTTTTCATCGACCTTTGACAAACAAGCAGCTTTTGAAATGATGTTTTCCGATTTCGCCATGTCTGGCATCCGTATGTGAGGACAGGCAAGACATCTGAGTCGAAGATGTATTTTCTCGTGCTATTTGAAATGTTTAGGTTGAATAGTTCTTTCAAAGACAAACATTTTTTCCACGCGTTTGTTATTCTTCGGTTGATTTCTTCGTCGATGTTTTTGAAAGAGACAGTTTGTCCAAGGTATACATAACTATCAACGAACTCAAGTGGGACGTTATTTATGCGGATTTGAGAATGGGAGCTGTTGGTCATTATTTTTGTTTTCTCATTGTTAGCTTCTAGTCCCACGTCTTGGCATTCTTTTGTCAATTTGTCTAGCATAGTTTGAAGTTCTTCTGGTGATTTTGCTATGAGAACAATATCATCGGCGAATCTAAGGTTCGTAAGATTGCTTCCATTGATATTTATGCCATGTCCACTCCATTCTAGCTTAGAGAAAATCTTTTCCAGCACCATCGAGAATATCAGAGGAGATAACGGGTCCCATTGTTTCGCCCCTCTGTTAAGTTTGAATTTTCTCCCTTTTCTTTCGGTGGATATAGAGGCAGTACTGTTGTCGTAGATGTTCTTGAGAATGTGGATGTATTGGTTTTGTATACCATAAGTTTCAAGTGCATCCCAAATAGCGAAATGTTCTACAGTGTCGAAAGCCTTTTTAAAGTCAATGAATCCTAGATAAACAGGTATTTGAAAACCTTTGACAAACAAGCAGCTTTTGAAATGATGTTTTCCGATTTCGCCATGTCTGGCATCCGTATGTGAGGACAGGCAAGACATCTGAGTCGAAGATGTATTTTCTCGTGCTATTTGAAATGTTTAGGTTGAATAGTTCTTTCAAAGACAAACATTTTTTCCACGCGTTTGTTATTCTTCGGTTGATTTCTTCGTCGATGTTTTTGAAAGAGACAGTTTGTCCAAGGTATACATAACTATCAACGAACTCAAGTGGGACGTTATTTATGCGGATTTGAGAATGGGAGCTGTTGGTCATTATTTTTGTTTTCTCATTGTTAGCTTCTAGTCCCACGTCTTGGCATTCTTTTGTCAATTTGTCTAGCATAGTTTGAAGTTCTTCTGGTGATTTTGCTATGAGAACAATATCATCGGCGAATCTAAGGTTCGTAAGATTGCTTCCATTGATATTTATGCCATGTCCACTCCATTCTAGCTTAGAGAAAATCTTTTCCAGCACCATCGAGAATATCAGAGGAGATAACGGGTCCCATTGTTTCGCCCCTCTGTTAAGTTTGAATTTTCTCCCTTTTCTTTCGGTGGATATAGAGGCAGTACTGTTGTCGTAGATGTTCTTGAGAATGTGGATGTATTGGTTTTGTATACCATAAGTTTCAAGTGCATCCCAAATAGCGAAATGTTCTACAGTGTCGAAAGCCTTTTTAAAGTCAATGAATCCTAGATAAACAGGTATTTGAAATTCATTACACTTTTCAATTAGTTGTGTCAGACTTTGTAGATGGTCAGAAATGTTGAAAATTCACTTCTAAACGCTGCTTGCTCTTTTGACTGGTGGAAAGAGAAAGTGTTTTTGAGTCTCTGTAGAATACATTTAGAGAATATCTTGTATATATTTGAGATGAGACTAATAGGTCTGTAGTTATTCATGTCTTTTTTGGAACCTTTCTTGTGGATTAGAGTGATGTTTGAGTGTAGCCATTGTGTTGGGATGACTTTGCTTATTAGAATTTCATTGAATATTGATGTGAGCCAAACAGCGAGAACATCAATACCGTATTTGAGTAGTTCAGCTTTTATTCCATCGCTCCCACCACTTTTTTCATTAGCCACTGAGTTTATGGCAAGGGTGACTTCTGATAATAGAAATTCTGGGACCTCATCATCGTTGTTCTGTGTTTTTGGTGTCCAGTTTTTGGAATGGTTTGAGTTGAAAAGACCTTCATAGTATGCAGTAGCTACTTCATTTATTGAGATTCGGTTGTTAGTTTCCTTTGAGTTGTTTCCTAATGAAAGTATCCAGTTATTCGGTTTATTTGTGTCCATTTCATTAGCTTTAGTTATAGATTTGTTGTTGTCCATTATATCTTTTACATAGTTATTGTTGAATTCCTTAATGTCTTGTTGACTTTTTAATTTTATTTGAGTGTTCAGCTTTTTCAATTCCGATTTCTCATGTTCTGATCTTGATGGTTTTTTCATCAGTACATCTCGTCTTGTTATTAACGCTTTTGTTGATGTTGATAATTTTGACCCTTTACTTGTTGGCGCTTGGAGGATATAAGTAGTTGCAGCCAGTTTGATTGACATTTCTGCACGGTCATACTTTTTTTGAAGATTTCCTTCAAGGTTATGTGTTATGTCAAATCTTTGTCTCAGATTTACAACATACAGTCAAACTTATTTATAACGAACTTCCTTATAACGTAATTCTCTCTATACCGAATTTCATTTTTTTCCCCTTCCCCTTCAAAAATATCCTATATGAATTAGGTTCTTTATAACGAAATTCTCTATAGCGAAATTCTCTTTATAATGAACTATTTTTTTTGGCCCAAAAGCAAAAAGTTTCTTTATAACGAAATCTAAAATTTGAAAACAAAGCTTACTAAGATCTGTTGTTCCTAATTATCGATTATTGAAAAAGTTAAAAGAGGAAAAAGAAAAAAGATAAAAAGATATAAATTTGATTACAATGAGTTTTTGTTGTACAAATTTTCTTTGAAAATATAAAGGAACACTTGTGTTAAAAAAAAATTAAATTAATTTTCTATATAACGAATTTTGCATAAAACTTCTTTATAACGAATCAATTTGTTGTTCCCTTGAAGGTTCGTTATAAAGAAGTTTGACTGTAGTTTTCTTTGACTTCTTGTGTAACTGATGGTAGCAGATAGGTCTTGTTTCTGTGGATCTGACGTGTTTTATGGTTTATTGCGAATGTTCCTCTCACTAGTCTGTGGTTTGAATCGAAACCGAATTGATTCAAGACCTCAACATCTTTAACAGTGTGGCTTTTGTTGCACATGATGTAATCAATTTCGAATTTATTGTTTTCTATGTCATCATTGGGAAGTTTCCAAGTCCACTTTCCATTTTTCCTTTTTTTGAAAAGAGTATTGCATGCGACTAATTTATGTTGCCATAACCATTGAACGAGCCTATTACCTCTTTCATTTCGTATGCCATATCCATATCTTCCTATAATAGTTTCTTCTCCATCCGATTGTTGGCCTAGGGGTGCATTGAAGTCTCCTATTACTATTTTGATTTCAGTTTTACAGTACATCATTCCTGAATCTAGATCATTATAAAAAGCTTCTATTTGTTGTTCTGAAGACGAACTTGTGGGGGCATAGGCTTGAATTATGGAAACATTGCAATTCCCTATTTTTATTTGTAGAATAGTCACTCGTTCTGATATATGCTTGAACTCGATAATGTTGTTTTTCCATTTTTATGTACTAGGAATCCTACTCCATGTAGTCCTTGGTTTTTCCCAATATACGAGAACATATCACCATTTTTAAGTTCAACTATTTCTTCGCCAAGTCTGCGTATTTCTGAGATTCCCAATATATCCCATTTAATTTTGGTCAAAGCATGTTGTAAGAGAGTTAGTTTAGATTCGTTTATTAAAGATCGTACATTGAGCGTTGCAATAGTGATTTCTTTATCTTCGATAATTTCGGGAGGGTGGCCGTTAGCTACCACGACGGCCAACCGGCTTGGAAGTGTTGGTTCTTTCTGTTTGTGTTGTGTTTGTTCTCTAATCATAGTCCTTTTGGAGATCCTTTCAATGTTGTTTGGGGAGGGTGGATTTTTCCGCTGAGCTAGTTGTTATTTGTTGTCTCTTATGTCCACATATTGAACGTTCTTTGAAGGTGTTTTTACGATGACAATGGGGGATCTTGGAGCAGTTGTTTTTGGAGAAGAAAAAAAGTTGGTAATTTGAGATCCTGATGGATGATTTTTTGGTAGTTTAAGTGGTGGAGGTCTCTTTCTCTGCTCTTCGGGTTGTTGGGAGGACGATTGAGGATCTGTTGGAGATCTAGACCGTTTTGAGCTGAATGCTTCACTTCTAGCTTGGTTTTTTCCATCTTCTATCGACATCTGTTTAGCTTCCTCCAAAGTTATTATTTGTCCATTTACAAAAATTTTGTCGACTCTTAGTGATACAGCTAAACCTTTATCTTTAAGACATTTGATAATTGGTGCCGCATTTTTACTTCGTTCTCTGATTTCAGTAGGATAATCATCTGCAATCTCAATTTTTTTGTCAGCAAGTTTTTTCCTATGTTTCGTAGGTAATTATTTCTTTTTTAATAAGAGATATGAATCTGACTAGGACTGGTCTTATTTGACCTTCTTTTTTCTTTCCAAGTCTGAACATGAAATCAATGTCCCTCAATTCGAAAGATTTTTCTACTTCTTCGTTTAGCATTTGTACCATTGCTTTGTAAAATTCATTTTGTGAGGTTTCATTTTCAGCTATTTGTAGAATATTAAGTTGTTTTTTCTTTCTCTTAAATGTCGTTGAAGTTCGCGTTCAGATCTACTCTTTTCTTTTTCGATTAGTTCTTCAAACTTTTTCTCAAGACTTGCGATTTTCCCAGCGTGAATGTCCAGTACACTATTTACTGATGTTATGATTTCAGATTTAGATTTTTCAATATCTTGTTTAAAGTCGTTTTGCAGAGTTTTAGTCTGTTCTGCCAATAATTTTGCAATATCTTCTATACTTGCCATAATTATTTCAAAAGCAGCGCTCTCTTTTTATTTTTAAAATGAAAAATCGATTCTTTTAAATACCCCAGAGCGACTACTATTTGAATTAAAATTATTTTTTAAGACAAATGAGAATATTTTTGTTTTTAGTGTACCAAGTATTGTTCTAACCCAATTATTAAATACACAAACCCTTGCTGACAGTTGGTTCTGGTACCTGCTAATATAGATAACGATCCATATACGATCCACAATCGCTATATGTGTCTTTCCTGTTGTGCTAGCGGTTGTATGATGACTACGCAAGTGTTGAGAATTAGTGTCCGAGTGTTGATGTTCAGGTCTATAGGCTCTGCTCTCGGCTTACAGCAACAATAATTATTGATGTATCATGAAAAGAGATTCACATGAAGGTATTTTTGAGTAGTATCATTGAGTTTATACACATAGAGGAATCATGTTGGTTATCCAATACTCATAATAGATGTCGCTACCATTACCACATCGGGAAAAATTTAATATAATCGAAAGAGAGAGAGAACTAAGAGAAACACTCAAAGCAAACTTAAGAAATCCGCCCCACTCAATCAAATTTTACTCGATTCGAGTCGAAGTAAATGAATGTAGGTAGGTAGTTATACATTTCTTGTATTTTCCTCTTTTTTATCGAATTCGGTGTGGATGCAAGATTCTTCCTTCTTCATAGAAATTATAAACTGAAACCATGTGCTTGATTGTTTTATCTTTCGATAGGAATGATTTTATAAAAGGTTTAGCATACGTTGGTACGGTTACATAATTGTAGTATGAATATGTGGATATGTCCCTATCCCTACATAATGATTTCCTTACAAGACCATTGTTCTTAAACTGTATTTGTATATTTTTCGCCAAAAGCGATGACTATAAAATTATTAGATTTCACATTCCTATGGATTTATTTCATTATTATTATCCGCGGTTAGTTCTGATCATGGAATTCTGACTATGTTTTTTCAAGTGGATCTTGAATCCATAGAGAAATAGTGTTTAACATGGTGTTGCAAATTTTATAATTCATATTTTATTTCTTCTTAATTAATAAACGTATGTGTTTTAGGACTTTAGGTAACATTTAATTGAATTTAACAATATAGTTCATATAGCATTGTGTATATAACTTATAGTCACTGTAACCATTAGTTGTTTAGTTGGAAGACTAGCATTATCCGCGGCTTCGCTCACGTTACAGAAGTATCTAGTGTGCTTTGCTTTGAAAGACAATTTTATTTATTTCTTTTATAGAGTAGCTTTACAAACCGAGTTTGAAGCCGATCGGGTGAGAAATAAGAATTTTCCAGTACATAGGAACTATTGGGGGGACTATTCGCACTCATTTCTCGTGTTGCTATTTTATTTGTTTCTGACCTGTGATACGACTTTTTGGGGATATTAGGAATAATATTTAAAAGTTGTTTGCACTTGCTATCCATATCGGTCTCATTGCAAATGCAAACAGCCTCAAATGGTACGGGATATGAATTGGGGCTTAGTATTTTTGATGTACCCCTTACTCTAATATTAGAAATGTGAAAATGTTTTTCACAAAATTTAATCTGCGTTTTTACATTTCCTAATTTTTCCAGCAAAATATTGCCTGAGTGTTTAATCCAAATCATCCTTCTTCCATCACTTGGTAAAGTGAAAAAAGATATGGTGGATCCAAAGGCATACACACTGTAACAATTTTTGTAAGAGCATATCCACGAACTCATAATTATTTTCTTATTTTCTTCTCCACACGTCCAGACTGATAGAGCAATTAATCGCATCTGCACATTATTCACTCCAGAAAACCCAATTAACGATCAAGAAACAAAGCCACTCATAATTCTCCCCAACCCCAATCCCAATCGTACACCTGGATGGAGTTCTTTGAGAAAATAACTCAACTTAAAGATTGTAAAATGTACCTAGCTGCCTACTCAACTCATCCAACAGAAAGAAATATTTACAAAACCTGCACCTGGACCTGACCTACCCCATCCACACTCGGAATGCATAAGCCTATAATCAATAATCATATCATAAAATAAAGGACAATCCAACCAAATGCGAAGTCGACTGGGGCTGTGCTGTGGCAACGGCATTTTTTCAACCCTTAAAACTACGCGCCGAATCCAGCACAACCTCCACCAGCAAGACGCAGAATATGACTAAATAAAATAAAAATAATGATCATAAAACTCACTTTTTCCTGCATTTCGCTCAAAGTGTTAGCAAGAAGAAAGAATAACAACAGAACAGGTACATATTGGCTTTGGCTTGGCTGGTGTTGTTCATCCCTTTCTTTCTTCTTTGGTTCTTTTGAGAAAATAACTCAACTTAAAGAATGTACTCATCCACGAGGATAACGTCGTCGATTGAAGCGACATCATCGGCTCATCGGCAAAAATGGAAAACTTCGATATCGCAATGATGATTCCTCTATGTGTATAAACTCAATGGTAGTATTCATAAAAGCTTGGCAGAACACTACTAAAAATGAACTCACCCATAGAGGTAAGCCAAAAGCTGATATTGCTTTTGACGTCCAGTCGGCACTCAGGTCTTGTTGTTGCAATTTGCGATGTGGGAGCTGACCGTTTACAGCAACTGCACCTTTCAGCTTTTTGGTTTGTTGCAGCATGCAATAAAAAATAATGTACATATGTGTTGTGTAGCTTCTATTTTGCTTCAATAGCAGAACATATACTAAAAATGTTTCACTCACCACACAGAAGGAAACAAAAAGGTTAACGGGTGCGTTGAAATGGGATGGTAGGCGGACAAACTTCACTCAATGTTGCTATCTTGTTTTTTGTTTTTCTTGCTGTTGATTTCTTTTTTTAAGAATTATGAAGAATTATGAAAGAAACAATTCGAGAACACCTTTCAATCACTGACTTTATCACTCTATGCCACTTTATGTAGTCAAATAATGTATTATTTAAATTTGTATTAATGTTTATCCAATAAAATTCACAAAAATCTCAGGAGCTACTTTAATCACAGGCAGACTATGCATGGAAGCGGGAGTAATGCCCAAGCCACAATGGCGCTTTGCGGCGTGCGTGCGTTGACAGATAGAGTAGAACCAATGCTTTCATATGGTGCAAGCCAGAATGCGGCTTCAGGCTTCGGGTCGCGTTGTGATCGTAAATATCGTAAAGTTCAACGCGGCGCCCAAGTAGAGCAACTTTCTACTTTCAATGGCGTTGGACGGCTTTGACGTTTTCTTTCGGTTTGGTTTGTTCGATTTGATAATATTTAAAGTGTTAGAGCATATGCCGTTCATTGTTGGAGTTGCATGGATTCACTTAGGTATATACGTACCTACTCGTTTTTAGTAGCCTATGAGGTTTTTTCAATACAAATTAATTATTTTACTGTGTGGAAATGACGAATATTATTTTTGTTGTAATGCTACTAGTGATTTCTTTAGATTGTGGATAAAAAAAATATGTGCTCAAATGTAATGTACATGCTTTTGATATTTCAATTTTGTCTGAAACTACTCTATTCTTCATACAATTTATTAACGAGATAAACATTTTTATTTAGAATATTTATAGTTTCTTTTTCTAGTTGAGGGTAAATCTAATTTCCTGCGATGTGCAAATGATAGGTATTATTTTATTACTTGGTTTACCCGCCCATTGCTTAGATATATTTTTTATTGTCCATCGGGACAATGCACATGAATATGCGCACCTTTGTCCGACTTTGACCCAACTTCACGGGAATTCTCTGGCCAATAGATATCGAAGATTCCCTGTAAATTTGAACTCAATCGGCTGGTAGGGTTTGAAGTCCGTACATAGGAACATAAAAAATGTCTGGACAAGACAGCGAAGATCTTCGCGGAAATATAGCAAAAAAATTACCCCTATTAGGTCATAAAATCCTTTCAATATGCATTGTCCGATGGCTGACCGGATGTGGTAAAAACCCAGCGAGCGACGAGAAGCAGTACCTGCGATCGCAATCGTCCGAATGTCCAGCATACCACCAGATGTATACATATAATTGAAATAAAATATAAATATAAATTGAAAAATCAGGTAAATCGTCGGTATCCATATTTGAGAATTTATTAATAGGGGTTTTTTTTTAAATAGCCAAACCAAGTTTTTAACAAAATTGCACTTCTCTATTTAAGTGACTGAACTTCTTTCCACAGCTCAGATAAATGCTGTCCATTTGGTAATATTGCTCACTTAAATCGTTTTACAAGAAGTATTCCACAAAGTAATCAATACACAATTTTAAGGGAAGGGATTTTCGATGTAATTTACCCATATTTTCTCAACTAAACTAAAAATCTACCTGTCTCGCCTGAAACGCCTTTCATGTGAAGGCATGCACCTGTGCACATTGAATGCACAGGCAATTCTTCCACAAAAATATTCCACGACAATAAAAGTGAAAATACATTTTATTGATATTTATTTATGAATTTTTTTTAATATTTTGAACAAATTTCCTCTTAATTCGTGCATTAAAATAACAATTATAAGCAAAAAGGAGTAGTTGCATTCTGCTCTGAATTCGTACATAACGTACGTACGCAACATAAACCAAACAGAACTTTCAATCTCTCCTACTCTAATCTCTCAACGCGCCAACGCTCTGAAGCGCCATTTAGTTTTGGAAAAGTGCGGCTTGCGCGCGTTGACATAAAGTACGGTAAAGTTTCTAAAACGCCTGTCAACGCACGCAAGCGGCAAAGCGCCATTGTGAATTGGGTATTAGGCCGTTATTTGCATACCACTGGGATTTGGGGAGCTGTTTTTTTTACTTTGCGCGAGTCCGGAGATCACGTTCACGTCTTTCGAGATACTGGATATCTTAAGTCGAAGAAGCTCCTTGGATCGCTTTGCGTCCAGAGCTGGCCAGGTGAGCTTGGCAGTCTCGCAGTATCCTAAATGTTTCCATCTGAGCACTGCTCTGCTGCTGCGTCCGCGTGGATTATTTGTTTAGCGTGGGAAAGTGCTGCATACACGTTGTGCAGACTTATACTGTCCACGCCAGAGGAGCCTCGCCTTGCTAGTTCATCCGCTGCACAGTTCCCTGGGATGTCACAGTGACCAGGAACCCAGCAGAGGGTGAGGTTGTACTGTCCAGCTATCTCGTTGAGAGATACGCTGCAATCTTCCACCGCCTTAGATCGTATTTCGCTGGATATTAGGGATTTTATTGCAGCCTGGCTATCAATGTATATGACGATATCTCTTTGTGATACCGAATTAATCGACAGCCACGCTGTAGCTTGAGGAACAAAGCAAAAGAGGCTAAAAAATATCGCCAACGATAAAGAAATACGGGCATGCCATACAAACCAAAAAAAAAAAAAAAAAAAGTGTTGAAGCAAGAAAATCGAAACCATTGTCATTCTGTCGAAACGACTGCAGAAGCAAATTGTCAGAACAGAACCAAAGCAGTTTATTTAATCAGTACTGGGCGTTAGGAAGCTATAATGCAAGCGTTCTTTATACAAGTTCTAAAAGAAAAGTCTGTGTGTAAGGCTAAGAAGTTAGGTGCCAAACCGAAAAACCGCCAGCTTATCTGTGAATACTATATTGAGCTATCGGGTGAACGGATACTTGTACGCAAAAACTGTTATGTTTTTTTGGCGAAACAAACAGTTTCATAAGGAGCATAATTAGCAAGAAAAGAAATGCACCATGTACAACTCTAATAGACAGAAGGGGATGTTCGAAACCCCCAAATGCATGTTCCAAGTCGAAACTACAGGATATAAAAGCACAAAACAACAAAATTTCCAGTCTACCATAGCCATTATACTAGGCGATACACTTTAAAAAAGTAGGTACTTACAATCTGGCTTAACAATAGCAAGAATGTATGAGCTGTATTGCTTAGAAACATCAGAACCAGTTAGCTTGACCAAATACTTCCAGGTCTTTCATGGAGACACTTGGAGAAATTACAGTTAATAGACGAACTCACAATACACCAGGACAAAGCTGATTTTGCCTATTATGTAAAAGAGAGGACAAAGAGTCCGCCAAAATCGGTCCTAGTGTAGCAGCCTATGCATTCGTTATAAAATTCTATATTATTATTATTTATTAACCAAATGAACCAGAAGTTGTAATGAAATAAAAGAAAGAAATGTTTGTTTTTTTAATAATTATCTTTTTTGTCTCTTTGGGCGTGTTGTTGAACCTTTTGAATTGCAGAATGTAGTTTGAAAGACGAACATAAGTAGTATACCTAAACCAATTTTCCATTTCAATGTCAGTTTGGAAAAACAACGTAAGTCTACTTATCAAGCTAATTTATAAAAAAAAAAATAAGGAAAAATGACATAAGTCGACTTAACTCACGAATAGTGCAAAATTTGAATAAGGAAAAACGACACAAGTCTTTTTTAATTCAAAAAAGGTTGCAAATGAATTAAAAATTAATAAAAAAATTATTCTATAAAATTTAACTTTTTACTATCTTTGTTTGGGCATCACAACTTTTCCCATCCCATGCACAGTTTTTTTGTAACCTGAAGTCAAACCTTTAACCTGCGCTCCTGAAAAGTTGCTAAAAATTACTTATGCCGTTTTTCCTTGTTGCCACAGATGTATATCCCTTTGTGATACCGTATTAATCGACAGCCACGCTGTGGCTTGATGAATAGCTGTAATTTCGGCTTGGAAGACACTGCAGTGTTTCGGAAGACAGAAGGAGAGGCCCAGGTTCAATTCTTCTGAAAAGACTCCGGCGCCCACTCCCTCTGATGTCTTGAAACCGTCTGTGAAAATTGACAGTGATTTATGTAGGACATTTTGTGAAACCCATTGGTATTTCATGGGTGAAGCCTTTTTCGAAGCTGATTTTCGTAGGCAGATAATCGGTTGTAGTGGGCAGGGGGGTCGTCTGTAGGAGGAAACTGGCGTGCCCATGCGGTTACCCTCTCCAGTGTTTCCCGGTCCAGTGATCAGGTCATCTACATAAAAATCTGTATGAAATACTTGAGATCCCAGTCTGTATACTGATTCTCATATTTATCGGCTAAATATTGGAGACACCTGATTGCCATAAATGGTGGTGAAGAAGTTCCGTAGGTGACTGTATTCAGCGTATACGTTTTGATAGGTGAATTCTCGTTTTCCCTCCACAAGATGTATTGAAATCGGCGATTAATGCAGATCTGTGCAAGTCTTCCGGAATTGTAGGGGCTCCAATCAAGAACCATTGAGCGAGATGTTTAATGATGTACGATACGACATACGAGGCATCAAACACTACTCGCAATTTTGTGGAGGAGCTATATGGCCTTAGCACACATTGGTGGGGCAAGTAATAATGTGGTTGACTAAGGTCTGGGTTCTTGACTGACGACATATGACCTAGTGTTTCATATTCGTTAAGAAATTCTACATAAGAAGATTTTAGTGCTGAGTCCTTAGCCAACCTGCGTTCTAAAGAAAGAAACCGACGAAAAGCAATATGGTAAGACTCGCCAAGAACAGACGGGTCCTGTTTGAATGGAAGCTTAAGCATTATTCTTCCGCTTAGTATTGCTTCCACCGATCCTGTGAAGTGTTCTTCGCATTGCATTTGTTCCGACCACTTTGATTTTCTCCCAGAAACTGCCTCGAGTTCCCAGAATCGTTGAACAAATTCATCGAGACGACTATCATTGGAACTCATGCAAAAAGTTTGATGTCGGATGGAGTTTGACTATGTATATTTTCCGAAAACAATCCATCCAAGGTGAGAATTTTGAAGTAATGGCAGCTCAGATCCAAGTTTGATTTGGCCCACCTCAACAAATCAAAAAACGTTTTTGCTCCTAACAGCATGTCGATAGGCGCTGACCGATTAAATTGTTCATCCGCAAGCTCTATATTCCTAGGTAGATTCCAATACTCAAAGTTCATTGATGGATTGGGTTGGTATCCAGTAATTGATGTTGATTGAAACCAAAAACTCTAACGTCAATTCAAATGTTGAGTATCGTGGTTTGAGTTGTGCGACCAATCTTTGTTTCTATCATGCCTATTCCTTGTATATCAACATTTTTCTTTTGAGTCTTAAGACTTAAGGTCTTAGCAAACCGTTCTTTTATCATATTGACCTGCGATCCTGAATCTAATTGAATTCTTCCCAATTGAAAACCTCCTGAAGCGTCCCTCACAAGAACGATGGCTGTTGCCAAAACGACCTGGGTTAACTCTCATTCCACAACGGAGTTTACAACAGCAGAAGATGTCGAAGGAGAAGACTGAAATGATGGTTCATTCGATATAGTAGTGCTTGCCGATTGGTTAGGCCGTGTGATATGATTGGTTGCAAACCCTACATGTATGTTTTGAAGAACATTTGGCTACGTTGTGTCCGAGCTTCTTTATATTGGTGAAACGATCATGAATAGTAAGTTGAGTGAAAGCTGAGCAACCAGTAAGTAGTAATTATATGCGAACTATCGTTGCAAAACGAACAACATTGCTGAGTCGTAAGAGAAGTTTTTTGACTATGATCATATTGAAATGATTTGGCTTTATTGTGTTGCCTTTTGTCCATATGCGTATTATCAAAGCTCATTGTCTTGCTTTCTCGCGCCTCTAAATATTGGCAACGTCAGCTCAAAACATCTGAACACTCATTCCAGGTCGGCAATTTATCGTACTTCAGCTGTTCGTCTCATTTGGCTTGTGATTCAGAATCCGCCTTTGACATTGCAATATGGATTATAATTGCATTGCATATTTCGGATTCGGATCCTATGGATTGAAGCGAATTCAAAAGTGCAGAGAGCAGCAGAAGCCTTTTGAACCTTTGGTAACTCGAACAATTTCGATATATAGTCTAAGAAAATAAGGCAATCGTTATCATAACGATTCTTTAACCTATCCAGTGCCTTTTCATAATTTTCTTCAGTAATTTGAAATGTTTTCACAGTTCCTAATGCCTGATCCGTTAAACGATTCAGCAGATGATTGAACTTCTCAATTTTTGAGAGAGTGGTATCGTTATGAACACGCTTCTTAAATGTGTTTATGAAGTTCTTGTACTCTGAGTACTTGCCACTAAATCGTGGCAATTTTGCATAATGGTAAATGATTAACGAACGACGAAGGAATTGATAAGTGGTTTCAAGAGTACTACTTCTTCTCTCACTACCCATTTGTGAAATAATTTTTGATTTTGTAGCGACATAAACTTCTTCCAGTTCACTACGACCAGTGTCAAAAGGTTCGTATCCCTCGATTTGTATTTGGTAGGCCAATGCTTGTTTAAAGTATGACTCGACATTTCCCAAACAACATTCTAATTCCGTGGGTGACAATGTTTTGGTTTCAATTAGATTTTTAATTCGAGTCATGCTCCCTTTGATTGAAGAGCGAGAGGCTTTTAAATTTTCAAGAGCCATTCATTCATTCATTTTCAAATGGTCCGCTTGTCCATTAAGTGGTTCGCGGGTGTAGGTTGCTCAAGTGAACCCTCCATAGCTCTCGATCCTCCGCCATCGACTCCAAATCATCAAGGGCAATCCCCATTCGGGTAGAGGAGAGATTACGGACTTGATCTAACCATCTCATCCTAGGACTACCTAGAGGACGCCTGCCTGGTGGTACGGATTCCATAGCACGTCGTGGAATCCTGGTCGGGGACATGCGTTTAACATTACCAAACCACCGAAGCATGGACCGCTCCGTCCGGAGAAGTAGCTGCTCGACATTGAGTTCCTCACGTATTCTGGTATTTCTAATGCGATCTCTACGAGTCACACCAGCAATACAACGGAGAAATCTCATTTCGGCAGCTTGTATTCGCGATCTTATACTTTCGGTCATTACCCAAACCACATGACCATAGGTAAGAGTTGGAACAAACACCGAATTAAAGACTGACAACTTAGCTTTGACACCAAGTTCAGTCCTCCTAATAACAGAATGACTAAGCTGTCTCAAAATTGACCCATCCTGACCAATCCTACAGAAAAACTCGGCATTTCTCCTTCCGCCGCTCGTGATTAAGACCCCGATATACTTAAACTTCTCCACCTGTTTAAATGGGACTCCACTAACATGCAGAGTGCATTGAACAGGCATTCTGGAGACGACTATCTCTTCAGATTTGTTCACGTTAACCTTCATCTCAGCTTCAATACAAACGGCTACAAACCTATCGAGTGCGCGCTGAAGTTCAGTCTGAGAGGACCCAAGGATGACCAAGTCATCAGCGAAGAGCAAATGACTTATCCTCAGATCTCCCAATTCGAAACATTCTTCGCCAAGACTGCGCTGTAACATCCAGTCCATATAAGTAATGAAAAGGAGAGGAGACAAGACTCACCCCTGGCGAAGTCCAACGCCCACGGTGAAAGGTATTGATTTAACGCCGTTTATCCGAACACAGCTTTTACAGTTTGTGTAAAGAGATTGAATGGCTCTCAAGAGAGAACCGTCAATTCCATACTCCTGCAATACACTCCAGAGTTTACCTCGAGGGACTCGTTCGTATGCTTTCTCCAAATCTACGAAGCATGCGTAAACAGGTGTAGCATACTCCCAAGCCTTCTCAAGCACCATTCTGAGAGTGAATAACTGGTCGGTTGTGCTTCTGCCGGGACGAAAACCACACTGCTCATCTCCTAACCGTGCGTCGACCACAGCTCTGCAACTCGTTTCCAGCATCTTGGCAAAGACTTTTCCGGGGAGACTTAAAAGTGATATACCCCTGTAATTGGAGCAATGCCTTTTATCCCCTTTCTTGAAAAGGGGCACAATCATCCCAATCTGCCAATCGCCGGGAGTTTCGCCGCATTCCCTGGCCACTTTAATGACACGAGAGAGCCATTTAACTCCCTCTTCACCTAAGGCCTTAAGCATTTCTGGCCGGATTTCATCCACTCCGGCAGATTTGCCAGCTTTTAGCGATTTGATCGCAAAAGTGACTTCCTCTACCGTGGGACGATTTTCCGCCCTGCTCAAGGCGATGGATCTGTCATCCTCAATGCCATGGATTGGATAGAGCAATTCAGAAAAGTGCTCGCTCCATCTGCGCAAGATGTCCTCCTCATTAGAAAGAAATGCACCATCTTTGGATTTGACTCCTTCAATGATGTTCCACTTCCTTCCTCTAAGACGGCGGATGGTCTGCCAGAACACCTTGCTTGCAGATCTGTAATCACGGTCCAATTTCTCGCCGAACTCTTTCCAAGATTGTTCTTTGGCTGCTTTAACAGCCAATTTGCAAGTTCCTCGCGCCTCAATGTACCGGTTTCGAGAACATGCGAGTCCCCCAAGTGAATCCACACCTTGAAAGCCTTCTTCTTCTCTCTGATGGCTTCTTGAACTCCGGGCGTTTTAAACCACGCGGTTCTTTTCTCACCACCAGCCGCCACACCGAGCCGCTTCACTCCGCAAACATGTCCTGCAGAGGCAATGACTGCTGTTGCAAACAACTGTCATTCTTCCTCTACATTCAATGGAACATTTGGAATTTGTTCAAACCTTTCAGATACCTGCCGTGCAAATTCCTCCCGTATCTCATCGTTCTGTAGCCCCTCCCACCGTATGCGCGTAACCATCCTTGGTTTACGCTTTGCCAGGATAGGTATTTGATCGTTGAGATACAATTTATACAACACCAGGTGGTGATCAGTTGACAGTTCAGCCCCTCTCAATACACGAACATCACAAACCACACGACGGTACCACAAAAAAATCTATCATCGATTTCTGCTGAAGACTTCGGCGGTACCATGTGTATTTATGGATATCTTTGTGTGGAATGAAAGTGTTCATAATGGACATTCCATTTGAACATCAAAAGTCCGGCAACTTTTCTCCGTTCGCGTTCTGATCGGGGTCACCGTGTTTCCCAATCGCTCTGCCCCATGTCGAGAAATCCACACCCACGTGAGCATTGAAGTCACCCATCAGGATATAAGAATTCATATCTGCAACCTTTTCAAGGGCTGCATCAACTTCATCTAAGAAAGCTGCGTACCCCGACTCCAGATTCGGTGCATACACCTGCACTAGAGCTAGAGTTGATCTTTCAATCTTAAGCTTTAAGATCGCAACTCTCCTTCCTAATGGTATCCACTCCAATACTCTGCCTGCCAGCCTGGGACTTGTGAGTATCCCCACTCCCGCTTGAGCAGGCATTGAAGGTGCTACTCCCGACATGAAGAGTTTCTACCCATCCGCAAGGCCCACAGTTCCAGAACCCCTTTGCTTTGTTGAGGAAACACCAACTATATCTAGTCGATATTTGACCGCCTCCCCAACAAGCTCCAGGTCTTTCAAGAGCCATAATGATTAAATGAGAATGCTTTGACACTAGAATTCCAAGCAAGATGTTTAAAAGAATATTCGCAAAAAGGAATTATTTTGTTAAACGTATACTATCTATGTTATCCTGGCGATTATTATTTATTATGAGGTAGATAAATATTCGCTAGTAAAGATGAGAACGACGATGAATTAAAGCGAATTAGGTAGCAACAACAACAGCACACAAGTCTAAATGAACAGCAACAACAGCAGCAGCAGCAATCCATGTAACAGCAACAACAACAATGTCGAAGATCAGCTCGGAGCGCAGGCAGCATGGAAATCAACAATAAATGGATTATGGTTTGAGCGGCAACGAATGTTTGGACAAAGGCAATTGCAAAAATCAAAGAGAAGTGTGTATATTATTATCGACGAAAAGTTTTATTTTTGCAAAAGTGGAACCTATGTTTGTTAAGAGGCCTCTAGACATATTGTAGAACATAAAGTGGAACTCAAAGCGCCATCTATTTTTGATTTGCGAAGCTCTAATCATGGTGAAAAACCACTTTTCGTCATCCATTTCACTTTTAAAATCAATTCAGGAGGCGGACCTTCGGTGGGATATCATATACATATAATGCTTGGTATGAATTTATTGATCGTAGGGGGATGTTTGGTTTTGGTTGCTGAGAATTGCATTCAAATGAATGTTAGAGTGAGAGGGAAATGTAGGTTCATCATTGACAAAGAATCCATTCTTCATTGATTGCATAATAATGGCTTTCAATGTTCAAGGGAAAATTAAATCAACGATGGGGTAGGTATTTTTCACATATATATTGATGGTGTGCGTGGTTGGGTACTTTTAGCTTGGCAAGGGAGATGTGGACCGGGGATAATAACGTGAAGAGAAGGTATACAAATTGCAGATCGGATACATGACAAGGTAGATATTTTGTATTTCGACTCGTGGATTTTTTGGTAAGGGTAGTTTTATGATTCTAAGGGTATAAAGGGGATGTGGGATAGAGGCATGTGAGGTTGTAAATGCACATATTGGGCTAGGTAATGGGTAGGAATTAAAATCACACACATCGATCCCATATACTTATGTATGTATCTAAATCTACATACATACATAATTATATTGTACTAACGAAACCATCAAGCTCTTACAACAATCGAGCTCCCACAAATCAACAAACCCCCAATACATATATATATTGGATCCTGTATATTGTCCAGTGAATGTTACATACCTATCTATATATAGTTATATGTATATTACCTTTGCTTTCTATAGTATGTATGTACATATTCCCTTTAGCAGAACTCACAATTCCTTCCCAACTGAGTCCCAATTGAACACCTCTTGCTTCATCCCCCCTCAAAATGCTGGTGTATCTTTTGCTACTTGTTCTGGCGATGTTCATTCCAATTCTTTTCCTCTGTCCCCCTCTTCATACGAAAAACCAAACACCTACCCTACCATAACTCATAAAAGGTAAGACAACGGCAACTGCGCAAACAAAAATTGCATAATCTTTCGTTGTAAATGGCAACAGCGCAATGCTGCTAAATTTGCCTTCAATAATATCCCTTTCAGCCAACCCACCATTTCACCGCCTCCGTTTCGTCTCTTTTCCTACCAACTCAAACCAAACCATATATCTGCTTTACACCTGATCACGGTGTGAACGGCAAGCACTTTTCAAGATACAACTTTTAGCAAGGAAATTTCTAAAAATATAAGATCATTCACAGTTTAAATTATTTGGTAATTTTAGTTTTAAAGTTTAAGCGATTTTGTTTCAACAAATAAATGTATTTTTAATAAGAATTTATTAAAAAAAGCAACATCTTGAAAAGTGCTTCTGTAGACCCCTCTCTCATTTTCATTTTTGTTCAAGAAGCAAAAATTGCATTGAATCCCCATAAAACAAAAATCACTTCGAATAAAGAATCCCCATCCCCACCTGCTTACACACATCCTTGATTCCATTTAGATCACACTTCAGACTTCACGCCAAACCTGTTTCATTTATAACACGCCTCTTTGCATTTGTCAATAAACTACACATTTATCCCTTATAGCTTGCGAGTCATTCTGATTGGCTATTCAATTCAGACGACAGAACTACCGCCATCTAAATGAGAAACTTGGAACTTTTTTCTTAGAATGTGACACATACATGGTATTTGTCTTGAAAAATATATAAAATTTAAACTCAGTATTTTGCAACAAAATACATGTAAATACATAATTATTTTTTTTGCATCCGATAGCTTGTATGATACTTTATTGTTTTGAGTAAAAATCGCATCAAATATAAATCAATATATACAAGAAAAACGTTCTCCATTATTTCAAAAAATTGCTTGTTTTCAAACACTTGTATTTTTAAAATCAGGACGAAATTTAAAGATTTATTTCGAACAGATTTGCGTTTTGCATATTACCTTTTAGATAAACTAGTTATCTCAGACTTTTTCGAACATTGTCATAGTCATTCGTTCATCCAAAAAAATCGGTTTTATGCTAATTTTCGCAAACACAGCTGGGAATTCTTCCAATAAAAGAAAAACGAGATGTCGCTTTAAAAAACAGCTTCGAAGCTTTCAAAGGACATATTCTGTTCTTTCCAATGCATCCAATATCATTTCAATCGCTTCAGTATTGACTTCTCTACGTTTGATACGAAATGCCATTTTTCGCACTTTTGCTCGATTTATGGGTAAAGGCCTCTTAAAGTCGGTCTATGAGCTGAGCGACGACGACGATTGATCACGTTGATCTATGTCTATGCTGTAAGCACTAACCAGTAAGAATAGACCATCGACTCCTCCCACATAACGGACTTTGCCTTCAAGCTGCCGGCGGTCCCAGGATTTTTCATGTATTGGTGTTGTACAAAATTAAAGGAGCTCCATTAACGCACGCATACTTGAAAAATCCTAGGCCCATGGTATAGCATGTAAAATCATTGCCGCCATTAATTTTGACATTTACACGTATTCACAGACAGGCTAATTTTTTCCGGGGGGAATCGGGTAGGTGCACGGGAAGTCGGCGGTCTATTCTTACTGGTTTGTGGCTGTAAGAAAGACGAATACGATTAAAAGCGAACGAAGGAAAAATGCAAGTGTGTAGGAGAGTTGCGCGAAACAGTTCCAATGATGGAACGAACATGGAACGATTCTTTTTGCAATTGATCCCATATTATTTTTCATATGATCCCATAAAATGCTCGTTTTTCTTCGCTTCGCCATTTCAAATTTCACTATAATAATACAACTCAGCAGTAAAGTTAGAATCTTTAAAATCAACATCCACTTCGACAGAAAAGAAACAACATAACAATAAAAAAATTGCACAGTCCAGACCAGGAATGTCACACACTGTTTGTTTTGAATTGAACGAACTGGCGCGAATTTCGCAATAAACGTATGCATTATGCCTATGCATGTGTGTTTCTTCTGTATCTGTTTATTATAGGTACACATTTTTTCTCTCGTTCACGTTCATTTATCTTCTCTATGAGGTCGGATCGGAACGGAACTATATGGTGGACATGTTTATATGCAGTTTACGGAAAGATAGGAAATATTTCCGTCAGAGGACATAGTTCCTGGAACTATACAGGTCCGGAACGACCCACCTCTAGTGTGTAGGCGTACCAACTGAAGAGCGGTGTGTTTAGCGACGACGATGAATATGGATGCGCAGAGAAAGCAAAAATAATTCTTTCTTATTCTGGATATTAATTTGCTGGTGTGGATGGTATGATCGCGAATATTGCTTATTTTATTTCATCGATGTAAAGGTGTACACGGTATGTAGCACGCTACATATATATGTGGCTCTGACGTAATTTTGACGTCAGCGTATGAAGCCAATGGCTACATAAGGTATTCATACGTATGAGGCACGATATGAGGCACTCGTGAAACATACGCATTGTGTGGCTTTTCGGCATGCTGTGTACTACCCTCGCATAAATGCACATACGATTTTTGCCAATACGCTACATAATGTCGAGTGGTTACCTGCAAGACTGCACACAGGGCAATAAAACTGCGAATAGCATCATCATAAACGAATAACCAACAGCCAACCGATAGGTATGTGCGCCCTTATGTAGCCACCGCGCTACATACGAAAAACGAAATGTGTGCCTTATGTGTACTCTATCTGGTGACGTCAGAGCCACATATATATGAGGCGCGCTACATACCGTGTACCAGCACCTTAATTAATTTGATCAAATCGATGTTAATTCTAAGTACGTGTTGTTTCACAAATCACTCAGATCAAAGTATACTAACTACTTTGCATGTAATAGAATATGCATATCTCCCTTTATATCGAATGTGCGTTTATTGAGAGGCAATAAGCAATTAAGCAAACTCAGTTCTTCTTCAGAAATTGGTATGTCATGAATTTGTAAAGTTGAGCGATATTAATTTAATTTTCAGCGCACGTTCGAATAAAGAAACTATTAAACCACATACCTGGTAGGGACGATTTTATACTTATCTCCCTTTTTCCTTTCCTCTTTCGGTTGTTGAAATAAAATGATGAAAGTTTCCTCTGGATAGGGACAGATTTATCTCTCCGATAATGGTAGGCCCTAGGGTTTCCTTCCTTTACGCCTAGTCCTTGGTGGTGATCCTCTTCTGCAGTTGGAACCTGCCTTTACACTTGCACTTCCGCGAAACGGTTACCGAAAGCGTTACCGCTACCGGGCATATTCATAGATCTTTCATAAGCTATTACTATGTAATAACTAAACTAAACCGGAGTTTATGTAATTCATAGACAATTACCCATTTCTAAACGATAAACTGGAGTCTGCGGATGGATGCAACATTTTCTTCTGGGAAGATCGATCCAAGTTGTTGTAGATGGTGTATCATCTAATTCGTTTGTTATAAATGCAGGAGTGTCCCAAGGATCTATTCTATCTCCAACTCTATTTCTTCTCCCCATCAACGATTTGCTTGGATCGACATATAATAATATCTACAGCTTTGCTGATGACAGGACTCTTATATCCTCCATCTCGAATAGTGGGCCTGTGAATGCGGCTACATCACACAGTCAGAGATGTGAACAAATTAGTTCACTAAATGATGATCTGGACAAAATCTTGAAGTGGGGAAAAGACAACTTGGTTGTATTTAATCCAAACAAGACACAGCTCACAACATTTTCTAGGAAAAATGCATCGACAGTTCCTCAGATCCAAATGCAAATAGACCAAATAGACCAGGCCTGGAATATTGTTCCCATATATGGAGCTCGGCCCCAAAACATTCACTTAACCTACTTGACAGCATACAGGGACGAGCAGTTCGACTTATTGGAGACCCTACACTCACATCAAATCTTCAACCGTTGGTGCACAGAAGACAAGTCGCTGACCTATGCTTGTTCTATAGGTACTTCCATGGTAGATGTTCCGAAGAACTCAAAGACATTATCCCTCGAAATGCAACTTTTGGGCGCCCCACAAGACAGGCTGCTAATGCTCATGACCATACAGTACACCTGACAACCGCGAGGACATCAACTTTCCAAAACTCCTTTTGTTACAGGACAAGCAAACTTTGGAACTCACTTCCTGGGGATATTTTTCCAGAAGTATACAATTTGCAGCAATTTAAGTGCAGAACTAACATACATCTGCAAGCATCTCGGGGCGCTGTTGAAGCGTTATAGGTTCGCCTTTCATGAGAGAAGTATTTAAAAAAAAAAAAAAATCACGACAGCGTATGTTGTCTTTAAGTTAGCGTAAGTTGTTTTTAACTCTATTAAACGACAAAACCAAGTGAACGAAAAAGATTTGAGCATTTTGCTTTTCTCATTGATGGATATAATAATGAAATATTGTGATTGTGATGTCTGTTTTGTTTTTTTTTTTGAAAATTATTTAAATGACATTTCTTGGATCGTCTACGACTTTTTTTAGATACCTTAGGACCAACTCATGCAGCGGCAGGATTTTGTTCCTGCTTCTGACCAATTCCGTTCTCTCGCTCTTTGAACCCTTTTTTTTCGCTCATCTTTTTTTGTTCACAAAACAGCAGAACAACAAGAAAATAAAAATGTCAAGTCAAATTCATCGACATTTTGTTTGAGTAAGTGTATATTGTAATAGATTTGTAGTAAATTACACGTTCGACTCGGATCTAATTAAACAGAGCTGGCAAGTTATTTATGAATAGCAGTCGTGTTTTACCTGTGGGTTAACTTTAGAATCGAGTTCAGTTAGACTCGGGTTTATAGTATGACTATGAATATGCCCCAATGTCCTTTGTGTTTAAGCGTTAGTTTTAAGAGTTTTTTGCTCGAACTTTAGGCAAAGGACTCAAATATTTAAGGTTTTGGACCGAGATTTATTTGTCGTCGCAAAAATGTACGGTCGAAGGAATTTTCGTCCGTTCCTTGGGAAAATTTACTTATCTAGTACGAAAATTCCCGCTGATTTTGCTTCAGGAGCAATAGTTAAATTTCTATTTAAAATCTTGGCGAAACTATCGAGCTACCCTGCTAATCGACGAAAAAAGATATAAGTAATTTGCGCTTATTGAGCAATTCGACCGAACAAACGACGACGAGTTCGAAAAAGAGAAAAGCTCCGATCGATGTGGGTGTAAAGCCTAAACTACATTCAACACAAAGTAAAGTACTTGCACGAAAATGTTTTTTCCCTTTCCACACCATTTCAAATCTGTATTTTTCTCTCAACTTTTCACAAAGTGTGTTAAGGCTAAACTACATTCAACACAAAGTAAAGTACTTGCACGAAAATGTTTTTTCCCTTTCCACACCATTTCAAATCTGTATTTTTCTCTCAACTTTTCACAAAGTGTGTTACTTGAAAGTTAGCTATACCTCTAACTTTCAAGTGGCACACTTTTTGAAAGCGCCATAAAAACTACTACATGCACAAAAAAAAGTTTGCGCTAATTACTGAGATCGCCATTAGAGGCCTCTGATGCGACTAGAATGTCGCATTTTTGTTTCCGGTTTACCATGGAAAAGAACAATTATTAAAGAAAATACCATAGAAAAGAACCATTATTGCAGAAAATTGCAGTGTTTTAATTTGGCTTACTTTCGTGTCAGAGCAAGCTTTTTAAATAAATATCTTACCAGAAGGGGGCAACTGCGTTTGTGTGTGAGCTTGCACTTTTTCACTTTTTGACTTTTTTCCGAATGTAGTTAAGAGGGCTCTATCCATATTGTACAACATAAAGTGGAACTCAAAGCGCCATCTATTTTTGATTTGCGAAGCTCTAAGCACGGTCTGAAACCACTTTTCGTCATCTATTTCACTTTTGAAATCAATTCAAGAGGCGGACCTTAGGTGGGATATCATATACATATAATATGAATTTATTGATCGTATGGGGGATGTTTGGTTTTGGTTGCTGAGAATTTCATTGAAATGAATGTTAGAGTGAGAGCGAAGTGTAGGTTCATCATCGACAAAGAATCCATTCTTCATTGATTGCATAATAATGGCTTTCAATGATCAAGGGAAAATTAAATCAACGATGGGGTAGGTATTTTTCACATATATATTGATGGTGTGCGTGGTTGGGTACTTTTAGCTTGGCAAGGGAGATGGGGACCGGGGATAACAACGTGAAGAGAAGGAATACAAATTGCAGATCGGATACATGACAAGGTAGATATTTTGTATTTCTTTGACTCATAGATTTTTTGGTAAGGGTAGTTTTATGATTCTAAGGGTATAAAGGGGATGTGGGATAGAGGCATGTGAGGTTTTGTAAATGCACATAGTGGGCTAGGTAATGGGTAGGAATTAAAATCACACACGTCGATCCCATATACATATGTATGTATCTAAATCTACATACATACATAAGTTATTGTACTAACTAAACCCTCAAACTCTTAGAACAATTGAGCTCCCACAAATCAACAAACCCCCCAATACATATATATAGTGGATCCTGTATATTGTCCAGTGAATGTAGATACATACCTATCTATATATAGTTATATGTATATTAACTTTGCTTTCTATAGTATGTATGTACTACTCACAATTCCTTCCCAACTGAGTCCCAATTGAACACCTTTTGCTTCATCCCCCCTCAAAATGATGGTGTATCTTTTGCTACTTGTTCTGGCGATGTTCATTCCAATTCTTTTCCTCTGTCCCCCTCTTCATACGAAAAACCAAAAACCTACCCTACCATAACTCATAAAAGGTAAGACAACGGCAACTGCGCAAACAAAAATTGCATAATCTTTCGTTGTAAATGGCAACAGCGCAATGCTGCTAAAATTGCCTTCAATAATATCCCATTCAGCCAAACCCACCATTTCACCGCCTCCGTTTCGCTCTTTTCCTACCAACCCAAACCAATCCATTATCTGCTTTACACCTGATCACGGTGTGACCGACAAGCACTTTTCAAGATACAAATTTGTTACAATTTTTAGCAATGAAATATATAGAATTTCTGAAAATCTGAGTACATTCATCGTTTAAATTAATTTATAATTTTTGTTATAAAGTTTAAGCAATTTTGTTGAAACAAATAAATATATTTTCAAAAAGAATTTATTAAATATAGCAACATATTGAAAAGTGCTTCTGTCGACCCCTCTCTCATTTTCATATTTTTATTCAAGAAGCAAAAATTACTTTGAATCCCCATGAAGCAAAAATCACTTTGAATAAAGAATCCCCACCTGCTTACACACATATCAACACACGCATCCTTTATTATCCATTTAGATCACACTTCAGACTTCATGCCAAACCTGTTTCATTTATAACACGCCTCTATGCAGTTGACAATAAACTACACATTTATCCCTTATAGCTTGGGAGTCATTCTGATTGGCTATTCAATTCAGACGACAGAACTACCGCCATCTAAATGAGAAACTTGGAACTTTTTTCTGAGAATGTGACACATACATGGTATTTTTCTTGAAAAATATATAAAATTTAAACTCAGTATTTTGCAACAAAATACATGTAAATAAATAATTATTTTTTTTGCATCCGATAGCTGGTATGATACTTTATTGTTTTGAATAAAAATTGCATCAAATATAAATCAATATATACAAGATAAACGTTCTCCATTATTTCAAAAAATTGTATGTTTTCAAACACTTGTATTTTTAAAATCAGGATGAAATTTAAAGATTTATTTCGAACAGATTTGCGTTTTGCATATTACCTTTTAGATAAACTAGTTATCTCAGACTTTTTCGAACATTGTCATAGTCATTCGTTCATCCAAAAAAATCGGTTTTATGCTAATTTTCGCAAACACAGCTGGGAATTCTTCCAATAAAAGAAAAACGAGATGTCGCTTTAAAAAACAGCTTCGAAGCTTTCAAAGGACATATTCTGTTCTTTCCAATGCATCCAATATCATTTCAATCGCTTCAGTATTGACTTCTCTACGTTTGATACGAAATGCCATTTTTCGCACTTTTGCTCGATTTATGGGTAGAGGCCTCTTAAGCCTTTACTTGAAAGTTAGCTATACCTCTAACTTTAAAGTGGCACACTTTTTGAAAGCGCCATAAAAACTACTACATGCACAAAAAAAGTTTGCGCTAATTACTGAGATCACCATTAGAGGCCTCTGATGGGACTAGAATGTCGCATTTTTGTTTCCGGTTTACCATGGAAAAGAACAATTATTGCAGAAAATACCATGGAAAGGAACCATTATTGCAGAAAATACCATTGAAAAGAACCATTATTGCACAAAATTGCAGTATTTTAATTTGGCTTGCTTTCGTGTCAGAGCAAGCTTTTTAAATAAATTTCTTACAAGAAGGGGGCAACTGCGTTTGTGTGTGAGCTTGCACTTTTTCACTTTTTGACTTTTTTCCGAATGTAGTTAAGCCTTAAGCCTTTAAGGCTTTAAGCCAAATTAAAACACTGCAATTTTCTGCAATAATGGTTCTTTTCCATGGTATTTTCTGCAATAATGGTTCTTTTCCATGGTATTTTCTGCAATAATTGTTCTTTTCCATGGTAAACCGGAAACAAAAATGCGACATTCTAGTCCCATCAGAGGCCTCTAATGGTGATCTCAGTAATTAGCGCAAACTTTTTTTGTGCATGTGGTAGTTTTTACGGCGCTTTCAAAAAGTGTGCCACTTGAAAGTTAGAGGTATAGCTAACTTTCAAGTAACACACTTTGTGAAAAGTTGAGAGAAAAATACAGATTTGAAATGGTGTGGAAAGGGAAAAAACATTTTCGTGCAAGTACTTTACTTTGTGTTGAATGTAGTTTAGGCTTTACAATCAAAGTGATTTTTATTTTCGAATCCAATTCTTTGTAGACCGCAATTTAGTACAATGGTGGTTATCTACATAGTTTTAGTACATATTTTCAAATGAAAAATATGGCGAACGTTGGCTTTTTTGTCGCTAAGTTTGAATTCTCATTTGAATTAAGCGAATGTAATAGATTTACTTAATTTCAAATACAATACGAATGAATTTATTTAATTGAAAATTGAAACAAAAATGAAATGAAAGATTCGGTTTTAAAATATTTGTTGATGCAAGTTGTTGGTTCTCTTGTGTGCTCCAACAGTTTTTGAAATCGGAAAACTGCAACAGATTGTTTTTTTTCGGAAAAGAAGAAACAAGTGTGGCTGTGTGCAAGATGGTTAAACCAAATAATACATTGGGGCATATTCATAGATCTTTGATAAGCTATTACTATGTAATAACTAAACTAAACTGGAGTTTATTTAATTCATATAGACAATTTAAGCCCATTTCTAAACGAAAAACTGGAGTCAATCAATCAGGACAAAACGTATGTTTAAGTTGTTTTTAACTCTATTAAACGTCAAAACCAAGTGAACGAAAAAGATTTAAGAATTTTGCAATGCTTTTGCTTTTCTCACTGATGGATAATAATAATTAAATATTGTGATGTCTCTTTCTTTTTTTTTTGGAAATTATTTTAATGACATTTCTTTGATGGTCTACGACTTTTTTTATATACCTTCGGACCAACTCATGCAGCGGTAGGATTTTGTTCCTGCTTCTGACCAATTCCGTTCTCTCGCTCTTTGAACACTTTTTTGTGCAACTCATCTTTTTTTTGTTTACAAAACAGCAGAAATAAAAATAAAAATTTCAAGTCAAATTCATCGACATTTTGTTGTCAGAAAGTGTATATTGTAATAGATTTGTAGTAGATTACACGTTAGACTCGGATCTAATTAAACAGAGCTGGCAAGTTCTTTATGAATAGCAGTCGTGTTTTACCTGTGATTTAACTTTAGAATCCAGTTCAGCTAGACTCGGGTTTATAGTATGACTATGAATATGCCCCATTATGTATGGATAGGTATATGAGAATAAGTTATGTATGAGTGAAAAATAAATTGCAAAATATGGGTAGGTACATTAGTATATCTATGAAGTAAATTCGCGAATTTTTTTTCCCTACATAAAAAAAGTTGGAAATATTTTACTCCCATAATTTTTCCCCCTATTCTTCCCACTATAGCGTTGATTTCCGACCATTTTGGTTGGAAAAACCACCAATATCGGAACTAGCGTCGAAAACGTAGTCTATGGGTCAGGGCCTTAATCCGTAATAAAATGAAGGAAAAATTATATTTAAGAACACGCAACCGTTGCAGGTTCTTAAGCGAGGGGCACGTATGCGTGCAAATCGATACGTAATTTTGAGGAAAAGCAAAATGTAGGTACAAATATTACGTTACGAGCACATAATCGAAAAAGGTAGATCTACTTATATGTTATAAGTGAAGCACTTAACCGAGTTTTACTGTATTTAATCTGTTGAAATTTCAAATCTGGGCGGGTACAAATAGGTCAAAATAAAAGGCAAAGACCATTGCCTTCTAGTTTTACAGTGCTAAAATTGTTATTTTTTATTACCTTTAGGAACTATTTCGGCTTCTGATATTGACGGACCCGGTAATAATAATATTACATATAGCTTAAGGTAAGCTGTACATTTCGCAATGAATCATATTATTTTTAATAACTAATAACAATTTAAGACCTATTGGCGAATGGACTGATGATGGTTTGGTTACGATTAACGAGAAAACTGGAATTATTCAAGTGCAAAATATAATTCAATGCGATATTCCTAAAATCGAAAATCTCGAATATGAAATTACACTATCTGATTCGATTCATATCAGAAAAGGCAACGTGAGTGCATACCTACTCTTAAATTAAATGCTGTACCATCCTAATTTATTGTTTAGATACAAATATATATAGTTGACATCAATAACAAGTCGCCTCAAATAGCCAATTTTGAACAACAAATCAATATATATGAAAATGCGCTTTCAGGCTTAAGTATCGCGCATATAATCGCCAGTGATGATGACAGAGACAGTTAGTATTATACCGATAAGAATTTTATTCACAGGGTGCTCCGTATAAAGGGATTAATCTACTGGGGAATGCTGTTCAGGGAATTAGTCCCTGTATGCAAAACACTCTGTGCTAATGATAATTTATTTGATTGAAAATATATAATATACATATCTTATCATATTATCCAGGACCGCACAACGTTTTGCAATACACAATTAATGACGCTGGCTCATTAGCTATAAGGAACCTATTTTATATAAATATTTCCACAGGCGAAATTACTTTAAATATAAAATATGGCACTGAATTGGATAGAGATAATGGCATTGTATTTCATTTAATAAACGTTGATGTTACTGATAATTTCGATTACAACAGCCCCGAATATGGTCGTAAGTATTTTTATGATCTTACTTTAGTCACAACAAAGAACTTTAACAGATTGTTTTTATAGCATCGAATCATGTTTCAACATTTGTCAATGTTACAATATTAGATGTAAATGACAATGTTCCCCAAATGCCCCCAAGGAACGCATTTGCCCCACAACTATTCGAACAAGACCTAAAGGTATGATAATTTTGTTAGATTCAATACACATACAAAAAATACTATTTCTTTTCTGATAGGGAACTTTAAGCAAAGAAAAAATCATAGCAACTGATAACGACGAGCCGAATACACCTAACTCAAAGGTTTCATATGAAATCGTAAGCATTAAACCCGGTAAGTGGAAATCATATACATATTTTGAAATACGTATATTAATAAATATTATTACATTACATACCTACTCGCGTGGTCCTTATTTTTCGACTTTTGAATTATCCCCGGGGCACTTTCTCATTTGATTATATACCTCTAAATATGAAATAAGTGTTTTTTGTTTTTTTTTTGTTAAGATTTAGAGGTCGCTACCAGCTGTCAACATTTTTACAAAAAGCGTTGAAGGACAGCTTAAATGATGGTTTAATTAATGTTTCATTTAGGTGTTTATATTACATTTTACATGCAAGTGAAACTCGCATAGACAATCGGTTCATATCCCTTCCTACCTCGACCCCTCTTCTGTACCGACGCGTCGAGATTTAGACCGTTCACACAATCAAAAACATAAGCATAGGAAAAAGTACCCTAATACTAACAAGTTAATCCTTCTATTTTAAAAATAAATGATTCAAGTATCTACATAATATCTTAATTCATAACAACAACCATAATTTTGTAATATTTTGTATGCCCTGGCTATAAAAATAAAAGAATCTAAAAAAATACAGATTTTGAATTTTTATTTAAAATTCAAACCTTGGTAGCGCTCAAATAGCACAAAAGTCAAAAATACACCAAAATATTTGGTGTATTTTTTGCATAATATAGACGCAAGAAAATCATGAATAAATATGAATGTGCGTGCCTAATTTAAAAACGAAGCCCAATCTGTCGATTTATTTTCGGTTCTACCCCGTCTAAAAATCGAGCGCCTCGAAAATTTTAATAATTAAAGATTTTTTATTCGATGCGTGAAAATTAGTTTTTCGGAAATTATAATTTTCTGGTTGTTTTTTTAATTTTTTTTAGAGACGTACTGTTAAAAGCGAGTCAAAAATACAAAAAATGAGGCATAATTAAGTCTACATATATAATAGTAAAATAAATAATCATTTTCTTCCTTATAAATATGGCGGCCATCCGAATCTCATTTTTTTCTAATATTCCTTGAAAATATGGCCGTCGTCCAAAATATACACCAATTCTGAATTTGGATATAAAAATGCACCAATTTAAAAGAAGAAGAAAAAAAATACACAATTGCAGAAGTTATATGCAATATTCTGTTTTCGTGCATTTATTTTGCTGGAAACTGTGTAAAATATTCACTGATTTGTATTATTTCGTGAAATTGATACAAAAAATGCACCAAAGTTAAAAGAGAAATGAGAAAAATGCACCATTGTGAGAAATACAGTGAGGTTCACTTGTTTAGACGCACAAATTTTATTAAAATAGGCAGAAAAAAGCGTTGAATTTGCAGAAAAGGCAAAAGTTAAAGCTTACCTCTCGAAACGCTTTTCAAATCGTGAAATGGCTCATAAAATAGCTCGAAGTGAATACTTGATAAGAAACTTTGTAAAAAATAGGGTATCTTATGGAAAGAACTACAAAGGAAGGTCGTAAAAGTTTTAACACCACAAAACAAGCGGAAAATTGAAAAACTAGTGCCTTATGGCGCTAAATTTACAAACAAAATTAGAGAATTTGCTGTTTTTTTTTGTAGCAAATCCACATGCGTTGTGCTATTGTCAATGCTTTATACCCAAATTTTAAAAACTACAAAAAACCACCGCCTAATCATTCATACAAGAAACCAACGCCTTGAATTTTCTAGGTCTGACATGGCATGGGATATGAACATTAAAGTGGTCTCCAGAAATTGAAGCAAAGACGACTTTTCGAACAAAAAGGAGTTTAACTGCAACTATAACTATTACTTTCATGATCTCCACAAAGAAAATAAATGTTTTGAACCGTCATCATTCGAAATTAGGGGTAGTTATGGTATGTGGTGCAATTTCATTCTTCGGAGCTTTTAAATTTTATTAGTATTTTTGCAAACATTTTTTTGGAAGCAGTTTTTTCCGTAATAAAGCACCTTTGAGGACTTATTCAATGGATATTCCAGATGGATAACGTGCGTATATGCACAATTCACGCCTTGTTTAAGAATGGATTGTCTGTGAAAATATTAAAATATTGCACTGTCCCCCACATTCGCCTAATTTTAATATTATTGAAAATCTTGCCCCGTGAAATTTATTGAGGCAACAATCAGTATCAACACAATCAAGAGCTGATTGTGGCGATCAAAGCTTCTTGAGAAAATATACCCTTGAATTACCTTATAAGTTCATTATGGCTCTTTGAAGAATATAATTTTTGAGATTATATCCAATGGTACTGCCTCACACATTATTAAAATAACTGAAAATTGACTAAAATAAATAAAAATATCGCAAACAATTTTGGTGTTTTGTTGTTTTTCGACTTTTTAACAGGTGCGTTTGCATACGGTTTTGCATGGTGTATTAAAAAATTAGTAGGTAATGTTTGTTTTATAGTGTATGAATGTATCTTTCTGCCAAATAAGTTTTTTTTCTCTTTGATCCACTTAATACGAAAAAAAAAACAAGAAATAAAACGTAACTCTTGTACGTCTAAACAAGTGAAGCACACTGTATCACTAATATTAAGTACACCGAACTCGGTGTGGTGCATTTTTTACCAAAAAGTGTATTAATTACACATCTCTGTGTAGTGTATTCAATGGTGAAAATTTTACCAAATGGTG
This sequence comes from Cheilosia scutellata, assembly GCA_955612985.1. Taxonomy (NCBI): domain Eukaryota; kingdom Metazoa; phylum Arthropoda; class Insecta; order Diptera; family Syrphidae; genus Cheilosia; species Cheilosia scutellata. Next base: position 79,846,595 of record OY015312.1, on the reverse strand, counting down.
TATTAAGTACACCAACCTCTCTGTGTGAATTTTTTTAACCAAAATGCATTTACTGTGAAAAAAATATACAATGGACAAGATTTTCTTTCAGTACAATTTATATTTCCAAGCACTATTCTAACAATTGAAATCAAATAAAAAATCTTATCTTATCTTATCTTATCTTATCTTATCTTATTTCCAAAAAAAAATGTCAGTTAACAAAATACACAAGTAGCCCAAATTGGAATTTGCTACTTCGGAAGAGAGATAATCCGTCAACATTTAAATTGAGAAGAGCTTGCATTGTTTGATTTAATTGACGAAATGGAATACGGAAACAGTTTTCAATGCATAGTACCAGAATGAACCGTATCCCATTGTAGGTATAGCAATATTCCGTGGCGTATGGAGCAAAGTACGTGCATCTTTTGGCAGTTCAGTTTTTCCTTCACTTCGCAATGAAACATACCAATCAGCCAATTTAGACATGAAATCAAAACAGTGGTTGGCACAATTATTTGCACAAAAGTAAAGTTAATTCTGCTCATAATTTGAACTTACTTCATGTACATTTTGGCACTAGTGGAAAGGTAATTTAAATTCCGTTTGAATGATACAAAACTTTCCCTAATCCATTAAGTACCCATTGAAATTTTGGAACTTTTGTAAAATTCTACTGTTTTTACTTTTTTCCTAGGTCAAAAAAAAATATTTCGATGCAAAAAGTATCTTCAAACAATTCTAATAGTGACTGCAAAAAAAAATTTTCAAAAATCTCTTCGCTAATATTTTTTATGATTGAAATTATTTATTTTTCACGCTTATGTAATTTGGTGTATTTAATTTCCACAGGGTGTAAATCCTTCACCGAAATATAGTTGGCCATTTCAAATAGTGTATTTTATCTACAAAATAATATAGTGTAAAAAATATGCCATGTTGGTTGGTTTCAGAATCGAATAATTTTATGCACCATTAATGGTAGATATATTATAAAAACAGCTGTCCATCGGTTTATTTTTTGCACCGAATTTCAAAAGAAATGTTGAAATTTTGCACAGAAAAGACAATGACAATGACAATGAAATACACCAACATTTTGAATATTTCTTCAGTTTTCTCAATTTTGCTCCAAAATTAATGAATTTACACCAATTTATACACCAGTGTGCTACTTGAGCGACCTCTAAATGTCACTTAAAAAATTAGAAAATAATACTGAAATACTTTCTTATGGTATATAATCAAATTACGTGGTGCCCCGCGAAATAAAAGAAAAAAAGATTTTTCTTAGGAATAAGGACCACCCTAAATACCTTATAGTAGTACAACGAACAAAAAATATCAATTACTCAATGGAAGCTTAGATACCTGGGGCCTGTTACATAGATCATACATCAGATACAATATATCATACAAGATACATTCTCATTAGGGATGTTACGGAGCGTCGACTCCGAATCCGATATGGCGGAAGCGGAACCTCCGGTTTAAATTGCACCTCCGAATCCGTCTTCGGTTCCCATATAATCACATAGGAAGTTTTTCGGAACACTATCGGTGACGACCAATGAACATGAACGACAAAGACTTATCGTTGCGACATTTTACAATACGACTATCTTTTCACTAATTTATTTGTTCATTGTTTTACATTAGTAGCCGAGATTTGCATTGAAGTTGAGGGTGCGTGTGTGAGACGTGTGACTTATGCCCTTTTCGATTGGTCGTCCAGAACCTTCCGGAAGCAATCCGAAGCCTTCTGAAAGCGTTCGATTGGCACTCAAATGACAGTTCTTCTCCTGAAAAGAAGAGAATTTTGCTTCTGGATTTGAAATTAAAATCGATCGAAACCAGAAGCACTAATACATTCATACACTATAAACGCCAAATCGTTGAATGTAAATTTTTTGTGTCGCATTTGATAGTTTTGCATTTTAAATCAGATAAAAGTAATTATTTCGAAAAATAATATTAAAATGGATATTCCGATGGAGTTTTGTAATTCAATTTTATCTTTTTCACCATCTTCCTCGTCATCAAGTATTGAATATAGGCGTGGATATTTTTTTGAGACTCTTTCCTATACTCACTTTTCGAGTCTCAAAAAAATATCCCTAACTCACTTTAGCACACTTTATTTTTATTTGGAAGTTGGTACGCGTGTTTTCAACTTGACATATTAGTTGGAAAAGGGTATGTTCAAAAAATTGATACTCATTGGAGAAAATGAAAATCGTTCTTAAATTGTATCGACTACAAAGGTTCGTTAACTAATACTGAATGAACTGTATTTCGAAATTCCAGCCGTATTCATACTGCTGGCAGAATTAAGGAAAACGTGCAAATGCGTGTTGATCGTCTTTCGCTGGGTTTTAATTAATTAGTTTACGACCCCTAATGATGGTGCAGATGTTTTATTGCTGGGTGCTACTGCGACTATCTACGCTGCCAAGACATATATCCGGTTCTAGACAGATGTTTATAATTTTTAAAACAATAAAATCCATCATCTTATGAAATTAAATTACTTAACCTTTTTAAAAAATATTTTGTTTGAAGGAGGAATAAAACAAAACAAAAATAGCTTGAAAAATGTTGTTGGTCTATTTTGTTGATCTAATATGAGCATCAAAATTTAATACGCCTTGTTTACGGGAAAATGCGGTGAAATTATGTGCATACATCAACCCCTGTGCTCAATTCCGGGTGAAATTGAATTCGTGCGGATTTCGAATTTTCGGTGTACCAAACATGCATTTTTGATTACCTTAAGTCGCATTGACTTCTGTTTTCCAATTACCTATTTCTTAATTGAAACAAATCAAGTCAGCTACTGTAAAAAAAAAATAAATATGTATTAAGAGAACTGATCACACAGAAAACTCGAAATCCGCACGAATTCAATTTCGGTCGGAATTCAGCACAGGAGTGGGGGAGAGTACGATAACTACGGCGCCAAAAATTGATAACGGTATTTTGTAGAGGTGTTAAATACAAGCACTTTTTACTATGGGAGGGGGGGTCTATCTTACTCCGTTTAGGCGGGAGGGGTAATTTAAAGAAAATGATACTTTAAATGGAAAAAATACATTAAAAAACAATGGCAACACATATAATAAAAAACTATAACATTTTATAAAGCCCAGAATCTGTTCTTTTATATTATTTTTAAATCAAGTTATTCCCTTAAATAGTTTTTGAAAAAAACAATTTCAAACTTGAAATTTTAGGACAAAAATTGGGGTGAGTAAAATAATTTTGGCGATGAAAACTAATGACGGATTTATGTAGAGGAGTTAAATACAAACATTTTTTACTATTGGAGGGGGGGTCTATCTCGCTCCGGTTAGGCGGGAGGGGTAATTAAAAAAAAAAATATAAATAAAATTAAAATAAAATATTAAAAAACAATGGCAACACTTACCACAGAGAACTATAGTATTTTTCAAAGCCAGGAATTTGTTCTAAATTGTCTATAATGCAAATCAGCAAAATTTTGTCTACCAATGTGAAATTTCTGGCCAGAGATTGTATCTGAAGAATGTTGTTGATATTGGGTAAACTAATATAATTAAAAGAAATATATTTGCATATACTCAGCCTTGCACCCATCCCAAAATCCAACAGTGACCCCAAGCAGGGGGGTTGCAGGGGGGCAGCATAGTAGGTATTGGGACGGTTGAGACTGAGAATTCTGTGCTAGAAAGAGACAGACTATGTGCGAGAGAGAGAGAGAGAGAGATGGGTTGTGCGATGGAAGATTAATTTTGTTGTTTTTTTCTTTTTGCTGTAAGTTGTGTTGGTGTTTTTTAGTTTTGGCTGTGAGTTGTGTTGGTTTGTTTTTTTTTTTTTTTTTTGAGAAGGGTGGGTTGTACGATGGAAGATTGATTATGTTGGTTTTTGTTTTGTTTTTTTTTTAGTTTTGGCTGTGAGTTGTAAATTGTGTTGGTTGTTTTGTTTTTTTTTAGTTTTGGCTGTGAGTTGTAAATTGTGTTGGTTGTTTTTTTTTTAGTTTTGGCTGTGAGTTGTAAATTGTATTGGTTGTTTTTTTTTGGAACCACAGACGTATCGAAAGCAAAATTCTTATCTTTGCGAACACATAATGCAGTCCATGGTTGGAACCATAGACGACGTAGTGATTTATCAAGGGCATATCCGAATGTAGAACAACAAACATAAATGCGAAATTAATAATGCGCAGGCTGGTGGGATCGGTAGTTGGTGGACCTATTTTTGTTTATTATAAGTGCGAAATTAATAATGCACTGGTTGGTGGGATCGGTAGTTGATAGATCTATTTTTAGATTCGCTGGTGGTCGGCTCGCTTGGGAGATAAGGGAATTCATTTTGATGCATTTAGTTGTACGGTTAGTTATTGTTTTGGTTAAGTTTAAGTTTGATGGTTTGTTTACGGGATGCTGGCAAGGGGGAGAGAGATTCAAATGCGGTGATGATCGATGGTGAGGTTGAGATTTTGAGTGTTCTCGGTGGATAATTGTTTGATTGTCAAGGAGGAATATGATATGGGCTATTTTAGTGGATAATTTTTCAACTCGGATTATTCTAATTTATTTAGCGATAAGATCACAAACGGGCGAAAGTGTTTGGAATTACGATTATTGCTTTTAATGTTTTTGGGTTTTGGCTGTAAGTTGTGGGGTGAGTCATTGTTTGGTTGATTGCTTTGTTTTTTTTTTGTGATCTTGAATTGGATGATGTGCATTGGATTTTTTTTTTGTATGAGTATTGGTTTATTTGATGGAGCTGGAGAGGGGTTCATATTATTTATGATTTGACAGGCTGGTAGGATCGGTAGTCGGTGGATCTATATGTTTGTTTATTATTAGTGCGAAATTAATAATGCGCTGGCTGGTGATCTATTTTTAGATTGCTTGGGAGATAATGAGATGGTGCGAAGGAATTTATTTTGTTGCATTTAGTTGTGCGGTTGGTTAAGGTTTAAGTTTGAGGTATGTTTACGGGGTGCTGGCAAGGGGGAGAGAGATTCATATTATGTGCGAGAGAGAGAGAGATGGATGGGTTGTGCGATGGAAGATTGATTTTGTTGGTTTTTTTTTTGTTTTTTTGCTGTGAGTTGTGTAGATAGTTTTGGGGAAGGTGGGGGTGGGATGGGCGAGTGTTGGTTTGTTTGCGGAATGCTGACAAGAGGGAGAGGGGTTCCTATGCTGGCAAGGGGAGAGAGGGGTTCAGGTGTATAATGTTAGCGATAGCAATATTCTGATTTTTTATTATTCGCTACATTTTGAGGCACAGATGTTCAATGTTAGCTTTAAGATTTGGGTATAAAAACTACTGTATTACAGCAAGAAACCATCAGTTTTATTGTCGGTGGTGAAAAATTGTATGCAAAGTCAAAGGGATCAATCTGAATTATTTAGCAGCAAAGAAGGTAAATTTTGAGTATATTAAGCAATCAGTACCTACTAAATGCAGAAAACGCTGAAGATATAAACATTTTATCAGAAAATATTCGCCGAACACGAGAACATGAAATCATATCTGTTGCAGAAATAAAAACATACAAACCCCGAGCAGAGAAGATCATAGCTCCCTACCATATGGTTATAAAAGGCAGAAATTATAAGTTAAAAATCTTTATTTTGTAATAAAATAAATCACAAAATGGAAATGTTGTTTTCTTTATTAACATAATATAAAAATCTATTTATCAAAAACACATTCTGCAGGGCACAACATTTGCTATGCAACATGCATTTAATTTCATTAGGATATGCCCGTTTTAATTCATCCATATTGGGGCAGGCCATGTCTTCCACATTGATGATCTCAACATTTTGGTCAAAGAGTCCTCTCAACCACTGTGCTTTCTCATTTCCTTTAGTATAGACAGATGTATGCTTGATTTCTCTTTGAAGATATTGCTTCACTTTGCCAAATTTAGTAAATCCTCCATCCCAGGTTAGGCCGTTATGAGTAAGATAGAGCCATTTTGCCTGCTTTCTTACTGATGATGATAATTGATTAGATTTAAACGCAGGTGTCAAAACGAAATGATGATAATGACTATTATTATGGAGTACAGCTACTTCCTTGACGATAAACTCGTCATTCGGTCCTCGAAATCCCTGAACATCAATAATGAGAGACATTTTTCGGTTGTTTCTTTGATGGTAACCCGCCGACGATTGAAATTTCTCAGCGCGTTTCTCTAACTCATATTGAATAAAAAAAACGAAGGAAAACTACTTTAAAATAGGGCTTTATTTTTCTAACCTTTTATATATTGACATCAATTTCTTAATTCTAATCAATTTCATATAATATGTGCAAGTCCTTCTTGACATAGATTTGGACTGAGTACTTATAACTAAATTTTACGTAGTACGAACCGATTGTTGATTTTGGGAAACGACCGGGACTCCTTCCGAACTTGTCAATGTCAACACTCATTTGATACATTGTTGAGAAAGAGATTAATAAATGATGTTTGATTCACGCAGCTCTTCCACTATAGAATTTATTTCATTCTGAAGATTATTATTGCCAGCTTCTTGGGATGCGATCAAAAGTCTTAGTCTATCAACTAGTTCATTGGCATTATCCCAATAGACATAATCGACGGGATTATTAGAGTACACAGAATATGATTTTCCAACTTTCTTTATAACTTTCTCTGTTAAATGCTTTAGTAGAGGTTGAATAACATGTTTGTACTTGTATCCTTTATTACCGTTGACTTGTTGAGTACTATCATGGTTTCTTAAGTGGGCTTTTGTTTTTTGTAATATCCTAAGATATTCATTCAAGTCTGAATCGGTATATTTTTAGGTTTCTGTCGAAAAATTAGCTCCTTAAGTCCATCCGTTCCAGAGAAAATTTCATCATCGATAACGAAATCCGCTTGTTCGTTAATTGAAAAGTTTGCACTACCTAATTTCACAGAGTTTGACTGCATTTCGAAATATGGGCCGTAGATTTTGTCACGATTAGAATCCGAGTATGACGATTGGTTGGATGGGGTACTTTGGTTAGTTGGTGTTCTAAATGAAACATCTTCTTCTTGTAGAGTTGATTCTGGAGATGAAAATTCCAAACTCTTCTTTACACTAAGAAGTTGGTCTGAGGGACTTTGAAATTGTAATTGACGTTTGACAGTCTCTTTTACATCTTCCACTGTATCATTATTTTTATTATTGATTGCCTCAGCCTTAATGCTTTCAGCAAATGATTTCAGTGGTTCAATTATGGGCTTAAAAGTATCTTCAAATTCGGTTTTTCTCATAATTTTTTCCGCCTTTAGGAGCATGAATTTTTTTTTTAAGGCCTTCTTTGTTTTTATAAGATTTTTCAATAATTTTTCATCTATATTCATATTTGAGCAGGATTCTATAACAGGTAAAACGGGCTGTTGTATTTTCAAACGGGCTGTTGTATTTTCAAAACGGGCTGTTGTATTTTCAAACGGGCTATTGCACTTTCAAAACGGGCCTGTTGCTGTTCCAAATAGAGCGGTTACGGTTTAGGTTCTATTCGCTTAGACGGATGCTGAATGACTGAGCAGTGCAATTGCTTCAAATGAGTTCTTATACCTTCCTTTAGCAATACTTAAATACTTTCATCATTATTCTGAATCGAATAACTTTTTACTCGATCTTTAAACGCGGCCTCAATAATGCTCAGATTCTACTTCAAGAACTGCCTTGAGCTCTCCTTATGACTATTCTTCCTCAGATGTCGAGACGAATTTCTTTCATCAGTATCTTCATTGCAGAGAATGACAAATAAACATTACAAACAAACTTCTATTGCTTTTGCTTGATTTTATTTATGAATTTTCTATTCAGCGCTATATTTTCAGCACACAATTCAGCTTTCCTCTGCGATCTAAACATGGGCATAGATGAACATCGTGGAAATATGCGAAAGTTTAAACTGCTTCTCCCGGTCCAAATTGTGATTGCATTTAGTTGAATGGATTTTATGATGATTCGGTAATTGCTGGTCGCAGAAGGGCTTTGGCCCAGGTGCAAGGTGCAGTGACGTCATCGCTAGTACTGTATTTCCTGCTAGATGATGTTCTCGCTAGACGTTTGCGCTGATGGTGATGTTTTTTTTTCTGGATTAGGTGCAATGCATAGAAAGAGTTTAATGGCGCGGTTTATTAAAATATGCTCTCTAACAGGGTTATCAGTTTGTAACCATCTAGACTGACTAAATTTCAATACTCTATGATTTTTTTAAGAACAAGACTATTTTACATACACTGCTGTAAATTACTTACCCACATCCGTGGGTTTCTATATTTTCGGGGAAAAATGGTAGATCATTATGAATATTGTGCAAGTGTGAAGAATAAGTCAAATCTGGACCTGTACCAACCCTGTTAGAGAGCATATTTTAATAAACAGCAACAGGCCCGTTTTGAAAGTGCAATAGCCCGTTTGAAAATACAACAGCCCGTTTTGAAAATACAACAGCCCGTTTGAAAATACAACAGCCCGTTTTACCTGTTATAGAATCCTGCTCAAATATGAATATAGATGAAAAATTATTGAAAAATCTTATAAAAACAAAGAAGGCCTTAAAAAAAAAATTCATGCTCCTAAAGGCGGAAAAAATTATGAGAAAAACCGAATTTGAAGATACTTTTAAGCCCATAATTGAACCACTGAAATCATTTGCTGAAAGCATTAAGACTGAGGCAATCAATAATAAAAATAATGATACAGTGGAAGATGTAAAAGAGACTGTCAAACGTCAATTACAATTTCAAAGTCCCTCAGACCAACTTCTTAGTGTAAAGAAGAGTTTGGAATTTTCATCTCCAGAATCAACTCTACAAGAAGAAGATGTTTCATTTAGAACACCAACTAACCAAAGTACCCCATCCAACCAATCGTCATACTCGGATTCTAATCGTGACAAAATCTACGGCCCATATTTCGAAATGCAGTCAAACTCTGTGAAATTAGGTAGTGCAAACTTTTCAATTAACGAACAAGCGGATTTCGTTATCGATGATGAAATTTTCTCTGGAACGGATGGACTTAAGGAGCTAATTTTTCGACAGAAACCTAAAAAAGATAGGTATACCGATTCAGACTTGAATGAATATCTTAGGATATTACAAAAAACAAAAGCCCACTTAAGAAACCATGATAGTACTCAACAAGTCAACGGTAATAAAGGATACAAGTACAAACATGTTATTCAACCTCTACTAAAGCATTTAACAGAGAAAGTTATAAAGAAAGTTGGAAAATCATATTCTGTGTACTCTAATAATCCCGTCGATTATGTCTATTGGGATAATGCCAATGAACTAGTTGATAGACTAAGACTTTTGATCGCATCCCAAGAAGCTGGCAATAATAATCTTCAGAATGAAATAAATTCTATAGTGGCAGAGCTGCGTGAATCAAACATCATTTATTAATCTATTTCTCAACAATGTATCAAATGAGTGTTGACATTGGCAAGTTCGGAAGGAGTCCCGGTCGTTTCCCAAAATCAACAATCGGTTCGTACTACGTAAAATTTAGTTATAAGTACTCAGTCCAAATCTATGTCAAGAAGGACTTGCACATATTATATGAAATTGATTAGAATTAAGAAATTGATGTCAATATATAAAAGGTTAGAAAAATAAAGCCCTATTTTAAAGTAGTTTTCCTTCGTTTTTTTTTATTCAATATGAGTTAGAGAAACGCGCTGAGAAATTTCAATCGTCGGCGGGTTACCATCAAAGAAACAACCGAAAAATGTCTCTCATTATTGATGTTCAAGGGATTTCGAGGACCGAATGACGAGTTTATCGTCAAGGAAGTAGCTGTACTCCATAATAATAGTCATTATCATCATTTCGTTTTGAAACCTCCGTTTAAATCTAATCAATTATCATCATCAGTAAGAAAGCAGGCAAAATGGCTCTATCTTACTCATAACGGCCTAACCTGGGATGGAGGATTTACTAAATTTGGCAAAGTGAAGCAATATCTTCAAAGAGAAATCAAGCATACATCTGTCTATACTAAAGGAAATGAGAAAGCACAGTGGTTGAGAGGACTCTTTGACCAAAATGTTGAGATCATCAATGTGGAAGACATGGCCTGCCCCAATATGGATGAATTAAAACTTGCATATCCGAATGAAATTAAATGCATGTTGCATAGCAAATGTTGTGCCCTGCAGAATGTGTTTTTGATAAATAGATTTTTATATTATGTTAATAAAGAAAACAACATTTCCATTTTGTGATTTATTTTATTACAAAATAAAGATTTTTAACTTATAATTTCTGTCTTTTATAACCATATGGTAGGGAGCTATGATCTTCTCTGCTCGGGGTTTGTATGTTTTTATTTCTGCAACAGATATGATTTCATGTTCTCGTGTTCGGCGAATATTTTCTGATAAAATGTTTATATCTTCAGCGTTTTCTGCATTTAGTAGGTACTGATTGCTTAATATACTCAAAATTTACCTTCTTTGCTGCTGAATAATTCAGATTGATCCCTTTGACTTTGCATACAATTTTTCACCACCGACAATAAAACTGATAGTTTCTTGCTGTAATACAGTAGTTTTTATACCCAAATCTTAAAGCTAACATTGAACATCTGTGCCTCAAAATGTAGCGAATAATAAAAAATCAGAATATTGCTATCGCTAACATTGTACACCTGAACCCCTCTCTCCCCTTGCCAGCATAGGAACTCCTCTCCCTCTTGTCAGCATTCCGCAAACAAACCAACACTCGCCCATCCCACCCCCACCTTCCCCAAAACTATCTACACAACTCACAGCAAAAAAACAAAAAAAAAACCAACAAAATCAATCTTCCATCGCACAACCCATCCATCTCTCTCTCTCTCGCACATAATATGAATCTCTCTCCCCCTTGCCAGCACCCCGTAAACATACCTTAAACTTAAACCTTAACCAACCGCACAACTAAATGCAACAAAATAAATTCCTTCGCACCATCTCATTATCTCCCAAGCAATCTAAAAATAGATCACCAGCCAGCGCATTATTAATTTCGCACTAATAATGAACATATATAGATCCACCGACTACCGATCCTACCAGCCTGTCAAATCATAAATAATATGAACCCCTCTCCAGCTCCATCAAATAAACCAACACTCATACAAAAAAAAAATCCAATGCACATCATCCAATTCAAGATCACAAAAAAAAAAAACAAAGCAATCAAACAAACAATGACTCACCCCACAACTTACAGCCAAAACCCAAAAACATTAAAAGCAATAATCGTAATTCCAAACACTTTCGCCCGTTTGTGATCTTATCGCTAAATAAATTAGAATAATCCGAGTTGAAAAATTATCCACTAAAATAGCCCATATCATATTCCTCCTTGACAATCAAACAATTATCCACCGAGAACACTCAAAATCTCAACCTCACCATCGATCATCACCGCATTTGAATCTCTCTCCCCCTTGCCAGCATCCCGTAAACAAACCATCAAACTTAAACTTAACCAAAACAATAACTAACCGTACAACTAAATGCATCAAAATGAATTCCCTTATCTCCCAAGCGAGCCGACCACCAGCGAATCTAAAAATAGATCTATCAACTACCGATCCCACCAACCAGTGCATTATTAATTTCGCACTTATAATAAACAAAAATAGGTCCACCAACTACCGATCCCACCAGCCTGCGCATTATTAATTTCGCATTTATGTTTGTTGTTCTACATTCGGATATGCCCTTGATAAATCACTACGTCGTCTATGGTTCCAACCATGGACTGCATTATGTGTTCGCAAAGATAAGAATTTTGCTTTCGATACGTCTGTGGTTCCAAAAAAAAAACAACCAACACAATTTACAACTCACAGCCAAAACTAAAAAAAAAACAACCAACACAATTTACAACTCACAGCCAAAACTAAAAAAAAACAAAACAACCAACACAATTTACAACTCACAGCCAAAACTAAAAAAAAAACAAAACAAAAACCAACATAATCAATCTTCCATCGTACAACCCACCCTTCTCAAAAAAAAAAAAAAAAAACAAACCAACACAACTCACAGCCAAAACTAAAAAACACCACACAACTTACAGCAAAAAGAAAAAAACAACAAAATTAATCTTCCATCGCACAACCCATCTCTCTCTCTCTCTCTCTCTCGCACATAGTCTGTCTCTTTCTAGCACAGAATTCTCAGTCTCAACCGTCCCAATACCTACTCAGCATGCCCCCCCATACGCATTTCAAGGCGCAAGGGTAGCAATTTATACTCTAAGCGGAGCAACATATAAAAGTAATTTTCAATTTTCTCAAAAATTATAAGACATAAATCAATCTGGTTTTGAGTGTTCGATTAAGAATTGACTTAGGCAGTAAAAACTATAAACAAACCCCCCCCCTCCCGTAGTAAAAAAATGCTTGTATTTAACCCCTCTACAAAATACCGTTATCAATTTTTGGCGCCGTAGTTATCGTACTCGTGCCCAGGAGTGATTATCTTTAAAATATTTAAAAAGGAATCGCGTCTATTACATCTATTGAATGTTCACGTTGCATTTTGTTACCTTGAATACAACAAACTGCAGTAAGTACATATTAATATCTATTTTTCAACAAAGTTTATGTAGCATTTTCAATCGTATTTTAAATAATATTATGTAAGAATATGAAGTATTAAAAAGTTTAAATGCATTTCAACCAATCAGAGAAAATATTTACCAATTCAGACAACAATCAACGAACACAACCCATTAGTGACAAATAGCCGCTCTGAACGTCCAAGGATGAAAAATAATTCCTCCTTATTTACAACACCGCCATCTATGAATGACATTTTTCAACTTTCCTATCTCCACTTATTGCTGCGTTAATTATAGCCACTTTTATACACTTTTGGTTTTGCATGTAAAAGTAAAAGTGAGCTAGGTATAGATTGACAAAAAAATACGCCTTATGATGATGCAATTGCGCTTGAGTTTTACAAATACAACGACAGATAGACTTCAAACTCAAATAAGATCTGTTAGCTTGTTCGATAGGCATCCCGATTCGAAGAGTTCTTCCGGATGGTTCTGGACGAACAACCAAAAAAGACATTAGTTTTTTGGTTTGTTGATTTAGTAAACAGATAACTTGCCGCTTATTAACAAGACTTTATTAACTATGAAGCCTAAAAGTGTACATAGTATGAAATTATTTCAGTGAAATTGAAGCCAGGTTTTGTGCGACAATTTTTGTCAGCTCCACCATGGACCGTTCCGAGCGAACAACAACAACTTGGGCTTTCTAATAAACCGCCCTACGGAACAGATTGAATGGCGACAAAGCAGCGCTAAATTGCTGTTTATAAAAGATAATTTACCCATTTTGAAGTGACAATACAATTTTGTATTTTTTATGTTAATTTTCTAATAAAAATTGATTTCTCAAATTTGTATATTTTAAACTTGTGCGATGCCCACCTCCGACTCCGATTCAACTCCGACTCCGCGAAGGTCAGCATGAGGCTTCCGATTCCGACTCCAGTAAAACCACCTCCGTAAAATCCCTAATTCTCATCATACATCATACAACACATACAACTTTCTGTTTCATAGATTTCATTGGAAGTGTTAAATGATCATTTGTTTGTTGTATGAAGTGTATTATTTTGAAATTTCATAAATTTCATTGCGAAAATATATAAAAAAACTAGCGGCCTGTGGCCTATTTCACCAACTTACAAATTGTTGTTCACAGGCATTTTTTTTAACAAATTTGTGCAAAAATCGATTTTTTCTGTTTCACAAAAATTTTGTATTACATAATTGTATTTGTTGTTTACAAAGGGAAATTTGTAGAAATTTCATTACCTATTTCCGTTTCACCAAAAGTTAATTTTCTTTGTTGCTTACAAGTACAAATATGTTAAAATTAATTTTTTTTTTTTCAAGTTTGTGTTTCACCAAATCAAGGCATTTCTGTTTTCCCCTGTCAGGAAGTGAACTTGCACCTCGATTTTCTCAATTGACCAAGTGACTACCACTTGCGCTAATTGAGCGACGAATACAAGCCCGCCAACTGGTGATTAGAACGGAGGAGAAACCAACCTCTGTGCGTTGTTGTTGCTACGAGGTGTTTTTGTTTATTGTCGTTCTCTCGGTTTTCTTCACCTCTTCCTCTCTTTTTTTCCCGCACTCTGTGAGATTTTTCAACAGATTCATACGAGTAGAGAGGTATTATTGGGAAGAATTCGTTGGCTAATACCCAGGCCATGGTTTTTTGTTAACTGAGTGGGGAAGCGAGGAGTAACAACGATTCTCGCTTGTTTGGGATTGACCCTGACAATTTCTGTTGGGAAATTATGTCGAATTTCAGTCTCTGAATTATTGTTTGAGAGAATTACATTAACAACAACTCGTAGACACAGTCACTTTGGTAGGAATGATAGCTATTTCGAACTACACCACTAATTCATCATCAGACTCCTTTAAGTGATTGTTTGAATAGTTTTGAATTCTGACAGTCAATTCTCCGTATATATCCACTTGGGAAGACATTTCTGTTTTCCCCTGTCAGGAAGTGAACTTGCACCTCGATTTTCTCAATTGACCAAGTGACTACCACTTGCGCTAATTGAGCGACGAATACAAGCCCGCCAACTGGTGATTAGAACGGAGGAGAAGACCAACCTCTGTGCGTTGTTGTTGCTACGAGGTGTTTTTGTTTATTGTCGTTCTCTCGGTTTTCTTCACCTCTTCCTCTCTTTTTTTCCCGCACGCTGTGAGATTTTTCAACAGATTCATACGAGTAGAGAGGTATTATTGGGAAGAATTCGTTGGCTTATACCCAGGCCATGGTTTTTTGTTAACTGAGTGGGGAAGCGAGGAGTAACAACGATTCTCGCTTGTTTGGGATTGACCCTGACAATTTCTGTTGGGAAATTATGTCGAATTTCAGTCTCTGAATTATTGTTTGAGAGAATTACATTAACAACAACTCGTAGACACAGTCACTTTGGTAGGAATGATAGCTATTTCGAACTACACCACTAATTCATCATCAGACTCCTTTAAGTGATTGTTTGAATAGTTTTGAATTCTGACAGTCGATTCTCCGTATATATCCACTTGGGAAGACATTTCTGTTTCCCCTGTCAGGAAGTGAACTTGCACCTCGATTTTCTCAATTGACCAAGTGACTACCACTTGCGCTAATTGAGCGACGAATACAAGCCCGCCAACTGGTGATTAGAACGGAGGAGAAGACCAACCTCTGTTAAAGTTGTTTTAAAGCAGTTTAAACAGGGTTTGTTATACTTTGGTAAAATGGCACACCAGTATGCCATTTTATACAAGTGACCTTTGATATGTGTCACGGGTAGACATTTTGAAAATTAATTGTTTTAAACACTTTTTGGAAGTATTTTAAATTTTTGAATATGCAAATATTTGGGCAATTGGTTATTCTATTCTATGAACATACAGCTTGCAGTGAATTTCATTTTAAGACCAAGATATTGAGCTATTTGCTTAGGGTATGCCATTTTAGGCCACCTTCCCCTAATAGTTTATGATATTTTCATATTCATGATGTGCCACATATTCATCATACTCGTCGCCGTCTTGTGATAATACTGCTTCGTCTTCTTCATACCAGCAATTTCTCCAGTTGCAGTATTTATTATTTGTAAGCGAGAAAAAACATCAAAGTTTGCAATTTCGTGGAAGACGTGGGGAACATTATATTTGAAATATTTATTAGGAGATTTGTTTTATAATTTGAAAATGTAATTGTAAAATTGCAAGCTGCAACCACTCTACGAAAAAATAGCTTCACAACAAAAAAGGTAAACAACTTTTGGCAGCTACACCACCAACACCAACAGCTCAGTATACTTTTTTGTTCGATTGGAAAGCCGAAATCAGAAATCTGAAACACGAATCTGAGAATCCCAATCGAAATCGCCTTAAGTTTGTGCTAAATAGCCGAAGACAAACTTATGACTACGAATTAACTACGAAATTTCTCTTTTGTTTTCAATGAAAAGTTTCCGCTAAAATGTGCTAAGGCAGAGGAATAAAAGGCCCATTCACATGAAAGCGAACGAACGAATTGATGAATGCGAACAATCCACTTGTAACGGTATAAAATGACCTTCTATAATCTACAATATTTGCCTTCGGTGGAAGGGTGTCCGGTCGACGACGGTTTAGTCGGCATGCTAGCTTTAAGCTCGTGCACGTGCTAAGCTCGTCAGTGGGGTGGGGTCTTTAACCGGCCTCCGGACTACCGTACTTTACATGCCTAGGTTAAAAAAAAAAATCATACTAAAGAAGAAGGAAAAAGGATGGGATATCAAAAAGGGAAGGTGAAAATTTGGATCTAAAATTTTGATAATGTTTGGAAGATTTTTCCGTCGGCTTTTTTGGTCATAAGTAGATGAATGAAACTCGATTATTTCATTTGATTTCCCGACGTTTCGGCAGGGGTTGCTGCCTTCTTCAGGGGTTCTTTATTGGGAAACATTGGTTAGTGACAATATAAATATGGAAAAAGAACATTAAACTTACAAAAATTAATCAACGAGCAAAACAATTAACTTTTACTATGACATTATTGAAAATGAAACAAAACTTATTAATTTAAGATGAAACACTTCAATTGAAGTTTAGTCTATTACTTATTTTTGGGACCAACAAGCGAGCTATATATTATATAGCAGATATATTTTGGATGTCCTGTTTTCTGTTCATGTTGTTAATTATGTGTAGCGTCTCGAGCGTGTACCGTTTTGAGGTATGTCTCCGTCTGCAGCACAGTTGCGTTGTCAAAATCCGGGTTGTGGTTCGCTTGGATGGTATGGTTCGCGAGTGCCGGTTTCCACCGTTTTTTGATTTGATGTCCGACCGATGGTTGGACATTCTTTGGGATAAAAACTGTTTAGTTGTACCGATGTAACAAAGGTCACAACTTTCAGTGGCGTTACCCATGCAGTTGATCTTGTATATTACGTCAGTACGTTTTTGTTGGTCAATTTTGGGTTTTAGTTTGGAGAACGATGATGCCAGTGTTTTGTGGGATTTGAAAGCTATGCTAACATCCTTGGAGCTCCTGTTGATAATGTGTTTGAAGCTGTCGGCAAGTTTAGGAACGTAGACCACACTTCTATAAACCCGCAACTCTTCATCTGATCCTTCTTCCGGGGGAACCTTGTGTTTATGTCGATGTATAATGTTACGTATGAAACGATCAGGGTAGTTGTTGTCTTTAAGGATTTTTGTAATCTTGCGTTCATTGGCAAGGTGGAACTTGTCATCACTTAATGTAAGGACTTTATGGACTAGGTTGGAAGCCGTGTTGGTGATGATATGCCTGGCTTGGTTTGAACGGAAGTTGATCAATCTTCCAGATGCCGTATCTTTCTGGTACCAGTTAAATGAGAGCCGGTGTTTATCGCGATGAACCATAACGTCCAAAAACGCTATCGCCCTATTTTTTTCCCTCTCCAATGTGAATTGGACTTTGTGGTGCAGTTTATTGAGGCATTCCAACATGTCGTTAATACTTCGATGGTCGATAACCACGAATATGTCATCAACATATTTGGCTATAAATTTCCGCTTTGAAATGGTTTTGAAGCACTCATCCAGTAAATGATCTATCACCAGATCTGCAATTGTGGGCGAGAGTGGGTTGCATTGTATTTTTTGTTTGTATTCATCAGGTGTTAGGCAATCTTTGATGCATTCATCATTAAGTATTCGTATGTTGGTCGTTTGTTTTATTTTATGAAAAGTCTCCGAGATCTCTAAGTTGAGGACTTTCTGGTGGATTTTTTTCTCGATTTTCTCATATGAACCTAATGATTCTTTGCTAGAGAAAAGAAGTTTGGTGCTGTTGGTGGAATTGTGAATATGTTTGGGCGTGAAGCCATATTCTGTGCATGTTAGGAGAAATCTTAAATTCGATTTTTGATGTGCTAGCTTGCGTTGGGCATTACTATATTGTTTTAAGTTTTGGCAGATGTCTTCTCCATATTTAAATTTGATGTGTTGGTAGTAGGTAGTCTCTCATGTTTCAATTCCACCATATTCACAATTCCACCAACAGCACCAAACTTCTTTTCTCTAGCAAAGAATCATTAGGTTCTTATGAGAAAATCGAGAAAAAATTCTACCAGAAAGTCCTCAACTTAGAGATCTCGGAGACTTTTCATAAAATAAAACAAACGACCAACATACGAATACTTAATGATGAATGCATCAAAGATTGCCTAACACCTGATGAATACAAACAATTCACAGCCAAACAAAACCAGGTTTTCAAAAAAATCTATATGAAAAAACAACAAAACAATGCGCACAAATTAGACCTGCTAAGACAAACTCTATGGCGAGCACATAACATCAGAATGCATGACAAATGGTTTGTAAACAAGAGCGATGTGGTATTCCCGCTAGAGATCAGATGGCTGCTCTCACTGGGCAAAAAATTCGCTTCGCCGGTCGACAGACACACATTTCCTCTGTTTCAGCTCATAGCCGATGGCGAGGAAGTGATACGAACCGTTCAAGACGAAAGAGAGCAAGATGTTATCAGAGCGAAATACTGCAATATGCTACACTCCTTCCAACGTCATCACCAACATGATAGCTTCTCCAAATACGTACTCAAGGTGCACAAAGACATGCTCAAATTCGTCAAAAACAATAAAGACATCATTATCATACCAGCTGATAAGGGGAATGTCACCGTTGTTATGAACAAATATGAGTATGAAGAGAAGATGACTGAACTATTAGCAGATCGATCCATATATAGACATGTCAGAAGCAACCCAATATCAGAACTGCAAAACAAAAACAACAACATTGTGAAATGGATTCACCGTAACAATAACATTACGGACAGAGAGAAAGCAAAAATGACAACATACACTGCACAGCTGCCGTGTATTTACGGCTTACCCAAAATCCACAAGCCAAATACACCGCTCCGACCAATTACGTCATCAGTAGCAGTACCATGCTACCAACTCGCCAAATATGTAGGAACAATTTTACAGGGTGTAACGAAGAATTCGATATACGCTGTTAAGAACTCGTATGATTTTGTGGAAAAAGCTAGGGGCGTTCAATTAGAGGAAACGGACGTTTTAGTTTCTTACGACGTTGTTTCACTCTTCACTAATATTCCCGTTCAACTGGCAATTTCTATCATTAAGATGAAATGGGAGCTAATAAGAGCTAATACGAACCTAAGCCAAACGAAGTTTCTTGAAATCCTTGATTTCTGCATAAAAGAAAACAACTTTTTACGGTTTAAAGATGACAAACAAATTTTTAGTATGCCAATGGGCAACCCACTCTAGCCCACAATTGCAGATCTGGTGATAGATCATTTACTGGATGAGTGCTTCAAAACCATTTCAAAGCCGAAATTTATAGCCAAATGTGTTGATGACATATTCGTGGTTATCGACCATCGAAGTATTGACGACATGTTGGAATGCCTCAATAAACTGCACCACAAAGTCCAATTCACATTGGAGAGGGAAAAAAATAGGGCGATAGCGTTTTTGGACGTTATGGTTCATCGCGATAAACATCGGCTCTCATTTAACTGGTACCAGAAAGATACGGCATCTGGAAGATTGATCAACTTCCGTTCAAACCAAGCCAGGCATATCATCACCAACAACGGCTTCCAACCTAGTCCATAAAGTCCTTACATTAAGTGATGACAAGTTCCACCTTGCCAATGAACGCAAGATTACAAAAATCCTTAAAGACAACAACTACCCTGATCGTTTCATACGTAACATTATACATCGACATAAACACAAGGTTCCCCCGGAAGAAGGATCAGATGAAGAGTTGCGGGTTTATAGAAGTGTGGTCTACGTTCCTAAACTTGCCGACAGCTTCAAACACATTATCAACAGGAGCTCCAAGGATGTTAGCATAGCTTTCAAATCCCACAAAACACTGGCATCATCGTTCTCCAAACTAAAACCCAAAATTGACCAACAAAAACGTACTGACGTAATATACAAGATCAACTGCATGGGTAACGCCACTGAAAGTTGTGACCTTTGTTACATCGGTACAACTAAACAGTTTTTATCCCAAAGAATGTCCAACCATCGGTCGGACATCAAATCAAAAAACGGTGGAAAAACGGCACTCGCGAACCATACCATCCAAGCGAACCACAACCCGGATTTTGACAACGCAACTGTGCTGCAGGCGGAGAGACATACCTCAAAACGGTACACGCTCGAGACGCTACACATAATTAACAACAGGAATAACATGAACAGAAAACAGGACATCCAAAATATATCTGCTATATAATATAATTATAGCTCGCTTGTTGGTCCCAAAAATAAGTAATAGACTAAACTTCAATTGAAGTGTTTCATCTTAAATTAATAAGTTTTGTTTCATTTTCAATAATGTCATAGTCAAAGTTAATTGTTTTGCTCGTTGATTAATTTTTGTAAGTTTAATGTTCTTTTTCCATATTTATATTGTCAATAACCAATGTTTCCCAATAAAGAACCCCTGAAGAAGGCAGCAACCCCTGCCGAAACGTCGGGAAATCAAATGAAATAATCGATTTTCATTCATCTACTTATGACCAAAAAAGCCGACGGAAAAATCTTCCAAACATTATCACATACATCAAATTGGTCAAGCACTTTAACAATAAAATTTTGAAGGGAAAAAACACTCGAAATCACTCGATCAGTCCGCATGCTCCTGATATAACGTCAGGATAGCAGCGTTCTGATCGGCCTCCTCTCTTTCCTCAAGACATATGGTACCCCCGGTGGTATGGGTACCAAAGAGCTGCCCTCCCCATTACCTTTCCTGTTACCAAGAAAGATACCTTGGTTGCCACTAGCTCCGGTTTTTGTGACAACCCCTAAACAGACAAAATACACAACCGTCTACCTCACGCTCTTCAGTCCCTCGCTTTAGGTCACCGCACTTAAAATCTCTTAAATCACCATAATGTTAAGAGAATGGTTTCTAAAAATCAAAAAGTATATACATACATACCTGCAATATAAAAAGGATATCTTTTCAAGAGAAAACAAACACAAATACGCCGAATGTAAATCGTAACATTTGTATTTATAACTATATTAATACTATATACTACTATAAAATTGGAACCTTATTATAAATCATTTAAACAATACATACATAGGATAATTACCACAAAGTAAGGAACATAGATTAGTGAAATACAGACAAATACATAAAATACAAAGAATTATAAGAGAGGATGAAAGATGTTCAACAAAAATAAAATATAATCTAAGGATTAAATCATTTAATCATTGAATAAATACGCAAACGCAACACTTATTATTTCTCTTTGATTTTACTTTAAGTTCAAGGTCAGCCAAAGAGAATTTCAAAATTTTAAAACTAAACCGAATTTTTTGACCTGGTCAAGGCCACCAAACAAATAAAAATTTCAAATAATAAAAAAAAAGAGAGCGTAATATTATAGTATGTTTTATAGGTACAATACAACATGGAACTTAAAAAAAAATAATAAGAGAAAAAAGAAAATATGAAATTTACCTTGACAGGATAATAGTATGCAAATTATATAGTTATGCTAGCAGGAAAGATGTTATATTATATAGGTATTATAGGTATTAATAATAGACGCGATTGAATTTCCATTCACTTGGTACACCACCTTGTTAATTTTTAAATATAGGACACAATGCGCAACAATGAACAAACTGAACGAAATGAATTATAATTATGGGCAATTTATAGCAAAAAAGAAACTGAAAAATTATAATTATGGGCAATTTATAGCAAAAAAGAAACTGATTAAAATTACAAACAAAATAGCTGAAGAAAACAATATAAGATTTAGTACACTAACTAAAATAGTTAACAATTAACACTCTTAAGACAACGCAAATACATATGTGTAGGAGTTTAGAACTCAGACGAAGTTGTTCCGAAGGGCAATGGTAGAAATGAAAGATTCGAATATGTACCCCGGATCTTCATTATCGTACCTATTTTCACACACAATCATTAGCGACACAAAAAGGACATTTTGAATTTACTTTTTTTTATGCACAATTTAAATAGTACTCCTTTATGTACATATACACTTTTTTTATTTTGATTTGATTTATTTAAGGGATAATCGGGAATTATAAAATGGAGCAGTTTTATTAGTTTTAGGCACTTTTTTTAGGATTTAGGCACTTTTTGGTTCATTTATTTATCTATATTTTATTTTTAGAGAACCCGAAAGATTATTTTCTCTCTTACAATCAAAAAACACAATAAATTTTGTTTTTAATTCGAACGGTATTTATTTTAATTCCATTTTTCGTCACCGATTCCTTCGATTTTCTTCGATATATTTTTCTTACTATTTTTTTTTTTACGTCTGCCTCCTTTGACGATTGTTGAAAAAGTAAAAGTAAAAGCCAGAGTCCTTTGCGGAAAATGATAAATTTGTTAGCGTAGTTTCGCTGTCGTGTATTTGTTTGCTAACGGCTGAAAACTCTACAAAGGCTTTTCCGTTTTAATTTTAAAAGGACATATGGGAGCGTTTAGTTTTTTGAATGAAGGTTAGGGCCGAAACAGAGATAGTGTGTTGTAAGTTTTTGTATGTTTTGTGTTTTGTGTAATGTATGTAATGTAAATAGGCATACGTTTCAAGCGGTTCCCACACCACATTTTTATTTCGATGAATGTGTGTTAAAAACGTATGTCTTTGGCGTGTATAATACCTAGTGAATGGCCTTTTAAGTCCTGCAGTTCGTACCGATTATTGCTATGTACGGCTTTTATTTTTGCCTTGACGAATTTTGGACAAAGTTTAGCGTTGAGATGTTTACTCGCATCACTCAGTACAAAATTTCGTTTAAACACTATATCACCCTTTTTGAATTTGACGTCCTTGCTACGAGTGTTATAAGTGTGAGCGTGTTACATATTCAAGTATTCGTTTAAGACTGACTTTATTCAATGTAATTCAATTATACAAAGTTAACTTAAGACTAGGTACTAAAAATAAGTTCTAAAAAGTGTAGGTATAGTATAATACGATAGATTATAGTGTTGTGGTGGGATGTACAGGGTGGTTACATTACATTTTCAGATTTATACAATTTGAATAAGTAAGTAGGTATGTTACATGTCCCCTTTTTAATTTTAATTTATTTTTTTGTTTTATATGTATGTATTTATTTTACGTATACTATAAATAGTAAGGCTTAAATTCAAAAAAAATTCAAAATTACAGTATAATACATTGAAAACATTAAACTGTTTAAGTGCGTGAAATCTTTAATTTTCCCGATCTAAGTTTCATGTAGTCAGGACTTTTATTGGATTCGTCTTGTTCGTTATTTGATACTTCTTTATATGTGTTTGTGAAAATGTTGTTTTTTCTATAAGATAATTGTCGCCTATTTCTTCTGTAAATACGATCATTTAAAGATTTTAATAAGTACGAGCGGGGCTCTGTACATAACTCAACAATAGTACCATTAGTCCATACAACTTCATTCGGATTTATTTTAAAAAGAACTCTATCGCCTACGTTTAAGTCTCGTAGTAAATTCGCAGTTCGATCATACATCCTCTTTGCAGCCTCCTGTTTCTTTTTTAATTTATTCCTGTATACGTCACTATCTATAGCGAATGTTTTAAGAGGCCTCTACCCATAAATCGAGCAAAATTGCGAAAAATGGCATTTCGTATCTAACGTAGAGAAGTCAATACTGAAGCGATTGAAATGATATTGGATGCATTGGAAAGAACAGAGTATGTCCTTTGAAAGCTTCGAAGCTGTTTTTTAAAGCGACATCTCGTTTTTCGTTTATTGGAAGAATTCCCAGCTGTGTTTGCGAAAATTAGCATAAAACCGATTTTTTTGGAAGAACGAATGACTATGTTCGAAAAAGTCTGAGATAACTAGTTTATCTAAAAGGTAATAATGCAAAACGCAAATCTGTTCGAAATAAATCTTTAAATTTCATCCTGATTTTAAAAATACAAGTGTTTGAAAACAAACAATTTTTTGAAATAATGGAGAACGTTTTTCTTGTATAGCTATATTGATTTATATTTGATGTAATTTTTACTCAAAACAATAAAGTATCATACCAGCTATCGGATACAAACAAAAAAATTATGTATTTACATGTATTTTGTTGCAAAATACTGAGTTTTAATTTTATATATTTTTCAAGAAAAATACCATGTACATATGTGTCACACTCTCAGAAAAAAGTTCCAAGTTTCTCATTTAGATGGCGGTAGTTCTGTCATCTGATTTGATTAGCCAATCAGAATGACACCCAAGCTATAAAGGATAAATGTGTAGAGTGTAGTTTATTGTCAACTGCATTGGGAGGCGTGTTATAAATGAAACAGGTTTGGCGTGAAGTGTGATCTAAATGGAATCAAGGATGCGTGTGTTGATATGTGTGTAAGCAGGTGGGGATTCTTTATTCAAAGTGGTTTTTGCTTCATGGGGATTCAAAGTAATTTTTGCTTCTTGAATAAAAATGTGAAAATGAGAGAGGGGTCGACAGAAGCGCTTTTCAATATGTTGCTTCCTTTAATAAATTCTTTTTGAAAATATATTTATTTGTTTAAACAAAATTGCTTAAACTTCATAACAAAATTTATAAATTAATTTAAACGATGAACGTTCTCAGATTTTTAGAAATTCTTTACATTTCATGGCTAAAAGTAGCAAATTTGTGTCTTGAAAAGTGTTTGCCGGTCACACCGTGATCAGGTGTAAAGCAGATAATGGTTTGGTTTGGGTTGGTTGGAAAAGAGACGAAACGGAGGCGGTGAAATGGGGGTTGGCTGAAAGGGATATTATTGAAGGCAAATTTAGCAGCATTGCGCTGTTGCCATTTACAACGAAAGATTATGCAATTTTTGTTTGGAATGAACATCGCCAGAACAAGTAGCAAAAGATACACCAGCATTTTGAGGGGGGATGAAGCAAGAGGTGTTCAATTGGGACTCAGTTGGGAAGGAATTGTGAGTTCTGCTAAAGGGAATACATACATACTATAGAAAGCAAAGTTAATATGTATACATATAACTCTATGTAGATAGGTATGTACATTCACTGGACAATATACAGGATCCAATATATATATATGTACTGGGGGTTTGTTGATTTGTGGGAGCTCGATTGTTGTAAGAGTTTGAGGGTTTAGTTAGTACAATATAATTATGTATGTGTGTAGATTTAAATACATATGTATATGGGATCGATGTGTGTGATTTTAATTCCTACTCATTACCTAGCCCACTAGTGCATTTACAACCTCACATGCCTCTATCCCACATCCCCTTTATACCCTTAGAATCATAAAACTACCCTTACCAAAAAATCCTTGAGTCAAAGAAATACAAAATATCTACCTTGCCATGTGGTTGGTTGTGGTGGTTGGGTGTGTATGAATCGGGTAGGCGCTGATTGGCATCAACTTGGCGGTGCCCAGCTGTTGCAACTTTTTCATACACATCAATTGTGCTTATTTTACCTCCGCGTGGTAACCACCGGGTAATGGTCTCGCCCACCTGGGCTTGGCTTGCTAAACTTATAAGCGCGAGTGTTGAACACGAAGAAAATAGCAACACTATAATGCTCTGTCGGAATGACTGACTGAACGAGTCTCAGAGGTCTTACATAAGCCCCTCAGAAAGAGGACATACAGCGGATGAATCCACAAGACTGAATCAACGGTGTTGTCAACAGTCGAGATGGCAGATACCTTGCGTGAGCTACTCTGACATATTTGGAGCAAAGGTCTGTAAGGATTTTCAGCACTAGTCAGGGTGCTGAAATAGAGCACCAACCACGGAAAAAAATAATGGTTACGAAGCAACCAAAAGCCTCGGATACGGATAGATTTACTGTTGACGACCCTGCAAAACGAAAAAAGGACAATGACTTTCGGATCTGCACGTGGAATGTTCGAACCCCGAACAGACCGCGTGCAGCCGAACAATTAGCGGAGGCCCTAGACTGCTACAATGCAGATATCACCGCCATCCAGGAAGTGCGGTGGGATGGGCCTGGCAAAAGAAGGATGAAAACCTGTGACATCTACTAGGCTGATTGCTACAGAGCTACTAAGCGGCAGACTTAGGCAAGAAGTCTTGAGCTTTCGACACGTTAGTGAACGCCTTACAACTATCCGCATCAAGGCTAAATTCGCCAACATCAGCCTGATATGCGCTCACGCCCCTACCGAAGATAAAGACGATGCTACCAAAAAATGTTTCTACGAGCTCCTCGACAAAAAATATGAGCAATGTCCTAAGTATGACGTTAAAATCGTCCTGGGTGATTTTAACGCCAAAATAGGAAAGGAGGACATCTTTGGTAGTACAATCGGGAAGTACAGCCTACACGACAACACGTCTGGAAACGGACTTAGGCTAACCGACTTTGCTGCGGGACGTAATGTTACTATAGCTAGCACACGGTTTCCTCATCTCAATATTCACAAAGGAATATGGCGGTCACCAGACCATCAAACGGTCAATCAAATTGACCATGTTGCGATCGACGCAAGGCACTCCTCCAGTATTCTAGATGTCCGAACCTTCCGAGCGGCCAGCATAGACTCGGATCACTACCTTGTTGTAGCCAAGGTACGTATGCGGATATCCCAGACACCACAACAACGAGGAAATAC
The DNA here is from genome assembly GCA_955612985.1 of Cheilosia scutellata. NCBI lineage: Eukaryota > Metazoa > Arthropoda > Insecta > Diptera > Syrphidae > Cheilosia > Cheilosia scutellata. The sequence goes on along the minus strand of OY015312.1, from coordinate 79,819,901 downwards.
TGTGAGGAGATTCAACGTTGAACGGCTACAAACGCAACAAACCGCCAGAACTTTTGCCGATCGCGTCTCCCTCAACCTCTCGAGAAGTCCTTTGCAGCCTTCATCAAGTGCTGAAGACCAGTGGCATCGATGCCAAGAAGCCGTCAGAAAAGCCGCAACTGATGTGCTCGGTTTCACCCGACCACCACCACGAAACCCTTGGTTTGATGAAGAGTGCCGGCAAGCACATGCAGCGAAGCAACTGGCCTACAAAGCGGCGCTGCAGAGAAGGACGAGAGCAGCTCGGGAGCTCTACGAGCAAAAAAGGAGGGAAGAACACCGGCTTCTCCGAAGGAAAAAGAAAGAGCATGAGAAGCGCGCGATTGAGGAAATAGAGAGGTGTTACTCCAGGAACAATGTTCGGAAGTTTTACCAAAAGGTAAAAAGAACGTGTCACGGGAACAAGACCCGAACAGAGACCTGTAGAGACGAACAAGGAAACCTTGTAGTGGAGTCACAGTCGGTGCTGACGACATGGAAAAATCATTTCTGCAGACTGTTAAACGGCGAAGACGACACATATTCCGCTGTCAGGCAGAATGAACCATTCAACCTGGGCGATGAAAGCCAAGACTTCCGTCCACCTGACCAAAATGAGGTAAGGATAGCAATATCTAAGCTGAAGTCCAACAAAGCTGCAGGACCGGACGGTTTATCGGCCGAGCTTATTAAGGCAGCGGGAGATGACTTGGTAGAGAGCATACACCAACTCGTTTCTAAAATTTGGTCAGAGGAAAGTATGCCTGATGAATGGAGCCTCAGCATTGTTTGCCCGATCCATAAGAAAGGAGACCCTCTAAACTGCGCCAACTATAGAGGCATCAGTCTCCTTAACATCTCTTACAAGATCCTGTCTGCCGTACTGTGTGAACGCCTGAAACCATGTGTCAACGAACTGATTGGACCCTATCAGTGCGGTTTCAGGCCCGGTAAGTCCACAACCGACCAAATATTCACACTATGACAGATCCTGGAGAAAACCCAAGAAGTCCAAATCGATACTCACCATCTATTTATCGATTTTAAAGCCGCATATGACAGCATTTATAGAGACGAGCTATACAGAGCCATGTCTAGTTTTGGCATCCCTGCCAAACTTGTCAGATTGTGCAGAATGACGATGGCGAACGCCCGCTGCTCCGTAAAGGTCGGAAACAATCTCACCGAGACCTTTGATGTCAAAAAAGGATTTAGACAAGGTGATGCGCTGTCATGTGACTTTTTCAACATCATTCTTGAGAAAATTGTGCGAAACTCGCAAGCCAACACTAGGGGCACAATTTTCCAAATGTCTGTGCAACTACTTGCATACGCTGACGACATCGACATCATTGGCAGAACACAACGAGCTGTCACTGGTGCTTTTGCAGGTATCAGCGCAGAAGCGGCAAAAATGGGTTTAGTGGTGAATGAGGGCAAAACAAAATATATGCTGTCAACAAGAAGGGACACACAACATCGAAGAATCGGACAGAACGTCACGATAGACAGCTATAACTTTGAGGTAGTTCGGGACTTTGTCTACCTCGGCTCCGCTATTAACTCTGAAAATGACATCACATCAGAAATCAAGCGAAGAATTACACTTGCCAACCGCTTTACTTTGGCCTAAGAAGGCAATTGATTAGTAAGGCCTTGTCGAGAAACACCAAGGAGACTCTATATAAGACCTTCATCATCCCAGTCCTGCTCTATGGCGCAGAATCATGGACGTTATCAAAGGCGGATGAAGATCTCCTTGGTCGCTTCGAACGCAAAATTCTTCGAGTGATTTTCGGTCCCGTTTACGTTGACGGGCTTTGGAGGAGGAGATTTAACGGCGAACTCTACGAGCTGTACAGCGACATCGAAATGGTCAGAAAAGTACGTATCAGTCGACTAAGATGGCTAGGACATGTAGAGCGAATGGACACCATCGCTCCGCCCCGAAGAGTCTTCGATTCCAACCCGGAGGGACAACGCAGTAGAGGAAGACCTCGCCTTAGGTGGCGCGCACAAGTGGAAGGGGACCTCAACCAACTTGGAGTGCGCAACTGGAGGCGGTTAGCCAAAGATCGTGCTAACTGGAGAGGCGTGTTGGTTGAGGCCCAGGTCCACCCCGGACTGTAGCGCCATCTAAGTAAGTAAGTAAGTACCTTGCCATGTATCCGATCTGCAATTTTATAGGTAGGTATTCCTTCTCTTTACGTTGTTATCCCATTTCCACATCTCCCTTGCCAAGCTAAAAGTACCCAACCACGCATAGCATCAATATATTTATGTGAAAAATACCTACCCCATCGTTGATTTCATTTTCCCTTGCACATTGAAAGCAATTATTATGCAATCAATAAAAAATGGATTCTTTGTCGATGATGCACCTACATTTCTCTCTTACTCTAACATTCATTTGAATGCAATTCTCAGCAACCAAAACCAAACATTCCCCATACGATCAATACATTCATACCAAGCATTATATGTATATCCCACCTAAGGTCCGCCTCCAGAATTGATTTCAAAAGTGAAATGGATGACGAAAAGTGGTTTTTCACCATGATTAGAGCTTCGCAAATCAAGAATAGATGGCGCTTTAAGTTCCACTTTATGTTCTACAATATGTCTAGAGGCCTCTTAAAGCATGTGCGGAGTCCAAGTAGTACTGTAGGCAGTGCTTGTGGCCAAGGAATTTGGGAGTTGCACATGAGGGCTGCTTTGAGTGAGCGGTGCCATCGCTCAATAATCCCATTAGCTTGTGGGTTGTATGCTGTCGTTCGGATGCGATTTGCGCCAATCATCCGTGTCAATGCTTTGAAAAGTGAACTCTCAAATTGAGCTCCTTGGTCTGTGGTTATGGTGAGCGGAGTACCAAACTGAACTATCCAATTAGCATGGAAGGCATCGCAAACGGTGTCGGCTGTCATGTCCATTAGGGGAACTGCTACTGGCCACCTGGAAAATCTGTCAATTATTGTTAAACAGTACCTGAGATTCTTCACTGTGGGTAGTTCGATGAGGTCCATATGTATGTGGTTAAATCGATTGTTAGGCACATCAATTTTGTTTGGAGTAAGTTGGGTATGTCGTTGGATTTTGCAACGCTGACAGGCTATGCAATTACGAGACCATTCAAGGGCGTCCTTTTTGATTCCAGGCCAAACATACTTCTGCCTAGTTGTCTCAGCTGTCTTGGTGAGGCCTTTTCAGCTTTTTGAGCAAATGCGTATGAAATCGGTTTGTGGTCAGTTTTAATGATAAACTGCCGACCATCGAGAATGTGACGGAAAAACTTGACTGCGGCGAAGATCGCTAATAGCTCTCTGTCATAAGTGCTGTAGTTGGTTTCCGTAGGACTGAGTTTTCTTGAGAAGAATCCAACAGGTCTCCAGATAGCGCCTTCAAGCTGCTCTAGGGTAGCACCAATTGCCGAAGCAGAAGCATCCGTCGAGAGTGAGAGTGGTAATGTTGGTGAAAGAAAAGCTGTTTGGGCTGCTGAAGCGACACTTTGTTTGCAATCTGATAAGGCTTTTTCGCTTTCAGCCGTCCAATTCACTTTACGTTTATCATTCTTTTTGGCATCCTTCAGGTACATGTTGAGTGGAGCCTGCAATTGAGCAGCGTTCGGAATGCACTTGCGGTAATAATTAATAACCCCCAAGTAGCGACGTAAATCAGTGATGGTCTCAGGCTTGGGATAGGAGAGAATTGCCTCAATCCGCTCAGATGGTGGTTGATATCCGTCTTTGTTGATGGTGTAGCCCAGATAGTTTAGTTGTTCTTTGCCGAATTCACATTTGCTAACATTGATATCGAGCTTATGTTTGCGAAGGATGATGAAAACTTGTTGTAAATGGGTTATGTGTTCCTCAAAAGAGTCAGACGCAATGATAAGGTCATCAATGAATATTCCAACGAAGTCTAGGTCTCTGAAAATGGTGTCCATGTGTCGCTGGAATGTTTGTGTTGCGTTTCGTAGACCTGGTGGCATGCCCAAGAACTCGAAGAGCCCGAACGGTGTTGTGATGGCAGTCTTCGACACGTCCTCTGCAGCCATTGGAATCTGGTGGTATGCATGCACCAAGTCAATAGTTGAGAATATTCTTTTACCATGTAGTCGCTGGAACAAGTCTTCGATGAAGGGAACTGGATATCGATCAGGAACGGTCTGGGCGTTTAAACGTCTGTAATCGCCAGTTGTTCGCCAGCCACCAAGCTTTTTGGGTACCATATGAATTGGACTGGCATATTGGCTGCTGGATGGTCGGATGACATTGTGATGCAGCAGAAAGTCGATGTCATCTTTGGCTTCTTTAAGTTTTTCTCCAGCTAATCGGCGCACGCGCTCTACAACGGGTGGTCCGGTGGTCACAATGTGATGAGATACAGCTATGGTGGTGTCAGCTGTTCGTGTTGACGGGGGCATGGTGATGTCAACAAAATCCTGTAGTAGCTTCGCAATTTGTGGGTGTAAGTTAGCAAGTGATTGCTGATCAACAGTGGATATATTATATTCCACGGTTGCAACAATGCTTCCGTTGGTAGACAGAGATGTGAGCGGGTCAACCAGGCGATGTTTTTTTAGGTCGATAAGTAACCCAAAATGCACAATGAAGTCAGCTCCTATTATTGGTGATTTGACATCAGCAATTATGAACGACCATTTAAATGCACGTCGTAGGCCCAAGTTGGCAGTTAGCACTACCTGTCCATATGTGTTGATGGTTGACGAGTTTGCAGCATACAGCTTGAAAGGTGTTGGTTGATGCGCCTGCTTGATTGATGTACGTGGTAGCACGGAGACAACAGAGCCGGAGTCGATCAGAAACTTCAGATGAGTAGCCTTGTCGTACAGATGCAGGCGGAATTCCTTATTTGAATTGATGCAGTTGAGATGAGTGCTGTCGCCAACCGCCTCTACGGGCGACAACCGGATTAGTTTTCCGACTTTTTGGAGTCTGGCTTGTAGTTGCAAGGCTGCAAACAGTGCTGAGCTTTGTCCCCGAAGCGTTGAAGGTAATGGCACACTGAGTTGGAGTCTCGCGTTCGAGATCGTGACCGAGATTGAGTTTGCTTGTTGTCACGTTGTTTGCTTGCCATCTCTCGAACTCGAATTGAAAGCTCGGCGATGGATCTCTCGACGCTTAGCAGTCGTTGCTCCAGGAGTTTAGAGTCACTGCATCCGTGAGGTTTACAACCATCACTGGAAGTGTTTGAAGTGGACATAACGTAGGAGCAGCTGGTATTGTTTTCCATGAGGCTGTCTGCGACATCTGCAAGTTGGTCGAGCGTGGCTTTCTGTACAACCTTGAGGATTTTGGAGACTGTTTCAGGGAGAAGACCCAACCATTTTGTTCGAAGAAGATCTTCCGTGGCCCTGGTACCGCCGAGAGTTCTCATCATCCTAAGGAGTTGAGAAGGTTTCTTGTCTCCTAGCTCCAATTCAGTAAGTAGCTTGTGCAGCTGGCGTTCAACTGATTCAGAAAATCGTTTAATGAGATTTTCTTTCAATTTAATGAATTTGTCCTTGTCTGGTGTACGAATGATGTCAGAAACTTCCTGAAGAACGTCTGAGTCAAGGGCTGCTACCACTGCGTAGTACTTACTGTTCTGTTCTGGATCTGTTTTCCAGAAGGGAGGAAGTTTGAAGTGGGCGAGTGAGACAATGTCGTCGTCGTTGTTAGCGTTTGCCAAAGGCATTTGGACGATTGCTGGTGGCTCATCAAGATCCCTTCGTTGGGGTGAATTTGAACGAGACATGTCTTAAAAATACTCACTTACGTTGCCCCAGACGTATCACGTCGGGGTCACCAATTGTAGCTTTGGTTGTGCGCTACTACACAAAAGTGTGAAACGTCAGTGGAACGATTGGCAAATGAAATTTAATTAACAAAATCCTGTGGCGACCAATTTATCATCAACATAATACTGACGACATGGGGCGCTTGAGGTGCTAAAGAGATTTTTAATGCATCTGGTCTCGGCGCAACAAATTCGGCAGATGCAATCTTATCCAATCTCATTCTGACCAGATACCAGACGTGTTCTCTAGTTTATATCTATTTTTGTGAATTTCCTTTTGTTAATGTTTAATGTTAATTTTAGAATAAACGAGTTTTGTTAATTAAATTTCATTTGCTAATCGTTCCACTGACGTTTCACACTTTTGTGTAGTAGCGCACAACCAAAGCTACAGGATGACTTGCCACCGGACGAGTTGCACCCGACCCGTCAGCGACATCTGCATCTTCATCAAACAACCTAAGTGTCCATGATCACTCATCTAGGACATCAACCCAAACAAAAAATCGTTCCTAAAAGTGTTACCGTCTGCCCTATTATTAAAGTAGTTACATACACCCAATACAAAACTAAAATTTAATATTTTGTCATATAATGCAGCTGCAATAAAAAATAAGAATATTTATGTAGATTTTTTTGAATATGTTAAAAATCATGATACTTTTTTTCTATGTGAAACTTTTTTAATGGCAAATCGTTACGATGATTTTAAGAATTATTTTAATGGATACGAATTGCAGTGGAGGTCTGCAGTACGAACTCACACCGTAGGAAGAGCTAGTGGGGGAATGCTTTTTGGCATAAAAAAACAGTTGACGTCGAACGTAAGCTTCGCGAGGAGAGAAGATAGGGACTTAGTCATAATTGAAATGAATGGGAAACAAATGGAGATTGTTCATGCATACATAAACTGCTGAAACTGGCAAGCAGATTATAGTGAAATGCTCGATTTCCTTCATATTACAGGATGTAAAAGTACGATGCTTATTGGCGATTTTAATGCTAGAGTTAGAAGAGAACAAGTAGCTCCTATTAACAAAGGAGAAGTTGTATGTTTTCCAAATATTGCCAGAAAGTCAAAGGATGAATCAATCGATACGAAAGGGAAACAACTAATAGAAACCTGTGAGTCGTTTGTCCTATGTCTATTCAACGGAAGAATAGCAAGCGATATAGAGGGCGAATTAACTTACGTAAAAGGAAACGGATGTTCTGTAATAGACTATGCACTGATAAACGGAGATTGGCACGACCTGATACAGGACATGCAGATAGCTAATCAGACATTCTCAGACCACATGCCTCTGGTTATTGATTGTACTTTATGTGCAAAAACCCCAATTGCGAGGGATTTATCGCTTCTCCCAAAACTTATTTGGAAAGATAGTTGGGGTAACGAGTACCGCAGGCAACTGGATGAATGTGTCACTATTCTGGAACCGGACTGGAATGATTTAATAAAGTACCATTACCTTAACTTAACTTAGAGAGAGACCTCAATTCGTCAAAACAGCAACGAAAAAAAGCTATGCTGTTCCTAAGAAGGAGAGTTTTATCAAAAAGTAGTCGGCATAGAGTAAACGTTCTAAACGATAGGATGATAATCAACGACAAGTGGTTTGCATGGAACAAAAACTATGAGTTAGTATGCGGGGAGCACAAAGGGGAAGCCGTTCTCAAAGATTTGTACAACAATGAGTTAGATTTGTAACTTGCCATTTCTTGAACAAACAAATAAACAAAAAAACTAGGAAATGTCTGTCGACGTAAATTAATAAAACTTGTAAAACGCAATACTAACTTAGATGTAAGAATAAATAATGATATACAGAATAATGAAGAATCAGATTAGCCTATAACTAACACACATGGTCTAGAACAGTGGTTCTTAACCTTCTAGTCAGGAGGGACCATTTGACGAAATTTCTGTCTTTTCATGGACCAACAACTATTGTATGCGTGCGTCTTCTATCTATAAATAAATCACGCATAGAATTGTTCAAAGCCAACAGAATTTTTGTTTTTTACGACAATTTTACATTATAGAGATAAGTATATTATTTAAATAAGATTTTTGATTTGATTGATGAGATGTCGGCACTGGCATCCAACCGATTTCGGTGCTTGTTTTTAATTATCAGAGGCGCCGAGACCGCTGCTTCCATAGATATGTCAATGAAAACAAAGTTAGGTGACGTATAGCAATTTCTTTAGGAAAAAAATTACCTTTTCTTCAGAATTAATTCCTGTCTAGGAAGTGTTTTATCAGTTAATGTTGTGTTGCATTTCAATCACTTTTCCTTGAATTCTTTCATGTAACTCAGAAACGTTTACAATGAAAGGATTGCGGATCAGTTTCTGTATAATAGAGTTATACACGCGAAAGAAAAACTGAACAAAAAGCCAAAACCAATGTATAGAATTATTCGCAAAAGAATCAAGTAAGAAAAAACCACGAGCCAATGTAGAAAAAATCAAGAGCCAATCTGAACAGTATGACGGTTTATTCCAAACTAAAAATGCAATTCATAATTTACAAAAAATAGAACGGTGATGCCCATTCTGTGTGTGCGTGTGTAGGTGCAGTGTTGCATCGCTTCAAATTAATACGGTGGTGTTGTCTGCCAGAGTGCCAGCTGTGTTTCTCTTATACATTTACTGCCCGGCTGGGCCGGTAGGTTCAGGACCAATGCTGAATAGCCGACACACCTTCTGTGCCGGTCGCGTTGTGCTTCTCAATTTGTCATCCTCCAAGCAATATTGGACAGTGACGTTGCGAACAAGACCGTCGCTGCCCGGATGAACAGCAGTGATGCGTGCCAGTCGCCATTTGGTTGGCGGTAAGTTTTCGTGACGAAGTACGACGACGTCATCCACTTGCAGATTTTCGGATGGTCGACGCCACTTAGTGCGCTGCTGCAGCGAAGCCAAGTATTCATCGTGCTAACGATGCCAAAACGATTGATGCATTTGTCGTAAAAGTTGCCAATGTTTGAGGCGATTTGTAGGAGCCTCTGGTATGGTAGGTTCAGGTAATGCCACAAGTGAACGACCGATCAAGAAATCAGATGGTGATAATGCCAAACGGTCCTCCACGCCATCACGTACTGCAACCAACGGTCGCGAATTCATGGAAGCCTCGATTCGCACAAGCAATGTATGTAGTTGATCGAAGTATAGCGTCTGGCCACCAACGACGCGCAATAAATGCCTCTTTGCTGACTTAACGGCGGCTTCCCATAGCCCACCTTGATGTGGAGCCGCTGCTGAGATGAAATGCCATTGAGTTTGTTGATTCGCCAATTGCTGTAGTGTATGTTCACTGTGCCATTCGACCAAGTCGGTTTGAAGAAGTTTGTTCGCTCTTTTGAACTGGGTGCCATTGTCGCTGTAAAGGTGGCTGCATGGGCCCCTTCGACCCACGAAGCGTGCAAAAACGTTAAGGAATGCTCGAGCTGATAAATCTTCTGCCAGCTCGATGTGGACAGCCTTAGTTGCCATGCAGACGAAAATGGTCACATATGTTTTCTTCGTCGTACGTGTCCGCTGTGCCCCAATTCGAATGTTGAAGGGACCACAGTAGTCAATGCCAGATGATGAAAAGGGCGGGGATGCCACAACCCGCGCCGCCGGTAATGCTGCCATTTGTTGATGAGCCATTCGTTGAGTGTGTCGTCGACATATAACACATTCATGTATGCACTGTTTGGCAAGTGCACGACCACTGATGATCCAATATCGATGCAAGTATTTGCAGCATGAGTGCAGCCTGAGCGTGGGAGTTGGTGAGGTGAATATCACGTACGATGAGGCGCGATAGGGTGCTCTCTTTTGCCATGAAGATTGGATGCCTTTGATCCGACGATAGCTCCGCGTTACGTAATCTACCGCCGACTCGCAATATGCCTTCTGAATCCAGGTATGGAGCCAAAGATGCCAACTTGCTTGTTACTGCCACCTGCTGAGAGTGAGTTATTTGTTGAATTTCATTGGAAAAGTACCTGTCTTGTTCCGCTCGAAGATGCCATTTCAACGCCATAGCCATTTCATCACAGTCTACCAGGGTGTGATGCCAATATTGTCGTCGAGTTGGATTGCCACGAAGCACATACGCAGTTGTGCGCATGAGGCTGCCAATTGAAGAGAAGCGTTCGACTAAATCGATGATGATGACTTCGTCGCCAATGCGATATCTCGTTTGTATGATAAGCGGTGCTGAAGTTCACGCAATATGAGCCTTGATAGATTTCGATTCCACTGCCATTGCAACTGTGTCTGTCTCTGAAGGGGATGGTATATCCGTTGCCATGTTGTTTTGCATTAGTTCGGTCGGCCCATGCCACCATAACGGGTGACCAACTAAAGATTCCGCTGAAATCCCTCGACTCGCACAGTCAGCTGGATTTAGATGACCGGGGACATGCCGCCAATCAGCCACATTAGTATGTTGCTGTATGTAGCCAACTCTATTTGCAACATAGGGTTTGAGCGTCGAAGCTGCTTTACGTAGCCAACAATGTACAATTGTCGAGTCGGTATGTAGCGTGCAGGGTGCATGCTCCAAGTCCAATGCATGTTTGATACTGCCAATTGTTTCTGCCAAAAGTCGTGCTGCGCACAACTCCAATCGTAGTATTGTTGTCGTTGAATTGCCTTGTTGATCGACTCGAGATGGTGCCACACGTGTTTTCGCAGTAACGAGTGCTGAGGTGAAGTCGCCATTGGGGCTGGTCGTGCAGACGTACACGACAGCCGCATATGCCTTGATGCTGGCATCGCAAAAGCCATGTAAATGCACTGTGACCGACGCTCGCATCTGCAAACACCGTGGAATTCGTAGTTGTTGCAAGCATTGCAGAAAATCGATATCGATAATGCGATAATCCATCCATTCTTGCACCAATTCCGTTGATAGTGGTGCGTCCCATGCCAAGCCAGTACGCCATAAAGTCTGAATAAAGATCTTCGCCACGATAATAACGGGTGCCAGCATATTTGTTGGATCGTACAATCTCGCAGTATCGCCCAACACCTGTCGTTTGGTTGTAGATGCCATTTCGCCAATGTTGATTCGATAGAACAACTCATCCGTTGTTGGATTCCAATGTAAGCCAAGTACTGTCACTTCTGGAGATTTCAATTCGATGTCCAATGCGGTCCCCAGATTGCCTGTGATTCCAGCCAGTGCCAATATGTCGTTAGACTGCCATTTGCGAAGATGAAAGTGACCTTGCTGCAATACTGTATCGACGACATTAGCCAATTGAATCGCCTGTTGAGTGGTTTCGACACTCGTCAAATAATCGTCGACGTAGAAGTCACGCAAAATGCTTGTGAGAGCGGTCGCTGCTCGGTTCTCGTTTGCCAATATGTTACCGTTGTCCCGGCCGCACTGCTGCATTGCTCGCACAGCGTTGTAGGGGCCTGATGCCATGCCATATGTGACGGTTGTCAGTTGGTACGTGCGAATCGGTTCCATAGTTGATTCGCGCCACAAAATTTGCTGCCAGCGTTGGTGTCGTTCGCTGATTCGAACCTGCCGAAACATCTTCTCTATGTCTGCCTATAGAGCCACTGCAAAGCGTCGAAAGCGAAAGATAATTGTGGTGAGCAATTCCTGTATGAGAGGGCCACTCAATTGTGTATCATTTAACGAAACGCCATTTGATGTCTTCGCTGAAGCATTGAAAACAACTCGGAATTTTGCCAATACAGGATGATGTGGTATAATGTATCTTTGGGATGTTTCGGATGAGACATTCCGAATCTGCCTCATATGTCCTAAAGCCATGTACTCTTGTATGAATGCCACGTATTTTGCCTTGAGCTCCGGATCGTTCCAATCTACGCTCCAACTGGTAAAATTGACGTAGTGCCAGTGAATGAGAGTTGCCAAGTGTCGGTGCGTCCGGACGAAAAGGTATCTGGACGACGTAGCGGCCATCAGAATCGCGTCGATGTGTAGCCATGAATATACTCTCGCATATATCGTTGTCTGCAACTGTTGCCTTGCTGTCTGCGTCGACTTCGAATATACGTGCCAATGTCAATTCAAGACGTTCGTCGCCATCGTGAATGTTGCCATGGATTGTGTGTAATGAGCGAGTTGTTGCCGCAAATGAAGTGTCAACTGTCGCTGGCCCAAATACCACCCATCCCAGCGAAGTTGATTGTGCAAATGGTTCAGTCACTGAACCGCGTACTATGCCTTCTTGTATAATGTTACCCCACACGTCAGCGCCAATAAGAGCATCTATTCGAGCCGTTCTGCCAAACGACGGATCTGTCAAAGCCAATGATCGCAAATGTTCCCAGCACGATGGTGCAATATCAGCCACTGGGGTAGGTGTAGTGATTGTAGGAAGCAAATAGAAATCCACATCGATGTCAAATATGCCGTCGCATAATGCCAAATTGAGTGTAACTCGGCCACGTGTGTGTGTTATAGAAGACCCAACACCTTCCACTTGAATTGTACAGGGTTTCCTGCAATGAGCCAATTGATTAAAGAAACGTAATTTCATAAAGCTGACCTGACTGCCCGGGTTGCAAATGATTCGGCAACGATGTGTAGAGCCAAAGCCATCCTTGATGTGAACGATTGCAGTCGCCAATAAAACCAATCGCTCGCCAATTACCACAAACGTCTTGTGCGTCGTCGGTAGTCATGCTGTATAGTTTTGTGGTGGTTGAGATGTTGATGCTGTAGGTGCTAGCGCAGCTGTCGATGTCGATGGAGTTGTTGGTGCGGCGCCAGATGAGTTACCGCGACACAACAGTGTATGATGCCTGCCTTGACAATTTCGACACTTGCCACCTGGACAGACCTTGGTTGCATGTCCCGGCCTCAAGCAGTTGAAGCATAAGTTAGAGCTCCGCAATTTGTTAAATCGTTCAGCCACAGATTGCACGAGCAATTTAGGACAGCCACTGATGCGATGTATACTGCTGTCGCAAAATTCACAGTTGCCAGGAGAAGTCGCTGCCAACTTTGACTTCACCAACCGTGGTGCATTCATCAAACGCCGCTGTGATGAGCCAATTGAGGTGCCATTGTCTGAAGAGCCAGGCCAGTGGATAACGTCCAGAGATAGACTTTGTGCTCGCTTTTCGACGAATTCCAGCAAATCGTCCAATTTGGGAATATCCTTTTGGCTTGTGTGCATACCCCATGCATGTTGTGTTACTTGGGGTAATTTGGACGTAACGATTGGTACGGATAATGCATCCCATTGATCAACGGGCAATTCCATTACACGCAATGCGCGCAGCGATTCGCGCACGGTGTCCACCACAGTCAAGAGTCCAGTGCCAGTTTCGATGGTAACTGGCTTGATGCCAACGAAGCGTGAGACGTGTAATTCAGCCAATTGTTTTTTGTTGTCGTACCGCCTTACCAATTCAACCCAAGTAGCCTGATACCCGCCAGTGTATAAATTGCCAACAAGCGTTTCAAGTGAGTCGCCAACCAATGACTCACGCAATTTTTGTAACTTGTAATATTCGAGAATGCCTGGTTTATCAATAAGTGTTTGTATTGCGTCCTTGAACGCCAGCCAGTTACGAAGGGAGCCATCGAATTTTGGCACCGTAACCGGATCCAACTTTAGATTGATGTCGGCAGATCGCAGTTCTGTCGAAGCCTCCTGTACCAATGGCTCAGCCTTAGGAACCATCATTCTATTAAGCTTTGCCACTGATGGGTTGTATAGATCTTCCACCTCGATCCATAGCAGATTATGCGCCTCCAGTTCGTTGTCAGCGACTGCCTTGCCCACCAGTACATCGTGCGCTGCAGTGAAGCGTTCAAAGTGTAAAGCTAAACTGGCCAATTCTTGTGCACATACGTGTGAATCGCCAGTAAATCCCTCAGCCATAATTGCAGCGGTCATACGGCGCAATATGTTTGCCTCAGACGTGCGTCGATTTAATTCCGCCATTATGTATGCTTATTCTCCAGTATAGTACCAGCCAATGTCGAAGAAGTGCCAAAAGATAAGCCACAGAGCAAGAAATCGAAAATGTACGCCAATGCCAAAGATTATCAATTATTGAAAATGCCAGCTAATGTCCACAGAGTAGTAAATACGCCAATGCCAGAGAGTGCCAAATGTTGAAAATGCCAATGTCCACAGAATAGCAAATGATAAGCCACAGAGTAACAAAAATGTACGCCAATGCCAGAGAGTATCAGTTATTAAAAATGCCAGCTAATGTTCACAGAATAGTAAATACGCCAATGCCAGAGAGTACCAATGTTCAAATGCCAGCCAAAATCCACAGAGTAGTAAATGTACGGCAATGCCAAAGAGCACCAAATGCCCAATGCCAGCCAATGTCCACATAAAACCAAAATGGAAGCCACTTATCCGATGCTGAACAAATTCCACGATCTCCACCGACTCCTCTCAACACGTGATCGAAATCGAATGTTTCAGAGCACCCGCCGAACCAAGCCACTGGTTAATGCAATGGGAAGCCACACTAAAGCAAATAATTTTATGCAAAAAGAACTGTTTTCAGGGCCAAATGAATTTAATTCCTCACAGGAGGCACCAAAAAATGTATAATAGAGTTATACACGCGAAAGAAAAACTGAACAAAAAGCCAAAACCAATGTATAGAATTATTCGCAAAAGAATCAAGTAAGAAAAAACCACGAGCCAATGTAGAAAAAATCAAGAGCCAATCTGAACAGTATGACGGTTTATTCCAAACTAAAAATGCAATTCATAATTTACAAAAAATAGAACGGTGATGCCCATTCTGTGTGTGCGTGTGTAGGTGCAGTGTTGCATCGCTTCAAATTAATACGGTGGTGTTGTCTGCCAGAGTGCCAGCTGTGTTTCTCTTATACAGTTTCCGAATATTGTTGTCCTCGCAGTTTGGAAAAAAGCAAGTGAATTCACTTTTTAAGTTTTTCAAACGGAGTGCAAAATTATCTGTATAGGTAGGTATCAGAGATTAAAATGAGTATGTTCGAACGTGTTCGAACAATCCATCGATTTTCATAGTATTCGTTTGAAATTGATCGTTTTCCTTTTCTACTCACGAATCAATTGACTCGTAATCTACAACAACCCCCGAGCCCCGAGTATGGCTGTTCAACATGATCAAACTCATAAACATGATCGAACCCGTACACTCGCTTGCAAGATGATGCATTGGCTTACGAGCAGGTAGTGATTTGTTCGAGTACTCGTAAACAGGTCAACTGTTTGTAAGCATTTTCCAATGCTCGCGATCATTTACCAAAGATCGAACCAACAAAGGGTTGGAAATGAGAATGCGTGTTGTTTTTGTTTTATATTTTTAATTTTGGGAAACAAAAGAAAAAAGACCCACAGAGGATTAGAAATGATAATGCGTGTCGTTTTTGTTCTTTTTTCTTAATTTTGGGAAAAAGATAGGCGGGCGTATCGTGTATGCTGTGCTTATGCAATATGCATGTAAATAAACTTATAGGCGACTTTTTGATTAGTATGTTTGCAAATATACAGTCAGTCAAAAAAGTCTCCGTACACTGAATACTTACGGAAAAATAATTCAAATGCTTACTTTAATTATGAATATAATATTATGCTGAAATTTGGTACAAGTATACTTCCGGTTTTAACAAATAAATATTTAAACTATTTTATAACCAATAATTCATTTATTAAAGTAAAAAAACAAAACAAAACTAAAAATTACTTCATAATCGAGCTCAAAAAGTCTCCGTACACATTCGATTATATGCCAAAATTGAACGAAATTTGATGAATATATTCAGACTAAAATTTCGTAGGGAAACATTAGGCCCCAATAATTGCTGCATATGTCGATGTATTCAATTCACCAAGTTTAAAGTAGTCCTGGAGTCCATTTTGTCCCATTCATCCTTTAACTTATCTATGAGCGTTTTTTTGCTCTTAATATTGTGTTTCCAAATTCTGAATTACTCAATTGGCCTAAGATCTCCCGATTGGGGCGGGTTATGCAACTGTTTTGGCGCTCGGAACAATGACCACACTTAAACAATGTGGGCTGTGGGGAGCGTACAGCGATAGTTCAAATCAGTTTGCCGTTTATTGTAAGTATCTTTGATGTCTTTTTTCACATTCGTGTTTATTCTGGCTGTGTCTGTGTCTGGCTTAAGTTGTGTTTTTAATTCATTAGTTATTTAATTGTTTTTCGCTAAAACGCCAGCACGCAGTTTGAATTTTGTATACTTAACAAAAATTGCAGCTGTTTTGTCTAAAATGTAAGCACACAATTAAACGTTTCCTTTACGGAAATTGCAAAAATAGTTTGACTAATTTTTGGACTCAAATTCAACTAAGAAGAAAAAGAAGTTAAAAAAATATGTTATTAGCATTTTTAGGCAATTCAGCCTATTAGTTAGGTCGTATACAAATGGCCTTAGTTTTAATTAGAAATATGCTTGTCTAATAACATCCATACAAAAAACTTTACCTAATGCGGTTAAGGCAATATTACACCGTATTTTTCTCTGAGTGTGTAATAAATTACGAGCAAGCATTTTGTATATAGGTAAAGGATTGTTCGTTTTATTACACATCCACCAATTTGGTTCATAAAATTGACCTTTCTTTGTCACAATCATTTTATGTTCATTCACAAGCTCGCCGTCATAAAATTGACAATTTTTTGCTTGAATCATTATCAGTTCATTTAGGAATTTCCCTGCCAGGCGCATTGAAGAAAAGTCTGAATACCCACAGGTAAAGAATTGTTTTTTTTTACACGAAAAGCCAATAAAAGATCAAAACTCTTGCAGCAATATTGCCTTAAAAGTAGTTTACGGGTTTTTTGTATTAATTATGACCTGTGAAGGTATTCCGAAAGAAATACATTTAGGTCAAAAACACCCCTAAAAAGGAACGTGTTAATGACAAAAAGATTCTAAGGACCTCCTGCTTTCAAAACAAACGTCATAAAAATCCTTGTAAGTAGTTTTCAGCTGTGTGTGAGATGTGCCCGCAAAGGTTGAATCCTACAGTCCTGTTACAATAAAGATTCCACTGCCAGCCACATTATCTCCATGTCCATACACAATCTACATTTACATAAATACTCGCAAACAACTCAAATGTTTGCAAACGATAAATTTTTTCCCCGGTGTTTGCATGTTATCATACCCATTATACTCAAACTCGTTTGTATTCAAACTCGTAAGTATTCATACTCATATGAGCTCGTTCGATGTGTGCTTCGATTCACGATGTTCACGATTCATCAAACTCACAAACAGAAACTACCCGTGAGTGTGCAGTGGTGTGTGGACTCTGTTCGTTTGAGCTCGTTTTTTTAGAACGAGTACTCGATGTTTGTACGATCAGCTCGACTCGTTTTAATCTCTGGTAGGTATCTCCTTTAATTTCACACAGTCAGCACAAATTATTGTATTCAGGGTATCAAACGCCGAAAAATTTCCTCTTGAGACTTTATTGATCCATCATAGCTTAACTTTAGCGATAAATACACTGATTTTATCTTTATATGAAAATATATTGCTAATGCTTTCAACTTAGAATTTCCCGACCCTTACTTGCGGTTGAAGCAAGGTCCAATTTATTTAGTTGTGCGAAATTATCGAACCAATAAGCAAAACGTATTTGAAATTTTGACTCACAGAACTGAACCCTCAACCCTTTGTTCTTGTCAATGTCAGTTATAAATGTTTGTACTTCCTCTCTCAGTTCGTACAACGGTTGTGAAATCGTGTTTGAAAATTTTTAGACTGCCACGATTTGAAACCACGCCAACAGTTTGAGAAGTCTATTGACGATGACTTGCTTCAGCCTATTCGCGATTGCTCAGAAGTATATGCCACTCACCGAGAAAATTGTGAAGATTAACCGTTAACGGTTGGTGGCTATGTTTTTAGTACCATCTATATTGCAGCTAAGAACTTATTTTTTTTCATTTCAGAGCTTCGCATTTTTAATAGTACCTATATTCTTTTTGTCGGTGGCTATACTGGATCCATGTGGAGTAATGACAACGATTTACGCAATGAAATGGTCTATAATAGGCGTCGAAACCGCTTTGAAGTTTATTGCAGTGTCTGCATTTTGAACCAGAAATGCATTCTCCGCAAAATCTAAATTACCTATACATTATGGAAGTTACACCGTATAACTGACAAGAGACGTTGTAATGGAGACTAGTTTGATTGTACGAACTGCTTGCGCAAAGTGCGATATAGGCCTTTGCTTGAAATGTTTCAAACCATAACATACTGCAGATTTGTAATTGGATATCATTCCTTTTAAAACTCCCTGCAAGCTTAAAAAATCTATTTGGAATGAAATTAAAAAACAGTAAATAAAATAAGGAAATTACTTTTTATTCAATAGTTTTTAGAACGAAAAATTATATTTTCTATGTGGGTACAGACCTGTACCCTATATGCCTCCTGGGGTTGCAACAGGATATATTGGGAGAACAAGGACCTCTACGAACAATTTATTGGTGCAGTTTTTCTATTTTTGTTCTAGAAAAAGCGCACCAAACATTTCTTTTAAATAATTAAAAAAAAAATAACGTTTGGGTGATTCGGGTTTTAATATTTAGTGTTCGCTTATAATTACCAGAGATTTTTTTTCGCAACTTCAACGTTAGGTACTTATTGCTAAGTTTCCCGCTTAAACCTGTATGTATTTATTTTGTTCTTTGCAACTGTTGGGCGGTATTGCCTGGGATTCGAACACGTAACCTTCCACTCAACAAGCGTGTGCCACACTGCAACGGCCCGCCACCCATGGCCATGATATATAATACATATTATGTACCTACCCACATAAAATGAAAAAAACCTCTCGCTCAGATTTACACTATATAGCTACATATCTACCTATTATTCCTTTCACACACAGTCCTTACACCAAAGATCGATTGCTAGTTTCTAACTTTAACCTCACTTATTAATGCTACATTTTTTCTTTAGTAGATAAATTTGTATTATTTTTTTAGTTTTAGAAAATCCGGAGAATGTACAAAATTATGAAGATGTGTTCGGTATTCATGGTGATGAAAATACGTTTGGTCAAATCGTAGCTAAAAAAGACCTTAAGGGTTATTACGGCATTTGGGAAATTGAAATAAGAGCCTTCGACCATGGAGATCCGGTTTTATGGAACACTTCAACTTATGAGATAAATATACGACCGTATAACTTTAATGCACCGGAAATCATATTCCCGATTCAGGATAAGCCCTTGCGTCTTTGGTATGGTGTTCAGTATAACAGCAATTATACCTTTTACAGACATTTTTCATTAGCATGGTACAGGAACCAGGACAACCGTTGCTTAATGCAGACTGTACATCACAGCTAAAAGCTTTTCAAGCATTTGATCCAGACGGTGGTATATTCGGCGACGTAAATTTCACGCTCAGCAGTGATAGTAAGAAGATTGTATTTCGAAATAATTACTAAAAAAATGATTTGCTCTTTACTTTTAAGGTGGGGATGACCAATATTTTACAATACTGAAAGAACATCGAAGTAAATCCCATCTTCGTTTAAAAGTTCCTACCAGCGCAGGAGTTTATAATGTATAAAAGCACATTTACAATTATTGTTTTAAACATTGACTTTTAGTAATTATTCTATTGAATTTATTTTCTCAAGCTCAATGTTGCTGCCATTGATGGTGATGGGAAGATTTCAAACCAAGGAGTTAGACATCTCCGAGTTGTTTTCATTGACGTTCAAGGAAGTCCAATCTTTACAATCAGTAAATTCAAAACAAACTTTACAGGTACGTATTGACACAATTGCCCATCATCATCAGTTGTATGCATAACGTACTACAATACAAGCGGTGGCGATGATTGACACGTACACTAAGTTAGTGTGCGTGCGTGGCCGTAGGCATTTTGAAGTTTGTATGGCGGCCGTAGGGGTTTGCTTTGGTTTTATGGTTTTATGAGCTTAAATTTCAAAACGACAATTGAATTTCTCACGGTGTTAGTTTAAACAAATAACTACATATCGTCGTACGAGAATAACAAGGTCGTATGTCGAAAAAATTCAAAATTGACATTTTAATGCAAAATTGTTCAAATTTTTTTTTAGAAGCATTTGCTACTTTCTACAAGAAAGCAGCACATATGATAGAGGAAAAAAAGCCATAAAATCAAAAGCATATTCACCAATTCTTTAGATCAAAGTCGTATGTTCATACTAAATGTATGTGGCTGTTTGTAGGTTTTTACTTTTAACTCAAAGTCGTATGTTCAATATTACACTAGAAATTCATATTTTCGAAAAAAAATTTAGCAACAAAGTCGTATGTAGATTTTTTAAAGTCGTTTTCTGAGTTTGTTGGCAATATTTAATATTAATTGTTATTTTATTTATTACTTACTTACTTACTTAGATGGCGCTACAGTCCGGGGTGGACCTGGGCCTCAACCAACACGCCTCTCCAGTTAGCACGATCTTTGGCTAACCGCCTCCAGTTGCGCACTCCAAGTTGGTTGAGGTCCCCTTCCACTTGTGCGCGCCACCTAAGGCGAGGTCTTCCTCTACTGCGTTGTCCCTCCGGGTTGGAATCGAAGACTCTTCGGGCCGGAGCGTTGGTGTCCATTCGCTCTACATGTCCTAGCCATCTTAGTCGACTGATACGTACTTTTCTGACCAGGTCGATGTCGCTGTACAGCTCGTAGAGTTCGCCGTTAAATCTCCTCCTCCAAAGCCCGTCAACGCAAACGGGACCGAAAATCACTCGAAGAATTTTGCGTTCGAAGCGACCAAGGAGATCTTCATCCGCCTTTGATAACGTCCATGATTCTGCGCCATAGAGCAGGACTGGGATGATGAGGGTCTTATATAGAGTCTCCTTGGTGTTTCTCGACAAGGCCTTACTAATCAATTGCCTTCTTAGGCCAAAGTAACAGCGGTTGGCAAGTATAATTCTTCGCTTGATTTCTGATGTGATGTCATTTTCAGAGTTAATAGCGGAGCCGAGGTAGACAAAGTCCCGAACTACCTCAAAGTTATAGCTGTCTATCGTGACGTTCTGTCCGATTCGTCGATGTTGTGTGTCCCTTCTTGTTGACAGCATATATTTTGTTTTGCCCTCATTCACCACTAAACCCATTTTCGCCGCTTCTGTGCTAATACCTGCAAACGCACCCGTGACAGCTCGCTGTGTTCTGCCAATGATGTCGATGTCGTCAGCGTATGCAAGTAGTTGCACAGACTTTTGGAAAATTGTGCCCCTGGTGTTGACTTGCGAGTTTCGCACAATTTTCTCAAGAATGATGTTGAAAAAGTCACATGACAGCGCATCACCTTGTCTAAATCCTTTTTTGACATCAAAGGTCTCGGTGAGATTGTTTCCGACCTTTACGGAGCAGCGAGCGTTCTCCATCGTCATTCTGCACAATCTGACAAGTTTGGCAGGGATGCCAAAACTAGACATGGCTCTGTATAGCTCGTCTCTATAAATGCTGTCATATGCGGCTTTAAAATCGATAAATAGATGGTGAGTATCGATTTGGACTTCTTGGGTTTTCTCCAGGATCTGTCGTAGTGTGAATATTTGGTCGGTTGTGGACTTACCGGGCCTAAAACCGCACTGATAGGGTCCAATCAGTTCGTTGACAAATGGTTTCAGGCGCTCACACAGTACGGCAGACAGGATCTTGTAAGCGATGTTAAGGAGACTGATGCCTCTATAGTTGGCGCAGTTTAGAGGGTCTCCTTTCTTATGGATCGGGCAAACAATGCTGAGGCTCCATTCATCAGGCATACTTTCCTCTGACCAAATTTTAGAAACGAGTTGGTGTATGCTCTCTACCAAGTCATCTCCCACTGCCTTAAAAAGTTCTGC
Organism: Cheilosia scutellata; assembly: GCA_955612985.1. Classification (NCBI taxonomy): domain Eukaryota; kingdom Metazoa; phylum Arthropoda; class Insecta; order Diptera; family Syrphidae; genus Cheilosia; species Cheilosia scutellata. The sequence continues at coordinate 79,798,236 of OY015312.1, read as the reverse complement.
AGATAAACCGTCCGGTCCTGCAGCTTTGTTTGACTTCAGTTTGGATATTGCTATCCTTACCTCATTTTGGTCAGGTGGACGGAATTCTTGGCTTTCATCGCCCAGGTTGAATGGTTCATTCTGCCTGACAGCGGAATATGTGTCGTCTTCGCCGTTTAACAGTCTGCAGAAATGGTTTTTCCATGTCCTCAGCACCGACTGTGACTCCACTACAAGGTTTCCTTGTTCGTTTCTACAGGTCTCTGTTCGGGTCTTGTTCCCGTGACACGTTCTTTTTACCTTTTGGTAAAACTTCCGAACATTGTTCACCTCTCTATTTCCTCAATCGCGCGCTTCTCATGCTCTTTCTTTTTCCTTCGGAGAAGCCGGTGTTCTTCCCTCCTTTTTTGCTCGTAGAGCTCCCGAGCTGCTCTCGTCCTTCTCTGCAGCGCCGCTTTGTAGGCCAGTTGCTTCGCTGCATGTGCTTGCCGGCACTCTTCATCAAACCAAGGGTTTCGTGGTGGTGGTCGGGTGAAACCGAGCACATCAGTTGCGGATTTTCTGACGGCTTCTTGGCATCGATGCCACTGGTCTTCAGCACTTGATGAAGGCTGCAAAGGACTTCTCGAGAGGTTGAGGGAGACGCGATCGGCAAAAGTTCTGGCGGTTTGTTGCGTTTGTAGCCGTTCAACGTTGAATCTCCTCACAGTATTTCCTCGTTGTTGTGGTGTCTGGGATATCCGCATACGCGGCTACAACAAGGTAGTGATCCGAGTCTATGTTGGCCGCTCGGAAAGTTCGAACATCTAGAATACTGGAGGAGTGCCTTGCGTCGATCGCAACATGGTCAATTTGATTGACGGTTTGTTGGTCTGGTGACCGCCATGTCCCTTTGTGAATGTTGAGGTGAGGAAACCGTGTACTAGCTATAGTAACATTACGTCCCGCAGCAAAGTCAATTAGCCTAAGTCCGTTTCCAGACGTGGTGTCGTGTAGGCTGTGCTTTCCGATTGTGCTACCAAAGATGTCCTCCCTTCCTATTTTGGCGTTAAAATCACCTAAGACGATTTTAACGTCGTACTTAGGACATTGCTCATATGTTTTGTCGAGGAGCTCATAGAAACATTCTTTGGTAGCATCGTCTTTATCTTCTGTGGGGGCGTGAGCGCATATCAGGCTGATGTTGGCGAATTTAGCCTTGATGCGGATAGTTGTAAGGCGTTCACTAACGTGTCGAAAGCTCAAGACTTCTTGCCTAAGTCTGCCGCTTACAGCGAATCCGCATCCGAATAGGCGCTGCTTCTGTTCTCTGTAGCAATCACCGTAGTAGATGTCACAGTTTTCCATCCTTCTTTTGCCGGGCCCATCCCACCGTACTTCCTGGATGGCGGTGATATCTGCATTGTAGCAGTCTAGGGCCTCCGCTAATTGTTCGGCTGCACGCGGTCTGTTCAGTGTTCGAACATTCCACGTGCAGATCCGAAAGTCATTGTCCTTTTTTCGTTTTGCAGGATCGTCAACAGTAAATCCATCCATATCCGAGGCTTTTGGTTGCTTCGTAACCGGTGCTGTTTTCCGTGGTTGGGTAGTTAACCCCACGCACAACCCCCAACCTGGAGGGCCAGGCCATTTCTGTGACCCCTTGGACAAAAGGAGCCGGATATTCCGGAGTCAGTAACCCGCTTCGGGGATTTGAGTGCTGCCGTTGGCCCATTAAGGGCTCTTCCGCCACCATCTCTATTTCAACACCCTGACTAGTATTGAAAAATCCTTAATGACCTCAGCTCCAAATACGTCGAAGTAGCTCATTAAGGTATCTGCCATGCCGACTGTTGACGTCACCGTTGATTCAATCGCGTGAATTCTTCCGCCGTACGTCCTCTTTCTGAGGGGCTCATGTTAGACTTCTGAGACTCGAACAGACAGTCAGTTCCGACAGAGCATTATAGTGTTGCTATTTTCTTCGTGTTCAACACTCGCGCTTATAAGTTTAGCAAGCCAAGCTCAGGTGGGCGAGGCCAGTACCCGGTGGTTACCACGCGGAGGTAAAATAAGCACAATTGATGTGTATGAAAAAGTTGCAACAGCTGGGCACCGCCAAGTTGATGCCAATCAGCGCCTACCCGATTCAGCGCCTACCCGATTCATACACACCCAACCACCTATTATTTTATTTATACTCTATTTTATGTCATGAACACGTCTAGCAATTAGTCTAAGAACTAAATCAACTACAACAGCAAAAAAAAAGTGTGATATTTTGTTTTCGCTGTATCTCGAAAGTATGTTTTTTCACATGCGACCTTGTTATTCTCACACGACGATATGTATTTATAAAACACAACTGATATCACAATTATTATTTCTGAATTTATACATTTTGGCACATGTTACAATAACTGCAGTAACACGAGTCTAAACAGAATAGGCTTAGGCTCTAACCGACTGTTGTTTTTAGCTGTTCGAAAAAAAAATTTTGCTGAAAATAAACTAAACTTCACTAAATGTAATAGGTATTAAATGCAACTACGTTTATCCAATTAATTACCCTTGACGATACACCTTTTGGAGTTCGAATTTCTCCAAAATCGCTTCTAGGTGCTCACTTTGGCCGTAAAAGGAGATTTGTTTCAAAATGTCAGCTTCCTCGTTCTTACTGTTTGGTCGGCGAGTTGATCATCAATCAGTCAGGAAAAACTGTATTTTATGAAATATAGCTGCATTGCACAGATTCGACACAATTCACGGAAACTGTCGACAATTTATGTGGAAACATTTTTGTCGGGTTTTTGTTTGATATTATTGTGAAAGAGAACAAGAACTTTGTTTACAAACACATCGGTTGGTAATATTATTTGATAAATCATCTGAAAAATCATATTTTCACACAATTTTCAATGAAATATTATATTTGGCACTGGATTTGTTAGGTTTAGTAAACATTAAATTCACTTTTTATAAACTAAATATGTATTGGATTTAAACTTCGAAATAAGGTATTTGAACAAAGAAAACATACGCGACGCGAACATTTTGCATTCAAAATCAAACGATTCAAACTAAACGACAGCCTATTACCAATACATTCACATTTCAGCGTCACCGCTTGTATTGTAGTACGTTATGGTTGTGTGCCATAGTTTTCAAAACCATTTGTGTGCATGTGTGTGTGTGTTTTTTTTTATGAGGCAGGTGGAAATCTTATAAAGACATTATGAGCATGAGGACAGTAGGCGCGTGCTCATAGTAGTGTGAGATTTTTACTCACTAAAACCACCTCCCACAAATTTCGTACTGCAACTAAGTTATGACTTATCAAGCATTTTTTTTATCACGAAGTTATACACGCTTGGCAGGCAACATTCCGGCGATAGTTCCTGCTCGTTCCGCAATTTTAACGCGGTTATGATAATTATCGGGCTAAGTCGGAAGGTTTAGTTCGTTGTAGACGCCGCAATAAATTTGTTTCATCAAAAGATAAATCCGCCGTTTGTCGGATCTCTATACTTTTTTTGATGGAAAATATTACCTATTTTCTTGGTCTTAGCTAACTCTTATAGATCAAGAGGTTTTACCCGCCTTAATCTCCTGACTACATTGTCAGTGTTTAAAAGTTCTGTTATTTCTAAGTTAACATGCACTCTAAGAAAAAATCGTGTAATTTTACTATCATTAAGCGAGGAATCTACTTGCCTACCATAATTGCAGTATTTTTACGCACGTATCAATTTTAAACATTTAATGCGTAAATCTTAAATCTTTGGTGTGTAAATTCCAACATAGATTTTAAATATAAATGCGTATTTCTACACTTAAGATGTTCAAATTAAATGTACATTTACATAATTAATGTTTAAAATCCAACAGAATTTCAGAAAGAAATGTTTATAAATCAACATAAAATGTGTAAATTCAAACCTTTTATTTTCAAATTCGTAGCAAAATTCGACACATAATGTGTAAATTCCAACAAAATTGTGTACGAAGACGCCTAAAATTAGACTTTTTTTGTGTAATTTTGCTTTATAAAGCTTAAAATTGGTATAGAGTTTTAATATTTAATGTGTACAATTAAAGAAAATTATACATGGATCAGAAAGCCTATTCAAAAAAAGTAAAAAAAAACTGTCTAAACGAAATAAAACAATTCAAAAATGTTTAAGATATTTATTAAAAATATTTATAATATTTATTATTTATATAAAAACGCCAAATTGACTTCAGAAACCGTACACGCACAAAACGATGCGATAAAACTTGGGAGCGCAAGAGGTTCAACTGCTTCAGTCAAAGGTCTGATCACATATGAACTCGCAAATGAATAGTCACAATCGAATTGCAAATTTAAACACATAAAATATGTAACTTTTATCAGAAGGTTGTAAATATAAGCATTGGTTGTTGGTCTTCAAACACTGTCTCTGTAAATTTCATAAGGTGTTTATATTTAAACAAAATTTGTTTATTTATAAACATTTTGAGAGTAATGTTTAAACAATAATAGATTACTATTGAACAATAGTTGTTGAAAGGTACACAAAATGTGTATGTTTGCAACAAATGTTTGTAATATCTAACATTATGTGTTTAAATTTTATTTTTACCTATTGTCGTGTGTATAAAAACGCAACTTGCCTATTTTTACACTAAAAATTACATACACTTTCATAGTAATTTTACATGCATTTTTTAGAGTGTGGTTGAGAAGTCTACTTCTGTGCCTTTGTGCAACTTTTTTAACTTCTTCCTCAACCATTTCAATGTTTACATCTCTATATAGATCAGCGTTGCGTATATACCAAGGTGCATGAACTATGTTCCTTAGTACTTTATTTTGGAAAACTTGAATTTTTTGCAAATTTGTTTGGCATGTGCATGCCCACAACTGGAGCCCATAGGTCCATACTGGTTTTAAAACTTGCTTGTATAGCAATAATTTAACAATAAAATAATATCTCCCTATAAGTGTTTTGTAAAGTAATACACAGGTTTAATAGTTTAACTTTATTTTAAAGATTGAACCGTCATGTTCTGACTTCAATAAGCAAGTGCCGTACATTGTATTGCCAGTACTTCAACAGGCAGTGATATGACATGTCTAACAGTATGTTTTATATACTAATATATAGCCCATGTAACGACGGGTTTGGAACTACACCTGTTAGATAAACTTTATACAACATCTTCCTTTACTAATTTTAAAATAAAAGATACTTCTCTTAAAAACAATTTCAAGTTAACAAAAATATTATAAAGTTTTTCAAATATAGTTCTGTAATATAATTTTAATTTAATACATCAATATAATTTGTTGCAATATAAAAAAGATTAAGGATAGTAATTCATTAAATCATATTTACTTTACATAAATGTAAGGGAAATTCAGAGTAATATGTATATGTATATGACAGATTATTCAATATTACTGATTTGATTATTATTATTAGCATTGTTCAAATAGTGTTTTAAATATTTTATCTGACTACGGGTGTTGTGAACCTTGCGATGATAGGGATGCGTTTTGTCGTTTGCTAGAGGTGTCATAATATTATTATATCTTTTTCTTATATGTTTTTTGTTCCGCCTATACCTTCCTCCTTCGCTTAATTCGACGATATATGATCTTGGTTCTGGACATTTAAAGATAATTTTACCCGCATACCATTTTCTATCAGGTTTTTGCATCCAAACGAATTCATTTAATAAAAAATCATCTATTAAATATGAGGTTTGGTTATAGTGTTTTTGAATTTTGTTTTTGGATTGGTGTATGGAATCTTCAACGTTAATTGGAATTTTTGGAGTAAGTAGTTTATCGTGCATGGGTACCTTAGTGCGCACGCGTCTGTTAAACAGAAGTTCAGCTGGAGAGTATTTCATTCCAGTTAAAGGAGTATTTCGATATTCAAGACGTGCGCTTGTAACGTCCTGCTTAGAAATTTTACTTTTTCTTAACAAATGCCGACATATTTTTCGGCGAGTCCATCTGATTTCGGGTACTATGGACTACTGAACGTAAATTTTATCCCATTTTCTTTAGCAAATGATAAACACGTAGCACAATTAAAAGGAGAATTATCTGCTATTATCTCTTGTGGTATTCCATGGGTAGAAAATATCTGTTTTAAATGTTTGATTATTTCAATACTAGACTTATTATTAAGTTCAATAATCTCTAACCACTTGGAATAATAATCAATCAAAACAAGATAAGGGTGATTGGAAAAATCTAAAATGTCTATTACTTACTTACTTAGATGGCGCTACAGTCCGGGGTGGACCTGGGCCTCAACCAACATGCCTCTCCAGTTAGCCCGATCTTTGGCTAACCGTCGTTCGAAACGACCAAGAAGATCTTCATCCGCCTTTGTTAACGTCCATGCTTCTGCGCCATAGAGTAGGACTGGGATGATGAGGGTCTTATATAGAGTCTCCTTAGTGTTTCTTGACAAGGCCTTACTAGTCAGTTGCCTTCTTAGACCAAAGAAACAGCGGTTGGCAAGTGTCACTCTTCGTTTGATTTCTGCTGTGGTGTCATTATCAGAGTTTATAGCGGAGCCGAGGTAGATAAAGTCCCTAACCACCTCAAAGTTATAGCTGTCTATCGTGACGTCCCTTCTTGTTGACAGCATGTACTTTGTTTTGCCCTCATTCACCACTAAACCTAAAATGTCTATACCAAGCTTTAAAAATGGTAACTTTGGTATAGTGTGCTGAATTATAGGTTCATTAGGTTGTGAACTTCTAGTTGTTTGACAAATTAGGCAATTATTTATTAAATTTTCAATGTCTCTATTTAAAGTTTGCCAAAATAGAAGAGTCTGCGCTCTTTTCTTTGTTTTATTTATACCTAAGTGGTCTTCATGTAAAACATCAAGGTATTCTTTCTGTAATGATAAGGGAATAACTATTTTATTATTATCGAAAATTATATCCTCCTCTAAAAATAAGTCATTTTTGAATTTGTAAAATTTTCAGATCGTTATCTACTTTATTTATGCTACTTGGCCATTTTGATTTCAAAATAGCTTTGAGTTTGCCAGAACTTCATCATTCTCTGTCTCAGTTTTTAATTGATCCTTTCGGAAATCACTTATATTTAAGGAGTGTATAACTTCGTTAAAATTTTCTTCCTCAACATTAATTTCATTTTTTAAGTACGATCGCGACAGTAAGTCTGCAATATGCAAATATTATCCTGGGACATATAGGTACTACATTCAAATTATATTTTATTAATTTCAATTTCATGCGTTGTAACCTAGTGCAATATATTTTATCTAAACTCTTTTTACAAATATTCACTAAGGGTTTATGATCGGTCTGAACAGTTACTGGTCTACCGTATATATAATGATGGAATTTGGTACAAGCAAATGTAATAGCCAGTAGCTCTTTCTCGATCTGAGCATATCCGATTTCTGCTTGGGTTAAAGATCGAGATGCAAAACTTAAAGGTGCTCATGACTGCATCAAGCAACAACCTATACCATCTCTTGATGCATCACATTGCAGAATAATTGGCTTCGATTCGTCAAACATTTTTAATATAGGAGCATTTGCAATTAAACTTTTGATTTTTTTTAGGGTTTCTGTATGCAAATCGCACCAGATAAAGTCATTTTTATTTTTTAAATGACCACGCAACCAGTTAGAAACATGAGCCAGGTTTGGTACAAAACTGCGGACGTAATTGATCATACCCAAAACCCTCTGTAACTCTTTTTTATTTGTTGGGTTTTCCAAATTTAAAATAGCTTTGACCCTCTCCGGATCTGGAGATACTCCATTTTCAGAAAATATGTGTCCTATATATTTAACACTTCTCAACTTATACTGAAACTTTTGTTCATTAAATTTAACTCCTATATCACGAGCTCTTTCAAAAGCTAAATTCAAATTGTTGTCATGTTCCTTTTCATCTCTACCACAAATAATCAAATCGTCGATATAGACAAAAGTTCCTGGCAATATACTAAAATTTTGGTAGGTGTACCTACTTCTGAAATATTTCAGGAGCTACACTTACGCCGAAAGGCAGCCTACAAAATTTAAAAAACCCAAAAGGTGAACTGAAAGTGCAATATTCACTTGGCATCTAATTCGACTTGCCAAAATCCGTGTTTTAAATCTAAGACTGAAAAGAATTTCATGCCGCTAAGTTTGTCTTTGATTTCTTCGAATTTTGGAATTAAAATTTTTTCAGTCTTAAGCGCTTTATTTAAATCTCTTGGATCTAAACATACTCTAATTTGTTTATTTGGTTTCTCGACAATAATTAAATTACTGACCCATCCCTTTGGACTGTGTACTCTTTCTATTATACCCGTGGCTTCTAATTCATTGAGAGCTGTTTTAACTGGTTCTATTATAGCTGATGGTAAGCGACGTGGTGGTTTAACGGATGGTGCAATTGTGTTATCAATTTGAAGTTGGCATGGTATTGGAAATTTTCCAATTCCCCTAAAAATGTCTATGTTTTTATTAATAATGCAATTTTTTGGATTTTGCAGTGTATTAACGCGACTGATTAAGCCAAGTTTTTCGCATGCAGTAATACCTAAAATTGGAACTGTTATTGATTGAACATTTTAAAACACTAATATGCTTTGGATGAATTAGTTCTCCACCGAAAGCTTCTAAGGTTTGCATGCACGGTTTCACTTTCTTATTCGTTTTTATAAGATTGAAGTACGAAGTTGGTAAAACATTTACCTCCGCGCCTGTATCTAATTTAAATGGAATGGAAACAGATTCGACGTTGATAGTTTCCATCCAACAATTTTGGGTTTTTGCCCTAACCTCATAAATAAAATAATTCGTTTCATCTGGATCGCTAATTTGTAAGTTATCATTATGATCATTTTCGTTATTGTTATTATGTATAGACTAGCTGACCCGGCAAACGTTGTTCTGCCTAAAATAGTTATTTTAAATATTTCAAGATTTATTTTGATATTTTTGTTCAATTATTTCTTTTAATAGGAATGAAGGCGGATAGCTTCAGTGGTTCAGCGGCCATTATCGCACTTACATACGCACCAACGTTTTTATATAGGTAATGTAATATAACTGTACCCGCCCGGCTTTGCCCGTGCACATAAGTTGTATTGCTTAGGTCTTAGATAATAATGTTCTATCGTAAAATGCGAAAAATGAGAATAAATCGATTTTCTGGAATTTTATTTCTGCGTAAACCTGAAATACAGCAATACGAACAAAACAAAAAAAGAATCATGAGAATATCTCCAGCGGTTATCGAGTTACAACGTCATCGATTTTCATCCCGTAGAAGATCTTTTTTTGTATGGGAGGTGCCACGCCCCTTTGTCCAATTTTGACCAATCTTCACATCAAAACTCCTGGGCCAATACCCAAGATTGTCTGTAAATTTAAACTCAATCCAATCGGCGGCTTTCGAGATATACGATTTTGAATGTTATTTTTTGTATGGGAGGTGCCACGCCCCTTTGTCCAATTTTGACCAATCTTCACAGGAATACTATTGGGCCGATACCTAAGATTGTATGTAAATTTGAACTCAATCGATTCAGTGGTTTTCGAAATATAAGATTTGTAATGTTTTTTTTATGTTTGGTCAGTGCCACGCCCCTTTGTCCAATGTTGACCAATCTTCACAGCAACACTCCTGGGCCAATACCTAAGATTGTCTGTAAATTTAAACTCAATCGATTCGGCGGTTTTCGAGATATACGATTATGAATGTTTTTTTTTTGTATGGGAGATGCCACGCTCCTTTGTCCAATTTTGACCCATCTTCACAACAACACTCCTGGTCCAATACCTATGACTGTCTGTAAATTTAAACTCAATCGATTCGGCGGTTTTCGAGATATACGATTATGAATGTTTTTTTTTGTATGGGAGATGCCACGCCCCTTTGTCCAATTTTGACCAATCTTCACAGCAACACTCCTGGGCCAATACCTAAGATTGTCTGTAAATTTAAACTCAATCGATTCGGCGGTTTTCGAGATATAATTTTTTGAATATTTTTTTTGTATGGGAGGTGCCACGCCCCTTAGTTCAATTTTGACCAATCTTCACAGGAATACTCCTGGGCTGATACCTAAGATTGTATGTAAATTTGAACTCAATCGATTCAGTGGTTTTCGAGATATAAGATTTGTAATGTTTTTTTTTTGTATGGTCAGCGCCACGCCCCTTTGTCCAATGTTGACCAATCTTCACAGCAACACTCCTAGGCCAATACCCAAGATTGTCTGTAAATTTAAACTCAATCCAATCGGCGGCTTTCGAGATATACGATTTTGAATGTTATTTTTTGTATGGGAGGTGCCACGCCCCTTTGTCCAATTTTGACCAATCTTCACAGGAATACTATTGGGCCGATACCTAAGATTGTATGTAAATTTGAACTCAATCGATTCAGTGGTTTTCGAAATATAAGATTTGTAATGTTTTTTTTTTGTATGGTCAGCGCCACGCCCCTTTGTCCAATGTTGACCAATCTTCACAGCAACACTCCTGGGCCAATACCTAAGACTGTCTGTAAATTTAAACTCAATCGATTCGGCGGTTTTCGAGATATACGATTTTGAATATTTTTTTTGTATGGTAGGTGCCACGCTCTTTGTCCAATTTTGACCAATCTTCACAGGAATACTCCTGGGCTGATACCTTAGATTGTATGTAAATTTGAACTCAATCGATTCAGTGGTTTTCGAGATATAAGATTTTGAATGTTATGGGAGGTGCCACGCCCCTTTGTCCAATTTATTACCTTTTAAACCTTCTTTGGACTTCCACAAATAATTCAAGACCAGAATTAGCCAAATCGGTCCAGCCGTTCTCGAGTTTTAGTGAGACTAACGAACAGCAATTCATTTTTATATACACCCTGTATATAAAAATGAATTGTCCTTCCCAGTTAAGAAGGACAATCCTTTAAGGGAAGATTCCTGAAGTTATGCCGAACAAAATATTGTATTGCAGGGGGGGGGTCTATTTTCATCCTATTTCCCGTTATAGCCCATCAAAGTAGGTGACCTCTAATTTGGAGGTGTTACGACTAAAAACGCTATAACTTCTAAACTATTATAGCTAAACTTTTACCTTTTTTACCATTTTTGTCTGACAAAAAGTGGCTTTTACTATAACTTCTGTTGATCGTACATAAAAAAGTTGCTTAACATAATTTTTAGGAAATTTCTCAAGGATAAAAATTTCATAAAAAAAAATGAAAATTTATAAAGCCAAAATTTTGAGAAAAAGGCATTTTAAGTAAAAAATTGTAACAAAAATTTTCAAAATTTGGAGTTTAAGGAGTCAGAACTTTTTTGTAGCTGCCCAGATGTAGCCGAAGTGCTTAAGACTTGTATGTGCTACTAAATTGTCTTTTCAAAATGTACAAAACTATTTTTGTAGCCATAATAGTTTAGAAGTTATAGCGTTTTTAGTCGTAACACCTCCAAATTAGAGGTCACCTACTTTGATAGGCTATACGGCTATACCTAACGCTCGTATCTTTTTGCGGACAGAAAAGGGGATAAATGCCCGAAATTTGGAGATTTCAAGGGATATCACAATTTAAAAAAGAGGATATATAGGGGATACGTTTTTAACTCGTTTTCGCACTGAAATTGATGAAATTAAAGAATAGTATCAATACAAAAATTAATGTAAATTGTTTTTAATAAATTATTATTATTTTTAAATTACATTTATGTGTTTAACGTGCCATTATCGCCGTCAGAGTCTACCCCGATATCTCGAAAAAAAAAAATCTCGAAAGCAAAAATCTCGAATGTAAAAATCTCGAATTTAAAAAGTCTCGAACAAAAAATCTAGAAAGCATAATCTCGAATAACAAAAATCTCGAATTAATATTAAAAATGGTGTTAAAAAGTAAGATACGTATGGGGGGGGGGATAGATAGATAGATACGAGCGTTAGCTATACCGGAAAATAGGATGAAAATAGACCCCCCCCTGCCATACAATTTTTTGTTCGGCATAACTTCAGGAATCTTCCCTTAAAGGATTGTTCTTCTTAACTGGGACACCCTGTATATAGAAGAGAAGATATATCCAGTACCTGTTTTGTTTTGCATGCAACGGCAAAATGGTTTTTTAAATTACATTTGGAACACAATTTCCCAAAAGCCGGACATTTATTCGGCGGATGTTGCCTATGGCAAAGTTCACAACACTCGTACCCATTGGTATATTGAATAGGGTGTGCCATTCAATTCAATTCAATAATAATTGTCTTTATTGCATAATACATTATACATTTACAAACGATTACCCACAAAGCAAAGTGCTTATCTGCAGGTGGTTGTTATTTATATTAAACTATAGTTTTGAAGTGATTAACAATATGGTCTTTTGTTTGAAATATTACTTTTCACGATTTAAATTATTTATTATCAAATAGCAATTATGGATTAGAAATTCAATATGTATATCTTTTATAAGTGAACGTAATGTAAATTAAGTAAGTATTTTTTTATTTCTTTATTACGCTTCTTAAAATTTTGAAGGTGTTTTATGTCTTGAGGAATTGTATTTATAGTCTTTGGAATAACATGGCGCAGTTCTCGTTTTCCATATGAGTTAAAGGTTTCCGGAATCTCTAGCATCCCCTGGGCTCGTCTTCTGGTATTTTGGTTATGGCGTATAGGCTGCAGAAACCTCTGGTCATCCATATATTGGATTAGTAATGACATCTGGAAAATTGCATTCACATCTAAAAATTTAAGAGATAAGTTAGAAGGAATAGTTTTAATTAATTAATTAATTGGTATTCTGCGTGCAAAAATCTTTTATGAAATCTGTTATAAATCATAACAGAATAAAAGACAGAATTTTGTGACTTTTATCATAAAAGATTTTTATTAATTAGAAAGTTTTGAATTGAAAGGGATAATCCATATAATTTATGGTCAACGAAATGTTTACAAAAGAAGACAAATGTAATAATTGTGCATAAACTAGTGGGTTTGTAATGGAAAATAATTTGGAAATTTATATTTTTGCTTTAATTCGCGAGGAACTCAATGTCGAGTAGCTACTTCTCCGGACCGAGCGATCCATGCTTCGGTGGTTTGGTCATGTTGAACGCATGTCCCCAACCAGGATCCCACGACGTCCTATGGAATCCGTACCATCATCCAGGCAGGCGTCCTCTAGGTAGACCCAGTATGAGATGGTTAATTGGTTATATCACGTTCATAATCCCTCCTCTACCCGTATGGGGACTGCCCTTGATGATTTAGAGACGATGGCGGAGAATCGAGAGCTATGGAGGGTCCACTTGAGCAACCTACACCCGCAACCCACTTAATGGATAAGCGGACCATTGAAAATGATTGAGTGAATATTTTTGGTTTAGACGAAGACACCGATCACTTTAGCTGGAACTAAGATTAAATAGTAATCCATTTGATCTTCCTAATGTGCGTTTTACTCAGCTCTTCAGATTGCATAAGGTGTATGCTAGAATTATAATGAACAAATTGGAACAATTTACAAAACACGAATACAACCATTTCATTTCAAATGCATGTAAATTGTATTTCTAATGACGATGTAAAGTTGCATATTTATTTCAAGTTTCTCGCGACACTACATTTTTACGGATACAGTTCATATCAGGCATCAATAGGAACACAGTTTTGGTTTATCGCAGCCCAGTACCTACATCGAGATCGATTCATTACTAATTTGAAATAGAGTTTTCAAATTGCATTTTGCTCCATGTAAGAGCAATATACTTCTTTTTGCTTCGTCGTGGTTTTTTGTTGTCTTTTTCCTAAAAAGATGTTCCAGTATTTATTACACAATTATTAAGTTTGTAATAATTCAAAACATACTTTTTTCAGACTGCATTTTAATATGTTTTTTGCGCAAATTTGATCAGGTGCCTACCGTCTATGCATAAAAAAAAACTCTGCGGTTTGTTTTGACAGCTTCATAACAGATTTTCAAGTTTCGAACTTCCAGATTTTCATAAAAGTTCGAAACCCTGAATACGATTTATAAAAGATCTTTTATGGTCGAGATCTTTTATGATTCATAACAGAAAATTCATAACAGAATAACAGATTTTGCCGAATAGGCCTAAATATTGCTATTGGTCTGTAGTTTTCGGCACTGTTTTTTGCACCTCCCTTGTGAATTGGCCGAATAATTGAAGTTTTCATTAGTCGTGGAACATAGGCTTGACTTATACTGCGGTTGATTATTGTTTGTATAACAGGTGCAAGAATACGGGCATTTATTTTAAGATCAATCGGTCTTATATTATCTGCTCCAGGTCCTTTTTTGATGTTCAACTGACACAACATATGAAATATTTCTTGTTCGCTGGCTTCTTCCAAGTAAATACTGTGCTGTAGTTCCAAGTTCTCGTGGCTAGATGTTTTGGTTTTGCAGATATGCATGACTTTTGAAACTTGGTTTGAGAACTGTTCAGCAAACATTTCTGCAGTGTCTTTTAAATCTTTATCACCAGTTAAGAAATTGTTTTTTATAACTTCATCTATTAAAAGTTTCCTTCTACCTAATAATTCATTTATAACGTTCCATGTTTTTCTAGGGTCATTGTGAGAACTTAGAAATTTTTCTTTGTAGAAGTTGCATTTGATAACTTGAATGTTTTTAGTTACAGTATTCCGGAAATTTTTATATTCAAGTTCGTAGGTTTTGCTTCTTGGACTGTTTTTCCATCTCCTGTAGAGCTCGTCTCTCTTTTTGCACATTTTAATTATTTCACTGGTAATCCATGGTTTTTGTTTTCGAATCTTATTCATTGTGTTGGTCTTGCTAGATTCAGTGTAAATATGGTTTATTTTCACAAATTTTTTAATTTTGTTTTGGCCTCTACTCCAAAAATGCGTTTCGCCCCGATGTGGTGGGTGGGCTCATCAGTAGACGACCACCACATCTGATCTAGACGCACTGTTTGCTCGATTTTCACCGAGACTTTAACGATTTTCCAATCAACAAGTGACTGTGAATCATACCTCACAAGACGAATCTTTGGTTCAAAGACAATCGCCGAGAGGATTTGTTTCTTGCCCAGGGCCTGGCTTGTTTAATCAAAAATATTTTCAAATCATAAACATATTTATGAAGTGAATAATGGTGGAGTGTAAGATGTCATCATCATGTTAACAAAGTTGTTGTACAGCTTTTCCACATTCATTTCTTCAAGCATAGCTTGCCAATTTGTTTGCTCTATGAGAGCGTTCACTTTTTGCTGGTGAATATGAATTGTATTAACTTTTTCAGTTGTTCTTTCGTTGTTAATATCTTTGGTTGCGTACAAAATAGCGTAGTGATCCGAAAGGTCAGTTTCAATAACAGCTGAATATATATCTAGCTTTGTTAAGCTTACATATATATGATCAATGAGAGTTGAAGTGTTTCTTGTCAAATCGACACGTGAAGATTGCTTAATTACACTTGTAAGACCTTTAGAAGCCATCACCTCTATATATTTCAGAACCAAAGAATTATTCTCATCTTGAATATTTATATTGACATCACCTACTACTATATTTTCTTTGCCCACTTTAATGACATCATTAATTTCTTCAATAAATCTCGAGACACTTAAACTTGGTCGCCTATAAATTGCCGTGGATATATTTTTGTTCACTTTTATGGGTTATTTCTAGATGTATCCCTTCATAGTTTATTGGATTTGATGGTATTATTCTGTATCTTATATCGTTTTTAATAAATATAGCAACACCTCCGCCTTTCTTTCCTTCCCGATTTATGAATTCAGGCTTAAATCCGTCAATATGATATATATCATTTTTTTCTTTAGGTATATTGATTTCATTTAAAACTAATATATCAACATAGCATAGTACATCTTCAATTTCTGCTATGAAATTATCCCACGTTTTTTTTATAGATCTAATATTAAAACAAATACAACAAAAGTGCATATTTTTTAAAAATTCTTTTTCAATGCTGGTAACACCATGTATCACCCTAAAATCGACTTCAGCTTCAGCTTCACTATATTCGTTTTCCATTATGATTTTTCGTTTCTTTTTGTTCTTCTATTTCGAACATACATTGACTAGTTGGACATGGACATTCGATTTACATCATTACAAGTCCCCCCGATGTGTATGGTTTCACCGTTCTCGTGTTTTTTTGCGAGTACTTTGCCTGTTGCCTCCCACACAAATTTCCAGTTGCACTCTCTGGCTTTATTTTTTGCTAGCCAAAGAAGATGTTTGTTTGTTGGCGAGAGCTGATTATTTAAAAAGACAAGTGCATCCATTTCTGTTTCTGTGGCTTGACCGTTGCAAATGTTTTCTCTAATTTTTTTTAGCGAAATATTGCGTGTCATTTTTGCCCTTTTGATAAAATTTGTTTTGAATGTGTTACTGGCAAAGGAAGCTATAGATAATTGTTGATTTGTTGTGGTTTTTTTTATTCGTTCTGTAGATATCAGTGATATCCGAAGTGTTTACGGGCCAGTCAATTGTTTTGCCCTGTGATTTTACGATTTCGATGAGATTTTCATTTTGTGTTGGTGGAACGTTTTTAATTTCAATGTTGTTTTTTAATAGTTGTTGTTCAAGTGTGTTAATTTTTGTTTCCATTAGGAGTATTTGTTGGTCTTTTTGCATGTTGCTTTATTTAAGCTCTTTTATTTCGAGTGAGAGTTTGTTTAGAGCTTCATTGTTCGATGTCATAATGTTGTTTTATCTCCTCGTATTTGTTTGCTACAAACTCGCAACTAGAAGTTATTTCGGACATTTCTTTACGCATTTTTCGCATTTCAATTAAGATTTGGTTATGTTCTATTGTAGATGTAGTTGATGGTGCGCTTGCGATTTGGACTGTGCCTTGATCTTGAACAGCATCAGGAGAACTCACGCTTCTCATACGCTTGGACATCGGTTGTACTGGTGTTGTATCAGCTGTTGTAGATTTAGGTATGACAGGCGTAATGAGTTCTTTTCTACAGGCTGGACATTTCCATTCCTCCTTTTTTGCTGTCGTCATTTTCCGATAGGTTTTTTCGGTGATAGTAGTGCATCCATAGTGCATTTTCCGGTCACATCTGTAGCACGTCACGAAATCTCCATCGGCGGGAAGGTCACAGAAACACTCGCTACATGGATCCATGTTGAACATTTATGTATTTGAAAACGTGTATGTGTACTGTATATTATTTTGCACAATAAAGAGGGGGGGGGGGGGGAATACAGTAAAAGGTTTATTATTAGATATTTTTATTTTTATTTATAGGGGGTTTATTCTTGATTTAAAAAAAAATAAAAAATACAAAATAAACGGAGTTAAAAGTCACTATCTTTGTTTCAGTATTTTTAGGTTTGAGATAAATACTTTTTCACCAATTTTGGGATCACTTATAGAGCTATAGAGAGAACACAACCAATCACTTCAAACTTCAAACTTTGAGCCATATTTTTGAACTTTAGAATTTTAATTTCTAATAGTTTTCAAAAGTTGCATTGATGAGTTAAATGAAAAACTACATTTATAGTTTTTATTTTGGTTAGTACTTTTGGCTTCCTCAATCACCTTGAAATTCCGAAAAAAATGTTAGTCAATATGCTATAGGTGCGCTATATTTTTTTTTAAATCTATATCCAAAACTAAAGTTAAGCCCTGCTCAAATAATGTAATTGCATTAATTTTATACTGTTTGTCAAATACCGACACATTGAAAGATAAATATATTTTACAACTACTCGTTCTGTACACCGCTAAACGCATTTCGAGTAACACAATCTTCTTTAAAATATAAAAGACACAGCCGCCCGTGTGTGCACTATAACTCGAGAACGAATCGTTCGATTTTCACGATTTTGAGCTTGATGGATTTGTATTGGCCAAAAGAAGAAGGCAGGGAAAAAAATTGGGCAAAGAGGTGTGGCACCTCTCATACAAAAAAACATACAAAATCTTATATCTCGAAAACAACTGAACCAATTTAGCTCAAATTTGCAGGCCATCTGAAGTATTCATCCGGGAGTTTTTTGTCTGTGAAGTTTTGTTAAAATTAGACAAAGAGGCGTGACACCTCCCATACAAAAAAAAACATTGCAAACGCTTTTTCCCGATATTTCGAAAAGTAATCGGTCGATTAAGCTGAAACTTACACAATAGGTCTGTTTTATTGGCAATCTATCTCAGTGAAGTAAAGTAGAATCTTTAACACGCAATTACAACAACTACACGCTGTTTGACACTTTCGAGACTCTATATATTTGTTGTAATGGCGTGCTGAAGATTCTACTATACTTTACTTCATTGAGATAGATTGCCAATAAAACAGACCTATAATCGGTTAGCAAAAGAAAAGTACACGTGGATCAAACCTTTTCGTGTTTTCCGATAGATGGCGCTGAACACCCAAATCGTAAAATTACACTATATCTTGACATTTGCGGCAGCTTTAGCTTTGAAATTTGGTAAATAGAGGTTTATTGCCTTTAGAAAGTATTGAAAATACTATGGGCGGGATCGAGAAAAGGGGCGTGGCACTTCCAATAAGAAACTACAAACGTTATTGCTCGACACTCGTGGGAGCTAAAGTTTTAAATTTAAAATATTGATGTAGATTGCCGTAATAGGCAATTCCTGAGTACGGGCAAAGCCGGGTAGCTAAAGCTAGTAATAATAAATAATAAATGCATTAACCTTTATCTATGTTTTTCGTTTTATTTCCTAAAAGCAATTTATGTTTAACGATTTCAATTATTTTTTTTTTTACATAAATTGACATTAAACATTATCTGAACAATATACCAACAAAGTACTAAAAAACATTTTTTTCCAAATCTTCAGCTGGTTTGAGGGAGCCAAAAGTTCATAAAAATCGGAACTTTTTTTATATATTCTGAAGCCTAAGATCGCAATTCAACTTTTGGCAGGTATTAGATTAAACAATTAACAACTTTTTTTTCGCCATACTAAAGTGACACACCCTAATATTGAACCTGTTTCGAAGAAAAACTATTATTAGAATTTGAATTTTGTCTATAATTGAAATTATTATTATATTTGTTATAACTACTGTTAGTATGCGATTTTTTTACTATATTGATTGATGATCTTCCGGGGTTTTGCATGAAATCATATCCACTTGTATTCTGGACGTCCTCTAGCCTCGATTTTTCCAATTCAAATAGTCGACACTTCTTGATGGTGTCGTCCAAAGATATATTCCCCACAGCAAGCAATTTCTCTTGACATGACCTCGATCGGATCCCAAATATTACTCTATCTCGAATTGCCTTTCCCAATTCATCTTGGTGAAATTCGCACGTACTCGCCAACTGTTTCAAGTCTGTCAAAAAGTGATCGAACGTCTCTTCTTCCTTTTGTGTGCGGCTGTACAGTTTGAACCGCTCATACACCTCGTCTTTTTTAGGATTACAATAAGCTTCGAACTCCTTTAATATTTCGGCCAATGTAGAGCTTTTCACCTTGCTGATGTCCATGGTATTATACACGTCCATGGCATCATCTCCTATTATGTTAAGTAGTATAGCCACTTCAACTTGTTCGGGTTTTTTGTCACTTTCCGATGCACGCATGTATATGTTAAACTTTTTGTTACGATATTAGTATTATAATAATCTAGTACTTTAGTATTTTTATGAAGCATTACTATGTTACTCTTTTTAAAAATCTTTAATAAATGCCAGTGCTAATCTGGACTCTGAAGTGTAGACATCGCCATTTATTGTAGTTACAAGCACGTAACATAACATGGTGTCAGATGTGGTGGGCTATTAATACCGAGGAAGTAAAAATTGAACCCGCGGAAGAACAGTCGAATGAAAGTATAAATAATTTCAGTAGAAAAGAATCGGTAACAATGAATATACCACATCCAAATAGTATGAACATAATGATGTTGCCGCTAATTGGATTCTTTTTCGGAAACAATGGGAGAATTACCAAATCGCAGTGGATCTGTCAACTCAGTCTGAGGAGAGGCAAGCAGCAATATTAAAGGCATGTCTAGGAGATGAATGCTTTAGCATTCTTACAAAATTGGACATTTTAGCAACCGAAGCGAAAACCACAAAAGGTATTCTAGATGCGCTACAAAGTTTTTTTAAACCTTCAGTAAATAAGCGTTATGAGAGATTCATTTTTAATAAGGCAAAGCAAACAGAAGGAGAATCGGTAAATGAATTCGTTTGTAGACTCCGTAACTTAATCAAAAGCTGTGAATATGAGGAAAATCAGTTAGAAGATTTTATATGTGATCGTCTCATTCCCGGCATTATATGCAACGACATGCGAAGAAGCCTTCTGCTAGAAAAAAATCTAACATTGAAAAAAGCTCTAGAAATATGCAAGCTAGCAGAGCAAACGAGAGAACAAGTTAAACAAATCAACGAGAAAACAGAAGAAGACAAAATTACAGTGGAAGATTTAAACTATAAGTTAAATAAAAATTACTTTTATTTTTAAAAAAAATATTATTTTCGGAGGAGAGACCTCTTTATTCAATCACTGTTCAAATTCAACTCAATACAATTTTCTTCTACAAACTAAAAACTTCCTAAAGCTAACTTACATCTCCGTGGAGTACGTGTTGGAATGTGCTGATTTGCTGTGTCTCGTAAGCCGGTGGATGAAGTGGTGTCATATGCCGACGATGCATTGTCACTTGAAGGTGTGAGAACTATTGCTGGGTGTCGTATGTTGGTTGAAGTATGAAGTGTGGGAACTGTCTATTGCTGATTTTTGGCCGGATGTTTTACGAAGATGAAACTCGGGAATGTTATGTTAACTCTTCCCTGTTGAGTCTCAAACGTCCTCGTTTGATTTTAAAAGAATGGTATTTGGTTTATCCTTCGGGGTTTGAAGGATGGTTTTTCGTGCTCGGTCTTACATGATTGTTTTTCATGTGCTTCTATTGATGGTGTTGCTGAGGCCACTTCTTCGGATCTTTCGTTGAGCTCTATGATGGTGTTATCTTTGGATGTTGGCCTGGAGTGACTGGAGTGAAAAAATCGTATGATCATGACTATGAGGGAGATAGTTATTATCCCTGATAGCACAAAGCAGGTTATTATGTATGGTTGGTTATTAGTCTTCAATAGCTCGATGGTTTTGATGTTCCTAAGATTTAGCTCTTTCAACAATTCCAAGGATAGGAATTCTTCGGTGTTCCTCACGTCAGATGAAGGTTGCGCTACTGCAGGTAATGGCTTGTATTTGGAAACCGTGCTGGATGCATAGGTTCTGTTTCTAATAATCACTGTAGCGTTTTCAAGCTTTAATAAAAATGTGCCTGTTAGGTTTGTTTTTTCGTTATTTATAATCACCGATCCGTTGTATTGGTTAAGCAATATGATTCCTGATGAGATTTCCTCAACTGGAGTTAAATGTTGACTGTTAACTAGGGTGCAATCCGAATGTAGACTTCTTAGTAGTTTGGGTATACACGTATCCTTACTAATATCCACTAAATTGTTATTATTACAGATCTTTAAATTATTATATTCCTTACATACTAACTTAATGCCGTATATATTATTTGGACATTCTAAAATTTCTTTGTATTCGACTTTTATTGTTATATTTTCTTTTTTAATAGGTTTGATCAAGATATTATTACATATTTCCTTAGTTGTACTGGGTATACTTATGATATAGATAATAGTTTCCTTGTTTATTGCGATTTTAAGTTCGGCGAAGTCTAGTGCTTCTTCTAGGTTATTGTATTCAACGTTTTCATTTTTTAATATGTCTTTAATTTCATTAATTTCGATCATAGACAAAATATAAGAATTTATTATACCCTTTCTTGCCCAATGCACGGCATATTCGATATTTAATAATTCCTCTTTTAGTAATCTAATATTATATTGAGTGCTTAAAGCAAGGTTGTCCTTAAGCGTATTATTGTTCTTCAATCTTTTAAATATTTCATTAGTTATATTACTTATCTTGTTTATTCTTTCTATTGTTTTTTTGTTAATTAATACCTGTTGATTATTATTCTTTAATACCTTGTTTATTTTTCCCTGAATAATTTTGAAGTCGTCGTGGTCCGGATTTCCTGCAATCCATTTCCACGCGCTTCCAATGAAATTTAAAGATCTTTTAGTTCGTATCGGGGTAAGTTTTTGGAGTAAGTTTTGGAGCTGAGATACTTCGTAGGACAGGAAGGGATAAATTGAATAGGCAGTACTTATATTTTTGTGTACCGTTTCAGCGATATTATCCACCAATTTCTGATACGCTCCTAGATCAATGTCGTGGATTAATTTAATATTTCCAGTTTGTACTTTGGCTATTCCAGTTTCGATGGAAACTAGTTGGGAGCTTGTATAGTCCAAGATTTCGACATCGGCTAAGCAGCCTACGGCGTACAGTCTAGAAAGGGAGGGAAAAATGGAAATAATTTAACCCTGGTTTAGATTTGGGACAATTTCTTCGTTCTAGTTTCGTATGTGGCTTTTATGGACTATTTTACCGGATGTTGTTTTTATAGTGGTTTTAAAATTTTCCTGTACTATTTCTTTCCTATACCGATTCGTTAGTTTTGACCCTAGTCTCTTGTTTATTTTTACGTAGATTTGGTCACCTGGGCTATAGTTTTTAATTTCCTGTTTCTGTTTATTATGATACTTAAGATCCTTTTCCTGTTTTTGCTTGAGTTTTTCGATGTTACTTTGTCTAGTTTTTTCATAGTCATCTGGTCCGAAAGGGACGGTCCTGCCAAAGAATAGGTCTACCGGCTTCTTCTTAGTAGTGGCATGAAAGGAGTGATTATATTCGTTTGTTGCTATTTCGAGCAGTTCTTCGAATTTGTTATTATAAGCGTTTGGCTTAATGCATCTCATGATTTCAGCTAGGGTGGAGTGAAATCGTTCGACTTGCCCATTTATGGAGCTTTTGTAAGGTGGTGTCGTGAAGACTTGTATATTCAGTACATCTTTTAGCATAAACATAATACTTTCTGAATTGAATGATTTTTCATTGTCTATGACAATATATTCGGGAACGCCAAATCTAAAAATAATGTCACGGAGTGGTTCTCTGATATCTTCTGTTGATTTTGATTTTATACATTTAGTAATAGCAAATTTTGTAAATTTGTCTATTGCGGTTAAGGCTGAGTGTTTTTCGGTTGCAAATATATCAATATGTATTATTTGTCCTGGGTAATTAGGTATTGGGGTTTCTCCCAATTTCGGGTTATTTGGATGACGTTCATATTTACTTTTCTTACAAGTTGAGCACAATCTAGTAATCTGTTTGATTTTTTTGGACATTTGAGGAAAAAAATAAGTTTGAATAATTTGGTTCCTATTTTCTTCAGGGCCACGGTGGGCTCTTTTATGAGTTTCTATAATGATTTCATTCTGTCTTTCTTGTGATGGAATGTCTTCAACTTCTGCTCTTGCGAATCTAATCTTATAGTTATTGAAGTATAAAGGGTAAATTTCCTGTATTAAGCTCATGACTTCTTCCGAGGTCATTATTCCGTTTAGGATGGTTGGGTTTAGAAATCTTTTGAAAATTCCTACTAGTTTTTCTTTAGTATAATTTGGTTCTATTATAATGTGCTTAGTAAAATGTTTAAAAGGTGTCGTGGCTTTATGACTCGAAACGTTTCCCGTTTTTAAAATTAGATGATTTCGGAAGACATTTATTGGCGTTTCGACCAACTGAATAAGGTTATGTGCCGAGTTTTCTTCATTGTGTATTGAAGGTGTTAAGTTTAAAATGTGTGAAAGTAAACTAATTGATTGTGGAGGACGTGATAGAGCATCTGCTACAACGTTGGATTTCCCTGGAGTATATTTTAGTTCGTAATTATATTCTTCTAATATGGATTTCCAGCGTTTCATCTTAGCATTTGTATTTTTATTGCTCAGTGAGTACGTCAGTGGTTGATGATCCGTGAATATAATAACTTTTTTGGATCCGTATAGGAAATTTCTAAGGGAACCTAAAGCCCAAATTATTGAAAGCATTTCTTTTTCGTTCGTTTCGTATGCTTTTACGGTTTTGTTTAAACTTCTTGAAAGGAACATGATTGGTTTGTTTTCCTGGCTTAGCACTGCGCCCAGTGCAAAGTTTGAGGCGTCTGTTGTGAGTTCGAAACTTTTACTGAAATCTGGATATACCAGCATGACGTCGTTGGATATTAATGAATTTCGGATTTTGTCAAATGCTTCAATAGCGTCTTGGTTTAAATGAATGATTTTAGTTTTTGATTGGGTTTTGGACACTCGTCCATCTTCCCCTCTTAGAAGGGCTGTCAGGGGTTTGGCTACCTTTGCATAGTCGCGAATAAAGCGTCTATAGTAACCGGACATGCCCAAAAATGATCTGAGATCTTTTAATGTTTCTGGTTTAGGAAATTCAGCGATTGCCTTAACTTTGGCTGGGTTTGTTTTAATTCCCGTTTTGGATACAATAAATCCGAGAAACTCAACTTCAGATTTTAAAAATTCACATTTGTCTTTTTGAACCTTAACATTTGTATCGTTTAGAATTTTGAATATGGTTCTCAGATCTTCGTAGTGTTGTTCTTCCGTTTGACTAAAAATGATAATATCATCTATGTACACATAGCATCGAATGCCAATATGTTCACGTAAGATATCATCTACGGCGCGTTGGAAAATGGATGGGGCATTTTTCAGCCCAAAAGGTAAACGGGTAAATTCATATTTACCGTTGTTGACAGAGAATGCCGTTTTCTCTATGTCAGATTCTTTTAGTGGTATTTGGTGGAATCCACTTTTAAGGTCGATTAACGTGAAGTAGCTACATTTTCCTAAATTGTAAAGTACATCATTAATTTCTGGAATGGGGTATCTGTCAGGTATTGTGACTAAATTTAGCTTTCTATAATAAATTACAAGCCGGTATTTTTTTATTCCGGACGCGTCAAGTTTTTTTGATACAATTATTATAGGGGAATTGTAAGGTGACCGTGATGGTCGTATTATCCCATTTTCTAAAAGTTCACTTATTTGTTTATCCACCTCTTCTTTTAACGCTCTTGGATAAGGATAAGATCTTGTATAAACAGGGCTATCAGAAGTTGTTCTGATTTCACCTTGAACAGTAGTAATGTAAGTGAGATTCTTATCTGGTTCACTGAATAAGTTTGGGAATGTAGATATGATTATTCTAAGCTGATTTTCTTGAGAAGGATTTAGATGTGAGGTGCGAATGTCGATACTGTTTACCGCTTGTGCTTTGAATTGTTTTAGTGGGAATATATGTTTATTATTAAGAATGAAATAATTTTTGTCAGTGTAGATCACTGCACTCATTTCCTTCAAGGTATCGTTTCCAATGATACCATCAAAAGAATCGAGTCCATCTAAAATGAAAAACTTGATAGTACCTATTTCTGGGCCAAATATTTCTATATTAGCATGATGCGTAATTTTGGTTTTGCCAGAAACTGAATTTGCAAAGAATGAGTTATTATTTGCCGTTGGATTAGCTATATGATATGGTTTTACATAATTTTTGTTCGATCCTGTGTCTAGCAAAAATTTTAAGTATTTCCCGCTCTTCGTTTTGAATTCATAGTAAGGAAGCGAAGAGCTGTTTAGTCTAAAAAATTTAGATCTTGGAATTGGTCACAAAGTTCCAAGGCTTCGCTTTCATCAGGCTGACAGTAATCAACGAGTTCTTTTTCAGTGTGGTCTTCTGTTTCTATATGATAATTTCTTTGGGGGTTATTAGTTGTAGTAATTTGTTGTGTTCCTTGTGGACCTCTATTTTGAGATTGATACGGATACCTATTCTGAAGATTCATTGTTCGGGGTTGCATGCTCTGGTCATTATTTATTGGTTCTGTTTTGATTTGAGGGATTATTGCGTTTGGTGGTGTACGTCTTCCTTGGAATTGTTGCCTATAATTTTGCTGATTATTGTTTTGATATTGATATTTCGTTTGAGGTATGTAGTGCTGTTGATTAGATTGGAAACGTGGTGGTGCTCCCTGGGGAACGAAAGATTGATGATAATTATGGTTTCCTCTGAACTGTGGTTGTCCGAAATTATTTAATTGAAGTCTGGGTGCTGCAGAAGATGGCACGGGAATAGAAGTTTTTTTATTTAAATTTTGGTTTGCATGGGAAATCCTAAAATTCATGTTTTCGAGTTTGAGGCACAAATGTAAAGCTTGAGGTAAGTCTCCTGGCTCACGTATCGCCAGTAATTTAGGAAGGTCACCCTTAAGGCCCCTTATGAAAGTATCGAGAGCTTTGTCTCGATACGACTGAGTGAGAACTCTCATTGCCTCACTGCTGATTTCTAAACAACCAATTTTGTTTAGGATAAGTGATAAGTGATTATATACAGTTTGATAAAAAGATTGTATAGTGTCATTTCCTTGTACAAGTGATATTAATTGGTACTCGAGAGTACCCAAATCTCTTTTGTCAGCGTAATGCATGACCAGACATCTGGATATGCAATTCCAGTTTAATGGAGTATTGTATGACTCCAGCGCAATGTCGGCGTCGCCAACAATTTTGTTTCTTACGACATTAAGGATCCCAAAGTATTTTGGGGTACCTCGTATGGAGTCGTATGTTTCTACTATGCGGTCAACACTTCTTTTCCATGATATGAATTCCGCTGGATTTCCAGAGAATTCCCTTAAGCATTTTACCACATCGGGTATCTTATCTAATTCGGAAATATCATGTCTATGTTCTATGGCGATTATCTGATCTTCCCCAGCAAATTGATCAGCGTTTGGGTTTAATACGTTTTGAACCATGGCTGGTCCCTGAGTTCTTATCAATCGGCTTACGATTGATGATATTAGGGAATCTAGTTCCGGCGTTGTTCCGACATCCTGGGCTTGTCGTGTATCCGTTCTGGACGATGTGGATTGAAAAGAGTTGTTGTGGTTTATGTCATTCGGAATTTCGCGTACCAATGGTGGGTTTTCTCGTGCCCCTGGGATGGGATTTTCTGATAGAGTTGCTAAAGGTTGGGGATTGCTACTAGTTCCTGATCTTGTATTGGGCATGATTAAAAATGTATTTTTGTTCTATTATTTTAATATAATTAGGAGGTAATCTTAAGATTTAATTTTTAAAATAAAGGTATCAGTTTGATATCACGTTTGAAACTTTCTTAGGATTTCTATTTTAACATACAGATATCAGTTTGATTTTACGTTTGAAACTTTCTTAGGATTTCTTTTTAACATACAGGTATCAGTTTGATATCACGTTTGAAACTTTCTTAGGATTTCTATTTTAACATACAGATATCAGTTTGATTTTACGTTTGAAACTTTCTTAGGATTTCTATTTCTAATTCTTAATGTTTATAAACTTACAAATAAAAATATTTTAAATATTCCATGGGTTTGACAGTGGCGACTGTATTTCCTGCCGTTGATGGGGCTGATGATCCGTACTCGAGCTCCTAACTGGTCACGGTCTGTGCCCGTTCTCAATTTCGCTGGAAACTTGTTCTTTAATGTCTTTGTGACGCGAACTATTGTGCTTTCTTAGGACACTTTTTTTTTTTTTTTTTTTTTATTATTATTTTTCCGTTTTTAGGGACGAACTATTGTGCTTTCTTAGGACACAAAAAATTTTTTTTTCGTCTTTCAGGAAAAACTTAACCGATACTATGTTTTCTTTATTTAAAAGAAAGTTCACACGGATTTTATTTTTTTTTTTTTATTTTTAAGAAAATAATACCGGCACTGTGTTTACGGTTTACACTTTAAAATTGTTCGCGCACAGACTAACCACTGTCCCTGTTCGGGCGCCAGTTAAATAAAAATTACTTTTATTTTTAAAAAAAATATTATTTTCGGAGGAGAGACCTCTTTATTCAATCACTGTTCAAATTCAACTCAATACAATTTTCTTCTACAAACTAAAAACTTCCTAAAGCTAACTTACATCTCCGTGGAGTACGTGTTGGAATGTGCTGATTTGCTGTGTCTCGTAAGCCGGTGGATGAAGTGGTGTCATATGCCGACGATGCATTGTCACTTGAAGGTGTGAGAACTATTGCTGGGTGTCGTATGTTGGTTGAAGTATGAAGTGTGGGAACTGTCTATTGCTGATTTTTGGCCGGATGTTTTACGAAGATGAAACTCGGGAATGTTATGTTAACTTATATGGAAAGAAAACGAAATAGAACAGACGTAAATGAAAAAAAAGAAGAAACACCTACACACGAGACATAGTACATGAAGAGACAACGGGCGATTGCAAGTTCTGTGGTAAAGTACATAACAGAGGCAAGTGTGCAGCATACGGAAAGAGATGCGCCAAATGTAAAAAAACTAAATCACTTTGCTGCAGTGTGCAAATCGATGAATTTCCAAAGAAGGACAGTTAATTATGTACATGAGGAGAAGAGTGATGAAGAAAGTGAAGCGTCGTCTATGTTTACAATTATAAATATCGGTCTGATGGAAAGTCAAGAGTCCCGTATATTAATGAGAAAAATTACTTTCATTATAGGGAGAAAAAGTAAAATAATTCCGTGTGTGGTGGATACGGGCGCGTCATCTAACGTTATGAATTTACAAGAATTTCGTTCGCTATGCGACAAAATTAATTACAAACTAAGAAAAAGCTGCGTAAAATTAAAAGGGTTTGGTGGTAGTTTAATTGTACCTATTGGCGTCGCAACGATAAGCTGTGAAAAGAATGGTGTCCGCAGAGATCTAAAGTTTGAAATAGTTAATCGAAAGTGTGCTACTATTATTTCAAATAAAGACTCTCAAGAGCTTAAACTAATTTCTGTGAACCAGGAGGACGACGTCGAAACAAGTAATCTATATAATGTGGTAACAACAGGTGGTATAAAATGTGGTAACAAAAAACAACAACTACAATTAGAAAGTATCATGCAAAATTTTAGTGATGTATTTGACTGTGATGGAAAATTAGCTAACCCATTACATTTACAGGTGGACAAGTCGATACCCCCTGTTCAAGCTCACCTACGGCGAATACCTATATCTTTTAGAGAAGAATTACAAATCACATTGGAAGACCTTGAGAGAAGGAATATTATTAGCAGAGTACACGAACATACTCCATGGATAAGTAACCTCGTGCTCGTGCGCCGAAACAATAAGCTGCGAATTTGTCTCGACCCGAACGAGCTTAACAAAGCACTTAAGCGGAGCAACTATCAAATCCCCACTGTAGACGAGGTGTTACCAAAAACTCAAGATGCAAAAGTTTTCTCGACACTGGACGCAAAAAACGGGTTCTGGCAAATCGAGTTAGACGATGAAAGTAGACTTCTTACGACATTTTGGACACCATTTGGTCGATTCTGTTGGAATCGTTTGCCTTTTGGAGTATCACCGGCTCCTGAGGAATTTCAGAAGAAACAACACGAGTTAATAGAAGGCTTGCAAGGAGTAGAGGTCATTGCAGATGATTTTTTGGTGTATGGAAAAGGTGACACAGAAGAAGAGGGAATGAAAGACCATAATCAGAATTTATTTAAATTGCTAACTAGGATAAGAGAAGTAAATTTAAAACTTAACAAAAGCAAATGCCGAATGGGAATGCGACAAGTACCATTTTTTGGATTTTTACTTACAAATCATGGGCTGGCTATTGATAAAGCCAAATTAGAAGCTATCGAAAAAATGCCCAAGCCTCAGGACGCCAAGAGCACCCACAGGTTTGTAGGCCTGTGCACTTATCTGTCCAGATTTTTGCCAAGCCTATCAGATATTGCAGAACCTTTAAGAAGAGCGATTCGCGAAGGTACTAAATGGCAATGGAGCCCGGAACAAGATATGGCGTTTGAAAAATTAAAAAAGCTTATCATGAAGGCACCAGTTTTAAAGTACTTCGACCCTAGCAAGCCGGTAACTATTCAATGTGACGCAAGTTCAAAAGGGCTCGGGGCAGTTCTACTACAAAACGATCGCCCAGTAGCATTTGCGTCAAGAGTTTTGACAACTACAGAGCAACAATATGCTCAAATCGAGAAAGAGACACTAGCAATCTTGTTTGCCTGCACAAAGTTTGACCAGTATATATGTGGAAAGCCTAATATTACCATCCAATCATCAGCCACTTCAAACCATCTTTAAGAAGTCCGTTTTAGAAAGTCCGAAACGTTTACAGAGGATGAGACTCGCCCTACAAAGGTACGACATTCACATAACATACAAAAAAGGAAGTGAAATTATTTTTGCTGACACATTGTCTCGAGCTTTTTTAAAGAACTGTCCCAGAGAACACATTGAAAACGCTGAAGTTTATGCGGTAACTAAAATAAGGTCATTGGATAGAACCTTTCGCGAGATCAATGAAATAGACACTGTTAGAGAGATCAAGATTAAAGATTCGCGACTAATAGAAATACTGGAACAAACAAGAGAAGACACAACCCTGCAAGGAGTTCTAAAGTATGTCAAGAAAGGATGGCCAGAAAATCGAAGTCTTGTCCCAGATGCAATTAAACCGTACTGGAATTACAGAGAACAGCTGACAGTGCAAGACGGTTATCTGCTAAAAGGTGACAGAATTGTGATACCCACATCGCTGCGAAGGAAGTTTTTGCAACGTATTCCTTACAGTCATCAGGGAATCGAGTCATGTCAGCGGCGAGCCAGGGATACAATCTTCTGGCCTGCCAGTCAGGCAAAGCTACCACTACAAAGCACCACAATCCCGGAGTTCCCGTTCCAAAGAATTGGCCTCGATATCTGTGAGGTCGTAGATGGGGATAAAAAGCGAAGCATTTTGATTACTGCCGATTATTACTCGGATTACTTTGAAGTAGATGAGCTGAATCCAGCAACGGCAGATCAAGTCATCAAAGTCTGCAAAAAGAATTTTAGTCGACATGGCATTCCTGAAGTTGTCGTCACTGATAGAGGGACGTCTTTTGTTAACAAACAGTTCCATGAGTTTTCTAAGGACTGGGAGTTTAAGCATGCAAAGAGCTCCCCAAATCATCAACAAGGAAATGGTAAAGCTGAATCTTCTGTTAAAATAATGAAGTCTCTTTTCAGAAAAGCGCAAAGCAGTAAGCGTTGTTTTTGGAAGGCCCTTCTAGAATGGAGAAATACGGCGAATGAGATTGGTTGCAGCCCAGTACAGCGTCTAATGTCTCGACGTACCCGATGTATTCTTCCCACATGTCAAAAGAGGTTATCACCTGAAACACAGCACAACGTTAAGCATTCCATTGAAAGAAGAAGGAAGATGACCAAGTATTTTTATGATAGGAAGTGTCGACGACTCCCGAAGCTTGAATTTGGACAAGATGTCTGCGTTCAGCTTCGAAATAAGCCAAACAATAGAGAGTGGAAAAAATTGATCATCGCAAGCGTACCATCGGATCGGCAAGCAGTTGTCAGAGTGGATGACGTCGACTACACACGTAACCGTCAGCACATTCGTCTTTCATCCGCTCCCGCAATAGAAGGCAACACTGAAGTGAATGAACCTTGTCCTGCCCTGAGTCATCCAGACGAAATCATCAGCCAGAACGAATCATCAACTACTCGTCCGCCGCCTGAAGCAGTGCTTCCAAGAAGATCTAAGCGCATTCAAGAAAAGTTAAATCGAAACTAAAGATGTGTATTATATGGATTATGTGAACTATCTAATGGCTAACTTACAGCATTCTTAAATAAAATAATTTTATAATTTTCTACGAACTGTTTTTTTAACATCACTCTTTTTTTTATAATAATTAAAGTATACTACATATCTGAAGTTAATTATGTATACATTATATATTTGTTTTAAATTTTGGACACTTAAACAAAACAATGAAAAAAAGGGAAGGTGTTACGATATTAGTATTATAATAATCTAGTACTTTAGTATTTTTATGAAGCATTACTATGTTACTCTTTTTAAAAATCTTTAATAAATGCCAGTGCTAATCTGGACTCTGAAGTGTAGACATCGCCATTTATTTTAGTTACAAGCACGTAACATAACACTTTTGTTGACATTTTTTAAAATTCTCTGATAGGTTACCCTCCATGACTAGGTGACCCGGTACTTTGGAATCCATTTTGGTATTTCTTTTGCTTGTACAAACGTTTTCAGTATTAAAGTTTGATCTAGATAACTGCACTATTGTATTATTTAGCACGATCTCCACTGGTTCAACTTCGATATCACTTAATTCTTCTGAATCGTCCGAACTAATTTCTAATATTGAATTTTCTCGTGTATTTTCGCCAATTTGCTTTTTTTTTGTGATCTTGTCTTTACCATCACTATTATAATTTTATTTTTTAATTACGGCTGCGCCATGTTTTGTAAAGTAATACACAGGTTTAATAGTTTAACTTTATTTTAAAGATTGAACCGTCTTGTTCTGACTTCAATAAGCAAGTGCCGTACATTGTATTGCCAGTACTTCAACAGGCAGTGATGACATGTCTAACAGTATGTTTTATATACTAATATATAGCCCATGGATGGTTTGGAACTACACCTGTTAGATAAACTTTATACAACAATAAGCCAATACATTTTACTGTATCGCATGTTCAACTCATCTCTTTTTTTCTTTACATGCGCTTTCCAACGCAGTTTAGCATTTAGAGTCATGCCTAGATATTTGGCTGTATTTGAGTATTCCACTTCATTATTGTTTATGTATACTGGAATAATATATGGTACGTTTTTAAACGTAAAATTAATATGGACTGACTTAAGGTCATTAATCTAATCTGCCATTTTTTTGTCCAATCTGAGATATTGTCTATTGCCCTTTGAAGCTTTTTTGTTGCTACTTCGACAGTTTCTCCCACAGTTAGGACAGCTGTGTCATCTGCAAAAATAGCTATAGTGGTTTCCCCATTTTCAGGCAAATCGCTAGTGAACAGAATGTATAAAACTGGACCTAGCACGCTGCCTTGTGGTACACCAGCTTTAATTTCTCTTAAAGTTGAGTACTCTGTCTCTTGTTTAATTCTGAAGTATCGATCTGATATAATATATGACAGACTTCATCCAAAGCTTGTGCTATATCAAGAAATATTGTAGAGCACACATTTTTCTCTTTAAATGCTTTTTCGATTTTATCTGTGATTCTATGCACCTGATCAATTGTAGAGTTCTTATTTCTAAATCCAAATTGGTGATTTGGGACTAGTGATTTTTGGTCAATTATTTTTTGCAGGCGTTTTACCAGCATTTTCTCGAATAACTTTGACAACATTGGTAGTATAGATATTGGGCGATATGAAGTTACCTCGCTAGGTGGTTTGCCTGGTTTTGGTATCATTATTACTTCCGCGACTTTCCACATGCTAGGTACATATCTTAACTTAAATGCAGCATTTATAATCTGAGCTAGTTTTTTTAAACCTTTTCGAGGAAATTGTTTTAGGACTTCACCTGTGATTAAATCGAACCCTGGGGCCTTTTTTATATTTATGCCTTCTTTGATTTCTTTGGCAAGTTCTTTTGCTGTTACTGGCTGAATAGGTCTATCGTCTTCACACCTTACTTCGATCCCTTGACATTCTTTATCTTCATAAGGTTTGAAGACGTCTTCAAGATATTCTGCAAAAGTGTTTGCTTTCTCTTGGCTTCTTCTTGCCCAGTTACCTTCTTTGGTTTTAACAGGCGGAATGTGAGCTTAGCCTTCCAGAGCGAGTAGTCGGTACTAGCATCATTTGTAAGACTGGTAAAATATGTTTTCACAGACTCATTATTAAATTCTTTTATAGATTGTTTGAGCTTATTATTTAAATTGTTTAGTGTGGTTTTGTCGCATGGCGCCCTTGTCAGTTGCCAACGTTTTCTAGCTTTCCTCTTTTTTGCAATAATTTCACAGACTTCGCGAGGATAAAGGTTTTTTTTTTGATCTTGTTTTTTGCTTTGGGAGTTGCAGCCCATGCAGCTTTTTGTATATTCAGTGTAAATATTTGCACTGCTTCTTCAAGTTGATCTTCTGTTTGAATAGCTGATGATAATTGTATACTTTCTTCCAACTTCTGTCTGAAATAGTTCCAATCATTCAGTCTATTAACTAGTTTTGGGCTTTGTTCCTTTATTATTATTTTATTGCCAAGTGTAAGAAGTATCGAAGAGTAATCTGATTGAAGATCAGGCCTTTCTTCTACATTTATTTTATTTGAAGATATGTTTTTTGATATGACGAAGTCGACAAGATCTGGGGTCTTATTCCTATCTGTTGGCCAGTAGGTGGGGTTTCCCGTTTAGTGATATTTGGCGCCATCTTCTTTAATAGTTTCATATAGTATTTGTTAATCTAGATCCCCAATATTTATTCTTAGCGTTAAAATCTCCTCCTGCGATTAATCTATTGTGAAATATGCGAAAAAGGCTTTTAAAATCATTTTTCTTTGTTATATAACTGGGAGAGCAATATACTGATGCAATAGATATATGCCCATTGTCCGTTTCTATATTTATTGAAATTTCTTGGATTGCACATGATTGGAATTTTGCTTCTATATTGTGTTTAATTGTATTCTTTATTAACACTGCAGCCCCTCCTTTTGCACAGTTATGAGGATGTGGGGAGTGATATAATTCGTATCCTTGCAGTTTAAAGTCAGTTTTTAATTTAAAGTGCGTCTCTGAAATCAGACAGATATCTGTCTGGTTTATGTCAAGAGTCACTTGCAACTCGTCCTTTCGACTCTCGATACCATTAGCATTCCATTCAAGAATTTTTATTTTATTCATCATATCTGTCTTTTCGGTACAGCTCTTTTGTTGCTGTTCTGTTTCTCTAGCAACGATAGTCTATCTTACTTACTTACTTACTTAGATGGCGCTACAGTACGGGGTGGACCTGGGCCTAGACCAACATGCCTCTCCAGTTAGCCCGATCTTTGGCTAACCGCCTCCAGTTGCGCACTCCAAGTTGGTTGAGGTCCCCTTCCACTTGTGCGCGCCACTCCGGGTTGGAATCGAAGACTCTTCGGGCCGGAGCGTTGGTGTCCATTCGCTCTACATGTCCTAGCCATCTTAGTCGACTGATACGCACTTTTTTCTGCGCCATAGAGTAGGACTGGGATGATGAGGGTCTTATATAGAGTCTCCTTAGTGTTTCTTGACAAGGCCTTACTAGTCAGTTGCCTTCGTAGGCCAAAGAAACAGCGGTTGGCAAGTGTAACTCTTCGTTTGATTTCTGCTGTGGTGTCATTATCAGAGTTTATAGCGAAGCCGAGGTAGATAAAGTCCCTAACCACCTCAAAGTTATAGCTGTCTATCGTGACGTTCTGTCCGATTCGCCGATGTTGTGTGTCCCTTCTTGTTGACAGCATGTACTTTGTTTTGCCCTCATTCACCACTAAACCCATTTTTGCCGCTTCTGTGCTAATACTTGCAAACGCACCAGTAACAGCTCGCTGCGTTCTGCCAATTATGTCAATGTCGTCAGTCAGCGTATGCAAGTAGTTGCACAGACTTTTGGAAAATTGTGCCCCTGGTGTTGGCTTGCGAGTTTCACACAATTTTCTCAAGTATGATGTTAAAAAGGCACATGACAGCGCATCACCTTGTCTAAATCCTTTTTTGACATCAAAGGTCTCGGTGAGATTATTTCCGACCTTTACGGAGCAGCGAGCGTTCTCCATCGTCATTCTGCACAATCTGACAAGTTTGGCAGGGATGCCAAAACTAGACATGGCTCTGTATAGCTCGTCTCTATAAATGCTGTCATATGCGGCTTTAAAATCGATAAATAGATGGTGAGTATCGATTTGGACTTCTTGGGTTTTCTCCAGGATCTGCCGTAGTGTGAATATTTGGTCGGTTGTGGACTTACCGGGCCTAAAACCACACTGATAGGGACCAATCAGCTCGTTGACAAATGGTTTCAGGCGCTCACACAGTACAGCAGATATGATCTTATAGGCGATGTTAAGGAGACTGATGCCTCTATAATTGGCGCAGTTTAGAGGGTCTCCTTTCTTGTAGATCGGGCAAACGATGCTGAGGTTCCAATCATCAGGCATACTTTCCTCTGACCAAATTTTAGAAACGAGTTGGTGTATGCTCTCTACCAAGTCATCTCCCGCTGCCTTAAAAAGCTCGGCCGGTAAACCGTCCGGTCCTGCAGCTTTGTTGGACTTCAGCTTAGATATTGCTATCCTTACCTCATTTTGGTCAGGTGGACGGAAGTCTTGGCTTTCATCGCCCAGGTTGAATGGTTCATTCTGCCTGACAGCGGAATATGTGTCGTCTTCGCCGTTTAACAGTCTGCAGAAATGGTTTTTCCATGTCCTCAGCACCGACTGTGACTCCACTACAAGGTTTCCTTGTTCGTTTCTACAGGTCTCTGTTCGGGTCTTGTTCCCGTGACACGTTCTTTTTACCTTTTGGTAAAACTTCCGAACATTGTTCCTGGAGTAACACCGCTCTATTTCCTCAATCGCGCGCTTCTCATGCTCTTTCTTTTTCCTTCGGAGAAGCCGGTGTTCTTCCCTCCTTTTTTGCTCGTAGAGCTCCCGAGCTGCTCTCGTCCTTCTCTGCAGCGCCGCTTTGTAGGCCAGTTGCTTCGCTGCATGTGCTTGCCGGCACTCTTCATCAAACCAAGGGTTTCGTGGTGGTGGTCGGGTGAAACCGAGCACATCAGTTGCGGCTTTTCTGACGGCTTCTTGGCATCGATGCCACTGGTCTTCAGCACTTGATGAAGGCTGCAAAGGACTTCTCGAGAGGTTGAGGGAGACGCGATCGGCAAAAGTTCTGGCGGTTTGTTGCGTTTGTAGCCGTTCAACGTTGAATCTCCTCACAGTATTTCCTCGTTGTTGTGGTGTCTGGGACATCCGCATACGTACCTTGGCTACAACAAGGTAGTGATCCGAGTCTATGTTGGCCGCTCGGAAGGTTCGGACATCTAGAATACTGGAGGAGTGCCTTGCGTCGATCGCAACATGGTCAATTTGATTGACGATTTGTGTTGTCGTGTAGGCTGTACTTCCCGATTGTACTACCAAAGATGTCCTCCTTTCCTATTTTGGCGTTAAGATCACCCAAGATGATTTTAACGTCATACTTAGGACATTGCTCATATGTTTTGTCGAGGAGCTCGTAGAAACATTCTTTGGTAGCATCGTCTTTATCTTCGGTAGGGGCGTGAGCGCATATCAGACTGATGTTGGCGAATTTAGCCTTGATGCGGATAGTTGTAAGGCGTTCACTAACGTGTCGAAAGCTCAAGACTTCTTGCCTAAGTCTGCCGCTTACAACGAATCCGCATCCAAATAGACGCTGCTTCTGTTCTCTGTAGCAATCACCGTAGTAGATGTCACAGTTTTTTATCCTTCTTTTGCCCGGCCCATCCCACCGCACCTCCTGGATGGTGGTGATATCTGCTTTGTAGCAGCTTAGGGCCTCCGCTAGTTGTTCGGCTGCACGCGGTCTGTTCAGGGTTCGAACATTCCACGTGCAGATCCGAACGTCATTGTCCATGTCCATATTTCGTTTTGCAGGGTCGTCAACAGTGAATCCGTCCTTATCCGAGGCTCTTGGTTGCTTCGTAACCATATTGTTTTTCCGTGGTTGGGTAGTTAAACCCACGCACAACCCCCAACCTGGAGGGCCAGGCCCTTTCTGTGACCCCTTGGACGAAAGGGGCCGGATATTCCGGAGTCAGCAACCCGCTTCGGGGATTTGAGTGCTGCCGTTGACCCATTAAGGGCTCTTCCGCCACCATCTCTATTTCAACACCCTGACTAGTATTGAAAAAAAAAAAAATCCTTAATGGCCTCAGCTCCAAATACGTCGAAGTAGCCCATTAAGGTATCTGTCATGCCGACTGTTGACGTCACTGTTGATTCAATCGCGTGAATTCATCCGCCGTACGTCCTCTTTCTGAGGAGCTCATGTAAGACTTCTGAGACTCGTTCAGTCAGTCTTTCCGACAGAGCATTATAGTGTTGCTATTTTCTTCGTGTTCAACACTCGCGCTTATAAGTTTAGCAAGCCAAGCCCGGAAGGGCGAGGCCTGAGGCCAGTACCCGGTGGTTACCACGCGGAGGTAAAATAAGCACAATTGATGTGTATGAAAAAGTTACAACAGCTGGGCACCGCCAAGTTGATGCCAGTCAGCGCCTACCCGATTCATACACACCCAACCACCAAGTCTATATAGTCTATCTAATATCGTTTTATTGGATTTTTCCATGGAACTAATCCTGTTTAGGATTTGTTTCATATGGTTTTCCATTCCAGTGTTTTACTCTATTTTTCGATTTACCGCTTTATCCGCTGGTATTTGAATATTTTTTGATGCTGCCTGAGCATATGTCAGTTTTGGACGTGATGTCTTTTGTCTCGTGTCCTTTTTTATTATTAATTTGTCCTTTTCTATTATCACTTGTTCTTTAAGGTTTTCTTTATGTGGGCTCTTTTGTAAGTCCTTTTTGACTTTTAGTGCTACTTTATTTGAGCTCCTTTGTGGTTTCTTTTGTTTTTTGTCCCTTGCAAGTCGGATTTCTTTTGCAACTAAACAACCTCTGTAGCTAGCAGGGTGGTTTTCACTGCAGTTTGCACATTTAGGATATTCTTCTCCTTTCTTACTACAGTCTTTAGTGTTTTGGCTTTCTGCACATTTTACACATCTTGGGTTTGAGCTGCAGTATTTATGTGTATGCCCATATCTTTGACAATTTTTGCATTGGGGTACAAGTTTCGATTTACGCAGAGTATGAATCTCAACTCGCATACCAAGTATGTTTTTAATGTCGTATATTTTTTTCTTGTCTTCGTCATGCTCAAAGTTTAGTATAAAATTTGGAAGCGGCAGTTTTCTTTTAAATTTAAGCATATTCACAACTTCCAATATCTTAAAGCCTCTGTCTTTTAGCTCATTTTTTATGCTGTCGGGTGAGCATGAGTAGTGCAGTTTTTTTACTACAACCTTAATTGGTCTGGCCTGCTTATTTTGATAAGAATACCATTGTACCTTTCTCTGGTTTAGTATTTTAGTGAGGTTTCTGTATCCTTCTTCTTCAACCACATTCATTTTAATGTCATTATTGTTAATTAGCGCTGTACTAGCTTTAATTCTGTTTTCCTCCAATAACTTGACTAAGCTTTCATATTTATTTACTTGCATTTAATAATTGGTGGAGGCTTGGTTGGATTTTGTATTTTGCTTCCTTTGTGTGAAGCATTCACATTATCTGTGCTGCTTTCTTTTGGGGATGCGATTTTTGGGGATGTACTCATTTTTGTTTTTTTATTTTTATTCCCCATGTGACGACGTACTTCTGTCTCTTTTTTTAGTTCTTCTTCATCTGTTGAGAACTCGACAGGTTCTACATTCACTTTTTTTGGCTGTTGATTTCTTCTCTCAACAATTGCAACTCTTGCTTAAGATTACTTATCTCCTTGAGCCTTTGGTATTTCACCTTCTTTTTTGAATGGGGGTATTCTCTCTACCCTTTTACTTCACCCAAATGGGTCGTTACTAAGCAATAAATGCCCCCCCCCCCCCCAAAATCCATGGGACCGACCTCCGAAGAGGATGGATTTACCAGCGTAACTGGCCTATCATCTGGGGTATTAATATCTTTTGTTTTGTTCATTGCATTTTATTTTTTTTTACTTTTGTGAAAAGTTAAATTTTTTTTTCTATATTAAAGTACGCGCAGTGGGCGCAGTAGCGCAGTGGTTAGTGTGCTGGACTACTGTGCGAGGGATCCCAGGTTCGATCCCCGGAAAAACACAAATTACATCTTAAGGTTTTTTCTACTGCGCCACCTCTCGCGAACGTCTGACAAACATCCGAGAGTATGACTGTCCTGAAAAAGCTTCTCAATTAAGCCGTTCGGACTCGGCAGAAAATTGTAGGTCCTTTCCATTCGTTCCAAAAATAGAAACTCACACAAAACGAATGGTTGCGAGAAGCTTGGCCTTGGGTGTCTACCGCCTGTTGCGCCGCCTATTTATTTATTTTTTATATTAAAGTACACAGTCGCTCCTGACATGGCGCTGACCAGGGAGCCGCCCAATATGGGTCAGACGCTTCTGGGTTTTCTTTTCAACTAGGGTCCGCGGGGACGTTACGCCCGTTACCTCTATCCAGAGAAGTACCCTTGCGGGGAATACAGTCCATATAGTCTTAAGCAATTGCTTATATAATAAAAGCTTGTTCTCGAGTTTAGCTTGGAATATTTTCCGAGTAACCAATAAAGTTCTCTATATTTGTTTTTAAGTTCTTCGCATTTCTTTTTTTCATGCGGTTTCCATTTCAACTTTGTGTCGAGAGTCATTCCGAGGTATTTGACCTCATTTGCAAAAGGAACTTGGGCCGTATTTATAAAAACGGGAAAATAATTTGTTTGCTTATATGAGGGGTATAATTTCAAAACTCTTCTATTCCACTTTTTTTTCAAAAATGAGTTAGGTATGAGAAAGTTTCCTTTAAAAGGGCCTTCATCTAAGTATTTAGCTAAAATGTATCAAAACTTGTTATTTCCCATACTTTTCAGTACTTAAAAAGTGAAATTTTTTTCAAATCTACACTATTCCACTCAGTCGTTTAATTCAAAACTCATTTATTCCCATGCAAACCAAATTCCGCATCAAAACTCTTCTTTTCCTATGCAAATCAAAGTAGTCGCTTTCAAAACTCGTGTATTCCAATGACATTAAAAAAGGCGGGCATTTTTGTTATTTTGAGAGTATTCATGGGTTAAACGAATATAGTGTTGGAATAATTCTTGTGAAGAAAAACTCTTTGTTTCTTTTTTTGTTTAAATAATTCAAATACATTGCTGTGACGTTATTATACCCTCCACAGGAAGGCATATTCACTTTGAAATTACATTTGTAACGCCATCAAGAAGGAATCGCCGGAGACCCCATGAAGTGTATATTTTCTGAATCAGGATGTCCGTCTGTCTGTTGAAAACATGTCCAAACGAATCGACCTGGGTGGTTGAAATTTTGTGAGAGGACTTATTTTTACCATCGTGTTGGTCGTCAGGTATTGAATTGAAAGTAAGCTGTCGAGTAGTTCTGGTACCTCCATACAAAACCAATATTAGACCCTGTACGACTGTACGTACTAACTTATCTACATGGCTAACATTTTGCATGAATTGCATGCAGTGGAGGGTATCGAGGCGTCGACCAGGCCGATGATAACACTTTTTTTTAATGATTAATATACTTTTTCCGATCTAGCTTTGAAGACTGTTGGGGTATTATGTTTTTAGTTACGTTTTTTGTACCTATACTCTAAATTTTCTTTTAAATAAAACAAAATTAATGAAATCGATAAAAAAAGTTTTCTTTCTTTTCAAAACTCCTCTATTCCTAAATGGGTTGAATCAAAATTCAACTATTCCAATCGTAATTTTCAAAACTCTTCTTTTCCAAATTAAATTGATTTTTTATAATTTTTATATCTTATAGGTTAAAAACTATAAAAAACAGATAAAGATCATTCCAAACTTACAATCTGGTTTTCAAACCAATCGCTAAAATCAATTTAGCAATAGTTTAAAATACGAAGACGAGCACCTTAATGACCATTAAAGAAAACAAATAAAAAACATTAAAACAAGTGTATTTTCACGTTTTTTTATTTTTTATTCGAAGATTGAATGCATTTCGAGTCTAGTTGCGACTCATCATCAGCAATACACTAATAGTGGGATACAAAAAACAAAGGGCAAAAACTGACTTAAATAACAAAAACAAAATTGATTTACAGTGTAGCTTACTGAGAGTTAAAACAGTTCAGATTAAGAGAGAGAGAAAATTAACAGATGAGAAACAAACTGATATTAGAAAAGTTACGAATAAGTAGCACAAAAAGGAAAGAAAATTACAATAAGTTAAACAAAGGTGAAATAATGTTTCCTGCATCAGCGTTCATTAAATTATTGCTTTTATGTATGAAAATACTTTCATATGCATCTAATTGATTAGAGTTAGAGATTTGTTTCAATATTTTTACATTGTCAAAAGAAATATTAGGGTTTCTGTGTGATAAAATATGTGAAGCAATGGAAGATTTCTCCGGTCTGTTGTATTTTATGTGGCTAAGATGTTCAGCGAAACGGGCACCTATGTTTCGCCTGGTTTGTCCAATGTATTTATCCTCGCATTCGCAGCAATTAAACTGGTAAATACCAGACATCTCCTGCGAAGTTGATTTGTCTTTTGTCGAACCGAGTAAATTCTTCAATTTGTAATTATTAGTCACAACTAAGTCTATATCACAGCCTTTTAGTTTTGGTATTAGTTTATTGGTGATTGAGGGGGCATACGTCATCGAAGCGCGTTTATTGTTTTGGTTGTTAAGTTTTTTGTTTTGTGAGAATAAAGTTGTGAGGTTTGATTTTTTAATTTTTAGCATGTGTTTTTTTATAAGTTTGTCAATTAGTGTTTCACTATACCCGTTTGTAATGGCTAACTTTTTTAATTGAGAGTATTCAATTTGAAAATTTCGGGCGGGCAGAGGAAGTTTACATAAACGGTGTACCATGGAATGGAACGCGGCGACTTTATGTTGTACCGGGCAAAAAGAGTCATTGGTAATATATCGATCTGTGGTTGTAGGTTTCCGATAAATAGCAAAATTCACTTTATTATTTGATTTGGTGATTAATAAATCTAAAAACGCCAATTTGTTATTTTCTTCACATTCTACGGTAAAGTTAATGGAATCATATTGGGAATTTAAACAAAGTAACACTTGGGGCAGTTCACTATATTTAAGGACCGCAAAAACATCATCAACATATCGATGCCAAACGCGTGGAAGTAGACCCTTCTGTTCGAGGTCCAATTCGAACTTGGCCATAAATGAATCGGCCATTATGGGGGAAAGGGGGTTA
This sequence comes from Cheilosia scutellata, assembly GCA_955612985.1. Taxonomy (NCBI): domain Eukaryota; kingdom Metazoa; phylum Arthropoda; class Insecta; order Diptera; family Syrphidae; genus Cheilosia; species Cheilosia scutellata. Next base: position 79,755,447 of record OY015312.1, on the reverse strand, counting down.
CCCATACTAGTTCCGACCTCTATTTTGTAAAATTTATCTCGAAACTTGCAGAAATTATGTGACATACACACTTTTGCAGTTTCGAGGAGTACATTTAACTTTTCAGCTTGTATATTGTACTTTTCTAAATGTGACCTTAAGGAGCTGACAGCTTCGGTGATCGGGATACTGGGAAACAGGGCTTCTACGTCGAAAGAAACCATGATTTCGTCATCGTTGATGTGGATGTCTTTTGTTTTTTCCACGAAGTCAAAAGAGTTCTTTACCGAGCGGCTTTCGATGGGGTACTTCTTCAATTCATGGACTAACCACTTTGCAGCTTTTACCGACGGGGAGTTAACATTCGATACAATGTTTCGCATTTTATTACCAGGTTTGTGAACTTTGGGAAGTGAGTATAATTTTGGAACTTCTGGATTAGAAACATTGAGTTTCCATGTCGGAACGTCAAACACAGTGTGAATTTTCTTTATTAGTTCTTTCGATGTCCGAATCATACTTGGGAGGGGAGTTTTTGGTAGTAATTTGTAGTTACTATCATCTATTGTTTTTTGCACTGTTGTGTTATAATCTGATTTGGTCATTATAACGACTTGGTTACCTTTATCAGCTTTCATGTAATACACTTCTTTTTGTTTTAATAGTTTTATTATTTTATGTATTTTGAGGGTTTCAGTTTCTGGTTTGAAATTAGATTTAGCATTAATTATAAGGGGCTTAGCAATGTTTCTAACAATTTCTTTAGTTGGGGGGGATTTATATTTAATAAAAGTTTCGATATCAGCTATCGTGTCTATCAAGGGTAGGCGTAATGGTTTGGGGGTGTAATTTAGGCCTTTGTTCAAAACTTCTAACTGATCACTTGAAAAAACTTCATTTGACAAATTAATCACTAAATTATCCACGGTTATAGGTTTTATTCTTTTGGTCCTGATGCAATCGAGATTGTTTCCTCGTTCATATTTTAACCGGAGTAATTTGTTGTTTTGTTTGTTTTCGAAAAGAATATTACTTTTTTCTAACACATTACACTGAAAATTTAACCATGAAGCAAAATCGATGTTGTTTAAATGCTTTGTTATCTTGAGATGTAAGTGATATAGCTCTAATTCGACAATGGATAGATTCGAGAAATGGTGTTTTATTTCCAATTGGAGCCATTTAGATTTCGCAACTGAAACAACTGTAGCCGTTCTAGAATTAACTACGGAGCACTTAATTTTTATAAACTGAGGGAACACTTTATTTTTTCTACAATCTTTTAGGTAGCATATATCAGCTTTTATCCTCTTCATCTTTTCCACTAAGTGTGTATATTTATTCAACAAAGTTTTGGTTGACATGTTATAACATTAAAAGGGGGGTAAGATTTTTTCTTTTTGGTGAATTGTTTAACACACGGAATTTACATCCAAAAACAAAACCAAACGAAAAAAGGTGTTGAACAGTCCTAATGGTCGCGAAATTACAATAGTTTAAAATACGAAGACGAGCACCTTAATGACCATTAAAGAAAACAAATAAAAAACATTAAAACAAGTGTATTTTCACGTTTTTTTTATTTTTTATTCGAAGATTGAATGCATTTCGAGTCTAGTTGCGACTCATCATCAGCAATACACTAATAGTGGGATACAAAAAACAAAGGGCAAAAACTGACTTAAATAACAAAAACAAAATTGATTTACAGTGTAGCTTACTGAGAGTTAAAACAGTTCAGATTAAGAGAGAGAGAAAATTAACAGATGAGAAACAAACTGATATTAGAAAAGTTACGAATAAGTAGCACAAAAAGGAAAGAAAATTACAATAAGTTAAACAAAGGTGAAATAATGTTTCCTGCATCAGCGTTCATTAAATTATTGCTTTTATGTATGAAAATACTTTCATATAGTCAAATAAATCTTAAGACAATTAATGAAACACGTTTATTTAAAGCGAATAGTTATTACTTATTGTTTCAAAATAAAAAGTCAAGCGCACTTGCCGAAAGCTTCTGATCGACTAAACTACTTATACATGATTTAGGCTCTTATCATTCTCTTTTTAAGAAGAGCAAGATAGAGCCGTTATACTTGTGGGCTGTGGGTAGCATCTCTCACACACCAGCCGTATGGTTAATCATGAGGCGGGTGTGGGCGAAATGTCCCATTTGGTAATCTACCACACCTCCCCTCATTAGGTTTTTTGGTCCTCCAAAAACATAATAATATATAATTTTGTTCTTAAATAAACTTAGTTAAATAAATAAATTTAATTCAAAAATTGGAATACATGTTATTATTTTTTTATGTAGAATTAATTCAAAAAATTATTATTTTTACATGATTGAGCTATATGAATTTAATTAACATTCAAATATATTGCTATCAAAATATTTAAACTACTTCATAAAATGTACAACAGATACATTATATTTGTATCCTTAATACTAACAAAATTTATAAGGCTTTTATTTCTTTTATAATGTCAAAAACAATTCTTAGTTCTAATACTTTTCTTGATACTTAAACCTTCTTTTTCTTTGTTTTTTACAATATCTGGTAAGTCTTCGATTGCTTGTATCAACAACATAATTTCCTTCAAGTTTAAATTTTTTTAACTTTTTGTATTTTGGTTTACATTTTGCAATATTTCTATTAACTACAATACTTTCGCATAGATTGTGTCGTGTGTTCTTGTTTCTGTTAAGCTTTCTAGTTCGTTCAATTTTCTGTGTTTGAAATTCGTCTGATAATTGTTTTATTTGGTTTTTGTCGTAGTTCTTATTTATAAAGTCAATCGGTCTTAAATTAGTCGTTGAATGTATAGTCACGTTATAAATTAAAATTATTATTTTAAAAATTCGGTCTTCTAAATCGTCTAAATCGGTCCTATCATTGTCGGCTTCAATTAGTCTTAAATGTTCATTAAGCGTTCCATGTAATCTCTCGATATCGGAATTACCTGTTTTGTTATACGCAGTTGTCTGGTGGAATATTATGTCGTTGTCTTTTAAAAATTGTTCTACAGCGCTGTGAATGATACACTTTTCGCCATCTGAAACAAATTTTCTCATTTTACCTAAATAAACGATTCTTTCTTTAATGGCCTTTAAAATGGATACCCAAGTTCTATCTCTAAGCTGATGGATTGTGGCATGTTTGGAAAATTTGTCGATCATTGTTAAGTACATAACATTTCTACATGGATACCAAATGTCCATGTGTACAATGTCGTTGAAATTTGTGGGTGATTCTGTGTGTTCGAAAGGTAAGTCTGGGGGGTGTCTGTCATATTTTCCTATATTACATACGTCGCAATTGTTAATAAATTTATGAATTAATTTAAGCATATTTGGATAGTAGTATAATAGTTTAAGTTCTGAAAATACTTCGGAAATTCCTCTATGGTTCTTTTTTAGGTGTTCGTTTTTTATTATTGTGAGCATTTCATTCTTATCTGTTATATCAGTCAATTTAGTGCAGGATTTAAGCAGTTTTAGGTTCTTGTTATTGGCAAAATATCTAACGTATAATTCTTGGAATTTTAGAAATAATTGTATGTCATTGCAATAAATGCACATTAGGCCCTTGTCAATAATGAATCTTTTCATTATCTCCAGTAAATTGCTATCTTTTGTAACATATATGAAGTTTTTGCATTTTTTATTTATGATTTTTGTGAACGTTTTCTCTTTATTACCAACTTCTAAAAATATTTGATTCTTATAAATGTTAACCGCTTTCTCTGTTATATACAGTGATGGAAAAAATAATAGAAACAAGTATTTACATAATGCTGAACCATCATTAACTGCATACAATTTGGTCTTTCTCCGAAATCAATTCTATACTCAAATGCTAGGTAAAAGTACTTCGAAATGCTGCAGCAATTCGCTCTTACCAGCTTTTAGTTTTCGTCTAACAGTAAAAAGTCTGAGCAAAAATTTTATTTTGCCTGGAAAAAATAATAGAAACAAACGATTACCACAGTCGGCATCAGTGATTTTGCAGTAAAGCTCGGTATTGTTTTAATTGAAATAGTTGTAAATTAGTTTATCCTGTAATTTAGTGTTTTTTCGAAGAAAATCTTAAAACTATGAAATTAACATTTTGTCAAAATGGGTCTAGGAGTCCTTTGCACCAGTTCTGAGCGTGAGGTGATAAAAAAGACGGCAAAACAATGGATGAAATAGCTAAGGTCGTAGAGTGTTCTAAAAAAAAGGTCTAAAAAGTATTCTTAGCTATCCATTCAAGTCCCAAAGTAGAAACCAGATGCAGAAAACGAAAAACGGCTTCATGATTTGACAAACTGTTAATACGACTATGCAAGAAGAAACCATTTAAAAAAAAAAATAATTAAACGCACCCGTTACAAGTCGTACAATAAGAAATAGATTAAAGGAAGCAGGTCTTCCTGGGAGAAGTCCTAGAAAAGTTCCATACTTGAGCAATAAAAATACTAAAGAGAGACTAAGTTTCGCCAACAAACACCTCCACCGTGCTAATTGGAATAACGTTTTATGATCGGATGAAACCAAGGTTAATTATGGTCAATTTGTTTGGTTCCGATGGGAAAATGTACGTCAGACGACCAAAGAATTCCGAATTCGATGCCAAATATACAAAGAAGACAGTTAAACATGGCAGAGGAAATTTAATGATTTGGGGGTGTTTTTCAGTATCTGGGGTTGGTCCACTTTTCATGATAAAGGATAAAATGTGTGCCGTAGACTACGTGGAAATCTTAAACAATGTTATCCTGCCATTTGCTGAAGAGGACATGCCTATTAAATGGGAGTTTATGCAGGATAATGACCCCAAGCACTCCTCAAAGTTGGCCAAAGAATGGTTTCATAAAAAACAAAATCAATGTTATGGAGTGGCCATCACAATCTCCTGATCTTAACCCGATAGAACATCTATGGGACACCCTTATGCGCAGGATCGGCGGCTGCAGAGCCAAAATAAGGAAAAACTGTGGTCAATTATTCAAAATGCATGGCACTCTATAACTCCCAAGACCTGTGCCAAGTTGGTTCATTCCATGTGACGAAGATGTGGAGCAGTTATAAAAAATAAGGGCGCAACGTCCAAGTATTAAAAGGATATGAAACACCTTTACTGTAAATTAATTCCTAACAGAAAAAAAACAGAAAAACTAATTTGTTTCTATTATTTTTTCCAGGCCAAAATTAAGGAAAACCAGAATCGACATTTATTCACTATTTCTCTTCTTTTTTTATTAAACATTTTAATGTTACATTTCTTCATTACATTGTATTAAAACTATTAGTATGGGTTTAATTTATCTTTTTCCCCGAAAACATTTTATTTTTTCGATAAGCGACGAAGAACCAGCTTGTTTCTATTATTTTTTCCACCACTATATATGTAGTGTAAGTCATCTTCGTCTGCACTATGTATTGTAGCATCGGTGGACATAATCTCTTGGTCACCGCCACTGCCATCTTCATTATTGTTCAGTTCATAGTCGTAATGATTGTCAGATTCATTAAAAATGTCGGTTAATGGTATTTCATTTTCATTGTCTTCTTGATTAATGTCATTATTAGGGTCATTACAAAAAAGTCGGCTGAGTCCATCTGCCACATAGTTATCCTTGCCTTTTATATAATTTACTGTGAAATCGTATTCATTAAGCTGCATTTTCCAACGTTGCAACTTCATATTCGGATACTTTAAGCTATTAAGCCAAACGAGTGGTCTATGATCAGTTTGCACAATAAATGATCGGCCATAAAGGTAAGTATGGAAGTATTGCACAGCCCAAACGATTGCCAATAGTTCTTTTTCAATAGTTGAATATCGAATTTCGTGATCATTTAAGGTGCGAGAAGCATAACAAACCGGTCGATTACTTTGGCTTAACACAGCGCCCAATGCGAAGTTTGATGCATCGGTTGTTAAGGTAAATAATTTACTAAAGTCGGGGTTTTGAAGAATTGGCTCAGAAATAAGTAACTTCTTAAGTTTGTTAAACGATTCGACGTATTCGATATAATTTTTCTTAATGCTGTGACTTTTTTTTAAGTACTTCACCATGGGATACGCCACTTTGGAGTAGTCCTTAACAAACTTCCGATAATAACCGGTTAAACCCAGAAATGACTTAATTTCTTTCTGATTTCGTGGAAGGGTTATTTTCTGTATGGCTGTTATTTTCGATGGATCTGGTTTAATTCCACCTTCTGCAATTATATGGCCTAAAAATTTTGTAGATTTTGCAGCAAAATTGCATTTATTTATTTGTATTTTTAGATTCGCCTCACGTATGCATTGAAAAATCTTTTTTATTGAACAAATGTGTTCTTCTAATGAAGTGGAAAAAATCAAAATATCGTCTAAATACACGACGCATATTTTATTAATAAAATTTCTTAGAATATTATTCATAAGGCGCTGAAATGTTGAAGGAGAATTCTTCAAACCGAAAGGCATACGCGTAAACTCAAAATGGCCATAAGCTGTTGAAAAGGCAGTTTTGCATCTGTCATCTGGATGGACTTCAATCTGAGAAACCCTTTTGCCAGATCGATTGTGGTGAAATATTGACACCTGCCCAATTTGTCGAAAATCTCCTCAATATTAGGAAGAGGAAATTTATCGTCAATCGTATTATCGTTTAATTTACGATAGTCTTCGACAATCCTCCACTTTTGCTTGTTGGGTAGGTAGGTAGGTAGGTAGAAGTGGCGGTTCACCTTGAACCCAATTAGCACTATGATGTGCCGTTTTGTTACCATGACTCGTGTGACCTATTTTCTGGTGATTGTTAGGATGTGGTCAAGTCAGTTCCTATAGCCAACCTGTTGAATTGAGAAAACGGATAAGATCCTGTATCCCTTTGCCCGAGATGTCGCTAAGGTCGTCAAAGAATGGTTGGTTCAGTGCGCGTAGTCTGGCTCTCGCTAGAGCTGGACATTTGCAGAGGAAGTGGGAGAGAGTTTCTTTTTCATTTGTATTACCGCAACTGCGGCAATGCGGGTTGCATGGGATACCTAGCTTGGCCGCATGGTCTCCAATTGGCCAATGCCCCGCGATTATTGCCGTGATTCTGGCGATATCTGGGCGGGTTCTGTTTAGTGAGTTATTTGTTCTGTTTTGGTTGTAGGTAGGCCATATCTTCCTTGATATGACGCAGTTTGTCAACCCCGACCATCGGAAATTGGCTTTTTGCAGAAAATGCGAATGTATTTGTCCCTTTACCGCTCCTAGCGGAATGTGGACCCTCGTTGAGAGCGAGGCGTGTAGCGCTGAGCCCTTCCTGGCCAGCTCATCCGCGCGCTCATTGCCTGTTATGTCACTATGCCCTGGAACCCAGAGAAGTGTGACCCTGAAGCGCTCGCTCAGACAGGCCAGCTCGTTCCGGCACTCCTGCACCAGTTTGGAGGATATGGTAGCCGAGTCGATGGCTTTAATGGCAGCTTGGCTATCTATAAGAATAGCAATGTTTTGTTTAAGCGTTGTATCACGCCTTAGTTGCGTGCAAGCTTCCCGGATGGCCAGTAATTCCGCCTGGAAAACGCTGGAAAAATCCGGTAAGCGTACTGAAATTGATATTTGAGGTGATTCCGAGTAGACACCGGCCCCTACACCACAGCTCATCTTAGATCCGTCGGTGTATATGACCGTGTCGAAGCCCTTCACTACTTCGTCCCTCTTCCACTGATCCCTTGTTGGGAAACCAACGTGGAAGCCTTTCGTGAAGTTTAATTTGGGTGTTATGTAGTCGGTTGGAGACGTGACCATGCCGTTTGGTAGCGAATCCAGGATGTTGCTATGGCCATACGGCCTTGCAGTCCAGCATCCCGACTCCTTGAGTCTTATAGCACTGCATAATGCGGTATATTTTGTGTGTAGATCAAGAGGTAGAAGATGCAAGAGTACAGTAAGGGCATCTGTTGGGGCCGACCTCATTGCCCCCGTGGTACCTATACTTGCTGTTCTTTGCAGTCTTTTCAATTTCGTGAGGTTGTAGACTTTGCTCAACGCAGGCCACCATACTAGTGATCCATACGTGAGAATTGGACGCACTACGGCTGTGTACATCCACAAGGTCATCTTTGGTTGAAGTCCCCACTTCTTTCCAAAGGTTTTGCTACAGGCATAGAAAGCGACCGACGCCTTCCTTACTCTGTGTTCAATGTTATGTTTCCAGTTAAGTTTTGGATCGAGCATGATACCTAGATACTTAGCGCTGGATGACAGTGTGAGTGGTTGATCGTTTAGACGGGGTAGGGTAAAATCGGGTATTTTGGTTTTGGTAGTGAATAGCATCAGTTCAGTTTTGCTCGGGTTGACACCGAGGCCGCAACTTGCAGCCCAGGTGCTTACCTTGTCTAGAGCGGCCCCCATAATTTCACTAATCACGGTGGGAAACTTCCCTGACACTAGTATCACCACGTCGTCCGCGTACGCGACAACTTTGACCCGTTCCCTGTCTAGTTTCACCAGAATTTTGTTTATAACCATTAGCCATAGTAGGGGCGAGATGACGCCACCCTGCGGCGTTCCTCTATGGGCGAATTTGGTTATGTGGCTGCTGCCTAGTGTTGCCTGAATAGTTCTTGTCCTGAGCATAGAGACTATCCATTGACTAATAAATTCCTCTATGCCCAGCGCAATCAGAGATTCAAGAATAGCTTCAGTGTGTACGTTATTGAAGGCTCCCTCTATGTCTAAGAAGGAGGCTAGTGTATATTCTTTATACTGTAGGGATATTTCGATTGTCCGCACTACCTCGTGGAGAGCCGTTTCCGTGGATCTGCCCTTTAGGTAGGCGTGTTGTGATTTGGATAGCAAAGATTCTTCTAGAAAACTTCGCATGTGGATGTCCAGAATACGCTCTAGTACAAAGGAGGTTAAACTAATTGGTCTGAAATCCTTCGCGGTTTCATGCCCACGTTTGCCTACCTTCGGTATAAAGACCACTCTAGCGCGTCTCCAAGAGTAGGGTACGTGGTTCAGTATTAAACAGCTTCTGAATATTGACGCCAGCCAAGGTAGTGTTAAGTCTTGCGTTTTCTGTAGCATGACAGGTAGTATGCCGTCAGGGCCCGGAGACTTAAACGGGGAGAAGCTGTTAATAGCCCAGGAAATCTTTTCCTCGGAAATTATTGAAGTGATATTGCTGTGGAATGCAGGTTGTACTTGCCGAGACCTCTCGGGTTCCGTACTAATATCGCTGCATCCGGGAAAGTGGGTATTAATTAGGAGTTCCAGGGTCTCCGCGCAGGATTCGGTCCATCCTCCGTCTAGCTTTCTCAGAAAGGAAGGGTTGGAGTGTTCCTTGGACAGAATTTTACTTAGCCTGGCAGTGTCCTTAAGGGTTTCTATCGAGTGACAGTAATCCATCCAGGCCTCCTTTTTGGATGTCTTTATGGCTTTCTTATAAAGGCTTAAACAGTCCTTGTAAGGCTGCCAGAAATTGTGTTTGTGGCAGATGTTGAAAATCGCTCTGGTCATCTGTCTCAGATTGGAGAGGTCTTCGTTCCACCATGGGGGAAGTGTTTTTTTACTACGTCTAACTGGGCACGAGACTTTATAGGCTGCGTCCATTGCATTCTCAAAAGTCTTTACCTTTGCCTCCAGTTCTTTAATAGCTACCGCGTTTGTTTTGGGTGTGTTTTTGAGTTTTGTCCGGAGGACTTGGCCAAACTTGGTCCAATTTACTCTCTTGGGGTTTCTAAAAGGTTTTGTGGCCTCGGCCTCGAGACCTACATCGTAGAGGATCCATCTGTGGTCAGAGAGTGACTCCAGATTAGAAACTCTCCAGTTTTCGACCCTAAAGTTATCATTGTTTGTTTTTAATGTTATATCTAGGACCTCTTCCCACCCCCTGTGTGTCTCCGTACTCGGAAAAACAAAGGTGGGGGTCGCGCCCTTATTGCAAACAGATAGGTTGGTATTTAAAAGAAAATCAAAAAGTGACTCACCTCTTTCATTATCTTCCGAGCTGCCCCACACTGTATGCCTTGCATTGGCGTCGCAGCCTATCAACAGGTTGTCTTTAACTGCTATTCCGGCTATGAGTTGCTCCACTTCCACTGGCGGCGCTGGTCTCTCATGAGCCATATATGCTGATGTGATGTATGTTGTCTGGTTCGCACTCTCTAATTTAACCACTGTTAAATCGTCTGGGCTAAGATTGGGACATAAAAAAACCTTTAAGATGTTTCTTAGCGAGTATGCAAGTTCTAGGCTTACCTGTGGCCTGATGTTTGTAAAACAGGTCGTATTGTTTGTCCTGAAGCCCCTTTATGGACGAGTCTCTCACCCAGGGCTCCTGAATAATGCCGATGTCTATGTTTTCCTCCCGCAGAAAAACCAGCAGATTATCGGAGGCACACCTTGAGTGCCTCAGGTTAATCTGTATGACTCTCAGCATTATCCTTTGATGTTGATGGGGTTTCGTCGGCTATCATTAGGTCCTCCAACAGCTTGTCGGTTTCGACGATGTCTGCATCGTCGTCTGGACCGGAGGGAATGAAGACCTTAAGCTTGGCATGCCTTATGCCAAACCTAAGTTTGTGATCTGCTTTCTCGAGAGCCACTAGGCACTCGTTGTTTATGAGAAGCAGGAACGACATAGTGTTTTTGTGGGGTTCCTCCGCCTTGATGACTGCCCAGTCATCCATTGGAACCGCCGGGTTGTGTAGTTTGAGACACTGGAGGAGCCTTCCCCCTTCAATCTTCATATTGGGTAACCAAATGCGGGCCCTGGGTCTCCTTGGGATTTCGTTAGCTGGGATAAGCTTGAGCTTCAAACCATCCCAGGCGTCGCTAAGCTTAGCAACGCACTCGCTAAGGAAGTCCTTTGAGAATTGGTCGGCGCATTTGATCACCCGATATCCCCTAACCAACTCGGCGGAGTCAAAGTCTGGCAGAGTACCCCCTTGGTTGTTAACGATGTGGTCGATCACCATGTCGGAAAGCTTGGCCTCAATGCTTCCCCACGCCTCGGCTATGGATCTCCCATTTGTGGATAGCTCATCCACTAGTGCGACCTGGAGATGGTCCCTTACCACCTCGGTGTATGGCCGCTTCTGGACCGCACTAGCCGCCGACGTGCTTGGTTTAGATGTTGCTGTCGAACCTTCGGCAACCTTGGTTTTTTTTGGGGCCGGGCGATGGGAGGACTCATCTAGAGACCTATCCCGCTTCGCTGCCTGTTTCGGTTTGTTTTTCAGGCTCTCATTGTACTCGTCAACGATTGCCTGATATTTTATTTTATCCGACTGGTCTTTTTCATGGACCTTTCCGGCAGCCTCGTTCTTTGCAATCTTCCCTAAGACGAAGAGGGCCATCTGGTACTTGCTACTCATTGCTTTCCCTTCGGATTTGGGTTTGGTCTGGATGTGTGTTTTGGTTTTCGGTTGGTTTGCAGACGAGGTACTAGCCTTAGCACTTTCGCTGCGTGGATTAGGGACGATTGTCTCCTGACTGGAGGCCAGCAATTCGTCCTCTGATGAGGTGCCAACCACTGGCAGCCTCAGCTGGTCTTTTTGTGTAGTTTTTTTTTCCTCTTCTTTTCTATCCATTTTTATTTGTTTGTTTATATGTTGTTCCCACGAGTAAATACAACCGACCTTGCCTGGGCATTGGAGGGGACCGTTAGCGATCTGCATTTTTAACCACCTGCTGACCATGCAACCATCGGCACGGGTGCCTCAACACCTTGGCTTAAGTGGGATTTTTGCTGGGGTTTACTCCCCGGACACCTTAACTAAAGGTGGGGTGATCTTAGTTTCGGTCTAGAGACAACTGATTTGCTACAACTCATTCAGAGGGGTGACCTTTCGACCGTCCCTCTGTTGTTTGCGCCTTCCACATGTCTCGTAGACTTACTACAAGCCCTTTCGCCCCGACAAGGCGTCAACCCGTCGAAAGAGGCTTGTTGGAATTGTCTAGCTTTTTCGGGACAACCCAAATTGGGGCATTATATGGAGAAGAGCTATCAACAATAATGCCTTGTTTAAGCATTTCTTTGATTTGCCTGTCAACTTCTTCCCGGTGAACTTCAGGGTACCGATAGCTTTTTGTGTAGATAGGTAAATTATTTTTTGTTATAATCCTATGTTTAATATTACTGGTAAATGTTAGACTGTCCTTTTCATTATAAAATATGTCCGTGAAGGATTTCAAAAGATATTTTATCCTTAAAATATCTTTATCACTTAAGTGCGAAGCAACTTTAATACTTTCAGTATGTGACATTTCAACTTCATTGCTAAATACATTAACTGAATAATTTTTAACGTAACTTTTATGGAAATAAAATTCTTCATATTCGTTAAGAAAAATTGGTATTTCTGCATTTTGTGTATGCAGAGACCGTTCTCTGTAATTAATTATTGAGCCAAGTGGTACCAAAATATTATTTCCAATTATACCATCAAAATATTTATGGAATTTGTACTCTAAAAAATCAACAAAATAATCTTGCAAATTGAATGCATCAAATAGGGGAAATCTGCACCTAACATTACACTTTAGATATTTGTCAAGTACTTTTAGTTTCTGCGGTTTTATGTAGGTTTTCCACTTGGGATCACAAAGATTTGTGTTTATTATGCTGAACTCAGCACCTGTATCTATAATAAATTTTAGTCTTTTTATATTTGTTTCAATTGTTATATAGGGTAGTTGTTTGAATAATTGCCCTGCTGAAAATTTTGAGGCGTATTGTCATTTTGATTGTGTGAAATTTCCATGGGTTCTGAATTATTGATTTGATTTTGATTATTATATTGAACATTTTGCCTGGATTGTCGACTCGGTATATAAGGATTTCGGTTATTTGTTTGGTAATTTCTGTTATTATTAAATCTAGTTAGTTGTCGACTTTGGACGCTGTAGTCCATGGGCTGAATACTATTGCTATTATTTTGTAGTAGTTGTAGTTGTAGTAGTTTTTGATGTAGTTGGGTTGCTTTGATTGTAGTTATTTTGTCTGTTTATGTTGTCATAATGAGTAAAGTTATTCCTATTGTTAAAGTTTTGATGCTGTACCTGCCTGTTAGAGTTTTGAAATTGTCTTTGTTCGGCATATTCTTGTTGGTAGCTGTAATTATTTTGTGGTCTAAAATTGTTGTTGTCTTGGTTTCGTTGGTAAGTGTTGTATGAAATGGAGGTCTGTGTGTAAGAGGAGTGCATGTGTTTAGCATAGCAGTTGGTAACAATTATATTATAGGCGTCATCCATTGAGGAAGGGTTTCGCCCAATTATTATTCCTTTAACAGGTTCTGGTAAGTTAGATTTAAAACAGTTTAACACAATTCTTCTATTTGTCGTTATCTGTTCGTTCGTCAGTTCTTCGGTAAGTGAATATGAATTGTTCAACCTAATTAAAAGGTCATTGAGCTGGTTATAGAATTGTTCGATAGTTCCACTACAACGGCATAGAACAATGCTGTCAAGTAACGTATTAGTTGGCGTAGATTCGCCATGTGCTTTTTTTAAAATCTCTTTCAACTCATTCCATGTTTCAATTTGGCCATGTTTTAAAATAGTCTCCCTTGCCCTATGAGTAAGTCTGTCTTGTATGTAACCTATAATTATGCGTTTGAAATGTGGGTTCAACGTTTCAATTAATGGAACAAGAGCATCTATTCTATCTATGAAATTGAAAAGATTTTTTTCATTGCCATTAAATGGTTGAATATTGGCTATACACTTAACTAGAACTTCGAAGACTTCCATTTTAAATAACAAATTTCAGCTATATGAATGTATTAAATGATTATAAAATGTACTAAACAAAACTTAAAAATAACCGTAAATATTTAAACAAAGAACTCAACGCACCGCTCTGTTTCCAAGTAGATGATGGATGATGAATATGTTGATCTGCATGTAGGTATGAGAAATGATGGGATGATGATGATTTTTTTTTTTTGTGAAAGTGTTTGTTTGTACGTGTATTTAATGTCTTACGTATGAGGTATGAAGTTAGCGTTTGAATAACGGCTTAATTTTTTCAAATGGTAGCGTCACTTTTTCCTTTGTTCTTTATCAAATCTATTTTTACTTCACTACTAATATTATTACTTTTATTTTTACTTGTAAAATTTGCTTATTTCGTTAAGCAAATAAAGCAAGAACATTGATAAATTTTAACACTAAAATTTGTATAGAAACAAAAAGCCGCGTGGTCGAAACGTTTTGGGAGCAATCCCGCACTAGACTCCTTTGTGAGTCTGTTCTTACATAAAAAAAACACCAAAATCTTCTTAGATTTATGTTTTTAGGTTTTTGCCGACTGCGCCAGTCAAATAAATCTTAAGACAATTAATGAAACACGTTTATTTAAAGCGAATAGTTATTATTTATTGTTTCAAAATAAAAAGTCAAGCGCACTTGCCGAAAGCTTCTGATCGACTAAACTACTTATACATGATTTAGGCTCTTATCATTCTCTTTTTAAGAAGAGAAAGATAGAGCCGTTATACTTGTGGGCTGTGGGTAGCATCTCTCACACACCAGCCGTATGGTTAATCATGAGGCGGGTGTGGGCGAAATGTCCCATTTGGTAATCTACCACAATATGCATCTAATTGATTAGAGTTAGAGATTTGTTTCAATATTTTTACATTGTCAAAAGAAATATTAGGGTTTCTGTGTGATAAAATATGTGAAGCAATGGAAGATTTCTCCGGTCTGTTGTATTTTATGTGGCTAAGATGTTCAGCGAAACGGGCACCTATGTTTCGCCTGGTTTGTCCAATGTATTTATCCTCGCATTCGCAGCAATTAAACTGGTAAATACCAGACATCTCCTGCGAAGTTGATTTGTCTTTTGTCGAACCGAGTATGTTATGAGCTGAGGTCAGGCCACAGAGGCATCTTTGGCATGGAGGAGGAGGACAGTGGCACGCTCGCGGTTACACGGCTAAACTCGTCGGACGGGGGTAGTTCTTGTCCACTCTCACACCAGCCACCTGCTCATCACAAAAAAAATTCGTGCCAGAAAACAAAAAAAGAAGGATAGTAGGAGAACTAATACTAACTGACGGCGGACGGACAAAAAAATGGTAGAAGAAAGAGAAAATGATAGCAAGATAGAAAAGAAGAAAAGGAAATACTCAATAGAACCTGTGCCCATACCGAGGAACAAGAATGGAAAGTCAGATGCATTGGAATACTATCCCTAAACTAACCTAATCTAAGTCTACTCTACCCGACACCAAAACATACGCTAAACTCCTCTAACTCACTTAAAACTAGCCTAATCTATACCTATGCATCTTTCCAGCTTTCCACTATCATTCCTCCGTACAGGTTCATCTCGTTCCGAAGATGTGCCTGTTGTTGTCGGCACTACCGCGGCCTTCCCTCCCCATGCCTAGAGTGGCAAATCCATGGCCATCTTCTCGGCCAAAATATTGAAGATGGCCCCTTGATTCACTGAATCCAGTCGGTCGTCAGTCAGTCAGTTGAAGCTCATGTCCTAGTCGCGTGAAAACATGTCGCGTATTACGTCTATACCCCAACGAGTCCGGCGGAAGGACGGCCTTCCAAACAACCCACACACCACATCACTTCAGTATCTACTCCATAATAATGCAAAGAAACACTTTCAGATACAGGATAGAAATATAATGATCTTTATTTATTGCGAGGCTCGAAGTTCAAACTATTTACGCTAGATCTCAATAAAACTTAAAGCAAGAAAAAAAAAATTCAACTTAAACTAATTAAAAATTAAGCAATAATGCCAAGAAAGGAATCTCTATCCTTAAACCAATAAACTAAAAAAATCGACCACTAAATGAAATTCAGAAAAAAAAATATAATAAAAAAATTGACTTACGTATACGGAATGGTGGTGAGGATCCCTCGTCGTCCTGCGCGCAGCACTTGGAGAAATCGTCCTGTAAACACCTTAAACAAATTTTTGGGACACACAAACCCTGTTTACGCGACCGATTGGTTCAGCGATAGAAAACTTGACAATTTCAACAAAATTCAAAGAAAAGTTAACTAAAACTAATTAAAAATCAAAACAAAAATTCAAAAATTTAAATTTAAAATTACGTTTGCACTCGCTCACACAATGGTATATTAATTATTAACGCCGTCCTTCGATTGTCCTCAATGAGAGACTTTTTGGCGAAGATATTTCGAGGACGTACTTGCGGTTACTTTTGTGTCCGCAGTGGAGAACCCCTGGCTTATTTCACTCTGGTATATGATGTGAAATTCGAACTACTGTTTTACCCCAAGGAAACAAGCGGATGGTGATTGTGTTGCGGGGCTTTGTCTTCAACGTACCCGTACGGTTCATGAGACCGTTGCACCACCCTGAACTGCTACCTCACACGCTGAAATACGGTATCTCCCACGGTTCCTTTTGATACGCTACTTATCGCTAACTTAGTGATTGAAGCGTATAAGCGTATTACGACTGTCTAGGAGATGCGAGGGGCAGCAATTCCAGCGGATGGCGTTGAACACAACAAAAATTCGCAGAGGTCTGGATCGTCACTACGACCAGCGGCCTCAATCCAGCACCTATCCAAAAAAATGTCGATCAGATATATCGTCCAAACCCATGACTAGATAATAAAACATACCTCTGCTAAAATTTTGAATAAAAATTTCCGTTTCCCTTTGTTTGGGGACCCTTTCACTTGATGGGGTTCTTTTTCTTCGGTTTTACACTATATATGTTTAACAAACTAATTAATTTCTTTTTATTTTATATCGGCACTGTTTTTTTTTCTTCTTACCCCGCACTAAATATATGAATTGGTTTAGTTTTCGTTTTTAAAAATTATCTTAATGCACCTTGGCAGACGTACGGAATCAATCCGTTGCACTATCTAGCACTGATAATTTATTGAAAATTTAAATCACCCTATGGCACGGCAACACTGAGGTTTTGGCACAGCTGTTCGTGAACAGACTACGATTGGTAATGACCTACATTTCCAATCATGTCAATGCCCTTTTGTTTCGTCTTTTGTTTTCTTTTTGTTGAGTGATTCTTTATCCCTCTATCCGTTTACAGCACAGAGCATGCGCAGTTTGAAACGGGTGTCGAATCGTTGTGTGCGTAAGACACTTGCCTTCGCACTTTGCCTTTTCGGCCTGTCCCTTTTTCTCACCAAATGAATTTGGTTCCGATCATGGATAACCTTGGTTAACTCATTTTATGGCATCTATACACATCTCCATAATATTAATACAATTCTCTAAATACGTACACCTAATCCTAGTAATTTACTTAATTTACATGAAATCCATAAAACTAACATCTAATCTTACCCTAAGGGCCACTTGCACCAAGCTCATTTGACAGCAATATTTATTCTTTTATTCACTGTTTAGCTCTATTCCGCTGATTAGGTAAAAATTGTGTTGCAGGTCTACACTTATTTATCTATCCATGGATAAATTCATAAAATATTTATCCAGTCTCGAAACGCTGGATAGCCGTGCCCAAACGTCAAATAGTAAAACAAAGTGTCAAAGTGGTGTTGTCAAAAATTAAATCAAGGAATAAATAAAAAAATACATTTCAACAATTGATATTAATTTAATTTCGGACGACGACGATGAAGAAATTGTGGATTTCATAAATTCTAGTTTTTATAATCGAGGAATATTCGAAAGGAAAAACCATTTCGATACTATGAGAGACAACAAAAACTAATACCTTGCGTTTGCTGGAAGAAAATGAAGATCAATTGGAATTTTTTCTTTTATTGTTGCTCCATCCATTTTTTTTATTTTCGATGACGTTGCTGTGTTTTTTAATTATGGAAAGCAACAATAAAATTTCAGCCGTTGTAAAATTTGGAGCCCTAGAGCGTTTATTTAAATATTTTGCATTATTTTCATCCATTGCATGAGCTTATAAATTACCTCTGTAGCTTTTATTTGCCATTTATTTGACAGTCCAGTACATTTTTCGTGTTTTCCATATTGGTAGTATTGGCAAAATTCAAATAATCGAAGGTTACTTATCCAGGCATAATTTTGCAATGGTGCAACACAAAGATGGGAAGTAACTATTTATTGGTTTATCTTTGATTAGCTATCCAGAAGTTTATTTAGATATCCAATGATTTGGTGCAAGTGGCCCTTAGAGATGGGGATTTTATTCGAAGATTTCTATTAACAAAATATACCACTTTGCGCTTGCTGGAAGACATTGAAGTTAATTGGAGTTTCATTGTTTTCCTTTATTGTTGCTCCTTCGGTTTTGTTTTTTTTTATTTTCTATGACGTTGTTGTATGTATGTTTTAACTATGGAAAGCAACAATCAATTTTCAGCGGTGCGTCGTAAATTTGGATCCCTAGAGCGCCTATTGGAATATGAATTATATGTATCTGTTAACTTCATCCATTTCATGTGTTTATTTACCTAGGTCTGTAGCTTTTATTTGACAGTTAAATGTATTTTTTGCGTTTCTAATATTGGTAGTATTGTCAAATTTAAAATAATCAAAGGTTTCTTATCCAGGCATAATTTTGCAATGGTGCAACACAAAGACGGGAAGTAACTATTTATTGGTTTATCTTTGGTTAGCTATTCAGAAGTTTATTTGGATATCCAATGATTTGGTGCAAGTGGCCCTAAGTGACATAAACTACCTAAATGACTTTAAACTCACGTCGATCTAATTGGTATAATTTAACCATATCCCCTCGGGTATGCAATGGTTTAAATATAATTTTTATGTCCATAATGTTGGATAACAAGTGTGACTGGCGGTTTGACTAATGCGCGAGAACGAGACGAAGGTAGGTATTGTACTTCTTGTACAACACTAACGCAAAACACTCAAATGTCAAATGTCAAAACAAATCGGAACACAAAATCGAAAACACGAGTTTGGACATACATCACAGGTAATTTGTTTAATTTGTTTTAGATTTTCGGCATTTTTGTAATTAATTATCGGTTTAATCATTCTAGGGAGTGCTACAGAACATTTTAATCGCGTCTTAGGAAACCGAACCATGCAGAGTCGAAAGGATTTCAACAGATAAGGTGAGTAGATGGAATTGTTATTGGGGTTGTTGCTTGGACAGCCGGTCGGTTGTTCGAGCCAACCCCCAGTCGATATTTTCTGTATTTTTGTGTTTCTAATTTTTTTCTTTTATTGTTTTCAGGTATTGCAGGTACACGCAACAGGATCGACGACGGTGGGTGAGTGGTCGTGAGCACACCGACCTCGTAAAAAAGTGTTCCTGCGATACATCGTTTTCTCCTCTTGCGAGCGTGCCTCTGCACTATTGTGAAGCTATATACCTTGAATTGTGAAGTAAACAACCGTGTGGCAAGGGCCCACTACCTGATATGTATCTCATGCTCAATTGTCGCGGATATCTTTGCATTTGTGAACGATCTTTTCGCCAGTTTAATTGTACGCCAGTGATTGCGTAACCCTGGTCGTGAGTTATTGGGATTTCAAGGTCAATGCGTACTGGATGAGTATGTATGGGGACTTAATGGGATCGGTATGTGTTATTGGTTTGTTTTTTCATTTTTATCTAAACTTATTAACTAATATTGCACAAATTATTGCTAGAGTGATGTTTTTGCTAATTTAGCTAGTCGAATAAAATATTTTCTAATGAAATGACTAGTTGACATATTTTTGCTTATTTGGATCGTAGTTGAGGGTAGTGCTACCACTCGGATCTGAGAATATCCTATACATGTATATGTATATTTCAATCTCAAGTCAGGTAAACTGTCGACCTTTTCTCGATCTATTTATCGTACTCAAACCAGGTAAACTTCGAATCAGTCCCATATAGACGGAACTATAACAATAAACGAATAAATAAACAGATACATGAATAAATAAATAAATATATAAATAGATAATAAATAAACTATAAATAAATACTAATAAATAAAATAATAAATAAATAAACTCTGGAATAAATAACGAATATATGAAAGCTCTGATAAATAAATAAGATAATTAGTCAGTGAATAAATAAATAAGTTAGGTCAGTGAATAAATAAATAAGTACATATAACATAGAGATGCCTACCACACTGTTATACCTACATATAACATAGCAACGGCTAGCGAGAGTGCGTCAAAGTGTAAAATATTTGTACTTTGCTTATGTGTGGAGGTCCTTTGCATGAAAGACGCCTACCTTTTCACCTCTTTGGTTACCCATTTCATAAAGGGAATTTCCTATTGCTTTCAGGACAATGGATTTTAGAAATTTTGGTCCCAGTTTCGCATTATAGCTGTCTGGTAAGCTGCTTTGCTTGAAATTGCGTCTATATACCACTTGACCTACTGAGTACTTCACGTCTTTACTTCTTGTGTTATACACTTTTTCAGCCTTATTATGCGCGAGCTTTAAATTGTCAAAAATCTTACTTCTAATTAATTCTAATTTATCAGTCTTGTTAATAATACCCAGTCTTGTGTCTCTCAACATGTCTAGTTTTCGGATTATCGCATAAGCACTTGCGTGCTGAATCATTGGCATCCCGAACACGGCATAGTATGGTTCCATACCAGTGGATTCGTGAGCCACGCTTCGCAATGCAAATGCTGCGCTGCTTACGTGCAAATCCCAGTTTTTCTGGTCGCTGTCCAGGTATGATCTGATCTTGGCCAGTAATGAACGATTGACCCTTTCCGATGCGTTCGCTTGTGGCGAGTAGAAAGCAGTCTTGATGTGTTTGACACCATACTTGTTTAAGAAGCTGGTGAACAATTCGGATACGAATTGCTTACCGTTGTCAGAATGGACGAATTCGGGGACACCAAATACATGGAACACATTAGACTCTAAATAACTAACTACCTCCGCTGCCGTTGCTTTTCGGATAGGCCTTAACAATACGTATTTACTAAGATGATCTAATACAATGAAGATGTGTGTATTTCCTGTTTTTGATCTTGGGTACGGACCCAGGAAGTCGATATAGAGACGTTGAAAGGGTCGCTCAGTCGTCGTCTGTTGTCCCATCGGCGGCCGAGTTACCACGTTAGGTGGCTTGCTGCACTTGCAGATCTCGCAGGTCTTGACAAAATTCTGTACCTCTGATGCCATTCCAGGCCAGAAATATTTTTGTCGCAGCTTTGATAAGGTATTGTTGATCCCCCCGTGACCTGCTGCTGGTGAATTGTGAGCGGATTTCAAAAGACCCTCTCGCAACTCCTTCGGTACCCACAGTTTCCATGCCCTGTCCTCTTGAAGTTCGTCTCCTGTCCGTACTTCTGTTCGTTTGTATACATATCCGTCTGATATGCATACGTCTGGTAGTCTGTCTTGGTTCTCCTCTACTGTCTTCTTCAATTCTTCATGCTCTTCCGAAGAAAAGGATGGAGAATTGAGGTCAACTTCAAGAAGAACAGTGTCAGGCTTGAGCTCTTCCATATGGACGCGTGAGAGAGTATCCGGGACTACGTTTTGAGTACCTTTCCTATGCTCGATCACGAAGTCAAACCCTTGGAGTTTGAGACTCCATCTGGCCAGGCGGCCCGACAAGTCCTTTTGGGTCATTAACCACTTGAGACTTGCGTGATCGGTGATTATAGTGAAAGGTAGCCCCTCAACGTAGGCTCGGAACTTCTTCACTGACAGGACGGCCGCATAGCACTCAAGTTCCGTCACGCTATAATTCCGCTGTGCGGAATTAAGCTTCTGGGACATGAATGCTATCGGTCGTTCGTTATTCTCCGCATCCATTTGGAAGAGAACGCTTCCTACACCGGTCGTTGAAGCGTCGCATTGTATATAAAAATGTCTCGTAAAGTCGGGGTTGGTCAAAATTGGTGCTGAAACCAATGACATCTTGAGCTGGTTGAAGGCTCTTATTGCGTCCTCTGTCATGTTAAACGTTTGTCCTTTCTTCAGACAGTCGGTCATGGGGCTTGATAAAGACGCAAAATTGGGAATGAAGCGCCTATACCAACCCGTCATCCCTAGGAACCGTCGGAGTTGCTTAGGGGTCTTTGGCACCGGAAAGTTTTCGACCGCCGACACCTTGTCTTTGTCTGTTCGTAGGCATCCATCACCGACTATATACCCTAGGTACCTAATCTCCTTATAGCAGAACTTGCTCTTCTCCACGTTAATGGTTAACCCCGCTTCCCGTAAACATGTAGCTACCTCTTCAAGCAATCTGGCGTGTGACTCGAAGTCTGGGGAGCAAACCAAGAGGTCATCGAGATAGACAAAGACATTTTCCTTCAACCGTGAAGGTATGGCTTTGTCCATGAGCCTGCACATTCTCTGGGCGGCGTTGCACAGTCCGAACGGCATAACCGTGAACTGATACAGCGGTCGCCCAGGGACTGTAAAGGCCGTCTTCTCTCTTGACTCCCTCTCCAGAGGAATCTGCCAGAATGCATCTTTAAGGTCTATACCTGAAATAAAACGCGTATCCTGAAGCCTGCTAAGTAGACCTTCGATGTGGGGAAGCGGGTACGCATCTTTCTTAGTCACAGAATTAACTTTCCGTGAATCTAAGCAAAGTCTGTTTTTCCCTGGCTTTCTAACTAAGACAACCGGGGAGCTCCAGGCACTGTTGCTTTCTTCTATTACCCCTAGCGCAAGCATTCGGTCGAGTTCGTCGAAGAGCAGCTTTTGTATGGCGGGCGAGATCGGGTAGTGTCTCTGCTTAATGGGCATTTTGTCGTCATCCACTTCAATTATGTGCGTTTCGAGATTTGTTTTACCCAGACCTCGCACCGCAAACGATGGAAACAGTTGCTTTATTTGCTCTAGCCGTTGAGCTTGAGCTGGGGTTAGTACCTGGACCGGAGGTCCCTCTACTGTCGGTGATGGAAGGTCGAGTTCGTTGATAATGTTGGGAGCGACCCTAAACGCGCTCCAAAAATCGACCCCCAGATACAGTTGTTGTTGTAGGCTTGGAACTACGTACAGTTCCAACTCTTGAACTTTGCTACCCCATGAAAGATGAGTCTTGAATCGTCCCTGAATGCGCTGGCTATTTCCGTCAGCTGTCCTTATATCTGTAGCCATTTTTGTCATTGTTATGTCGTGTTTCTTTAAAAATTCTAGTACACCCTTGCCTAAGCAGCTAATGGACGCTCCGCTGTCTAGTAAGCCGAGTATCTCTTCCCCGCATATCGCGACTTTTGCATATGGCCTATTGTCATCAGACGTATTTATAACTGTCGCTTCAATCCTATGCCTACGACGTCTGAATATTGCACATTTTTCCCTTAACCTAGCTATCTTATAAAATTTTCTACTTCTCTTAGTTTGCGTCAATTCTTCTCCGAAAATTCGTCGTCTAGCTTCGTCGTACTCTTGCAGTCGTTGGTGTAAGCTCTTTTTTGGTGCGACCTTTTTCGTTGAGGTGGGATCCTCTAAGTTTGGGTCCCTTTTTAGAATTCGGACTGGTCGCTGTCTTTCGATGTCCCCGGGAACGGATTCGTCATCGACGGGTTGGTCCCGGTTGCACCGTCGACTTTGAGGTTTCCCTGGCACTTGGCGCAGTTAAACGCTAAACTACCTTGTCCACAACTGAAGCAAGTTAATGTGTGGAAAGTGGACTGACATATTGGCGGAGCACACGTTGTGTCTCGAGGCCTAACTTGTTGCCTGTTCTCTCTATTATTTATACTTGTTTGTCTTTCCACATTGGAGTGATTTGTTGGCCTATTTAGCCGCTTGTGTAGAAGTGCAGCTAACTCTAACTCTTCGTCTTTGCTATCCGCCTCCATGTCCCTCCACTCATCCTTATCTTCAACTACCTCACTTACGTTTCTTCTACTCCTACTGTCTCTTGCTGTCATGTGCCGCTCGGCGCGTCTACATTCTTCTCTAAGTTCCTGCATCGTCCTAATGTGACACCCGAATATTAGGTTTGCCACTCTGTCTTTTATGTTCTGTCTGAGGATCGCTACTAGGTCTTGCTCATCCGGTCTGATACGCATTTGAAGGGTCAGGGTACGTATGTCGCTGTAGTAGTCGTCAAACGATTCATGGGGTAGCTGGCGTCTGTCTATAATAGTTCTCAATATTTCATGATCCCTCTGTTTATCTTTAAACTGATCTATAAGATCCATTTTCAGGTCTATGTAGCTAAGCGTTTCATCAGCCCTATTCTCTTCCATATACTCCCAGTACCATCGCTCGGCTGGGCCTGTGACTAGATGATGGAAGTTAGTAAGCAGTTGCTCGTCTGATAACCCGTTTTTTCTCTGAAGGGACTCTATCCTAAACAGAAAGCTATCTACTGTCATGGATTTGGACGACCCATCGAATTTGATCCCCCACTTATGAACATCAGGGTTTTTCCCAAAAAAGCGTGGCGATAGTTGCTCACGCCATACCTCTGGTCTTCGACTGATCCCTTCTCCACTCAAAGTTGGGGTGGATTGCCTATTATCTGCGCTTTGTGTGCGACGTTCTACCCTTTCTTGTCGTTCCGCCGCTTTTGGAGGTCCTCTCCACCTACCATCAATCTCGCTGAGCTTATTGTTAAAATAATTGGTTTATTTTGTTTAAAAAAAAAAAACACCTATTGAGTCACCCTGTATGACTAATTGCTATTCATTATTCTCTTATACTCCTATTTAACTTTGTAATATACACTCGCATGTAAATGATAAACAGTTTTCCTATAATCTAACATTGTAAGCTTACCTAATATGAAATACATGAATTCAGTTCCTTTTGTCGAAGTCGGAGAGTCAGACGTGTTTTTCTTTTTTGCTACAACAGGTTATGGGCCCAGTTGCATGCATTAATTTTTTTTTGAGAATCACGTTAAAGTTAAAATTGCGAAAGGAACGGAAATTAATTAAATACCGAGAAGCAGAATAGTTTTTGCGGACGAGTGGTATTTGGGAAAATTTGCTGAAACAAAAAGGCTTTCGATTTTAGTAATTTATATTGCATATATCATATAATATAACTGGTCACTTTTGGTAATTTGGTTATATACATAAGTGGACACTTTCGGTAATTTTGTTAAATATACAATATAACTGGTCACTGTCAGGCGGTTTTTTTTTTGTGCGTTCGGCTGGTATATTAGTCTCTCATCATGGCAACTGATAATACCGAAATTAAAGTTGAGAAATTGATAAATGGGGATCAGTGGAACATCTGGAAGTTCCAAATAAAAATAATTTTGAGCGCGGCTGATCTGTTTAAATATGTGACAGGGGATGAGGTGAAGCCAACAGAACCCGAGAAATTGTTGCTCTGGAATCGCTTTGATAGTAAGGCGCAAAAGATTATCGTCACTTCGATAGGCCCACAACCGCTTTTGCATATTATAAATTGTAAGTCTTCGAAGGAAATGTGGAATAAACTCCAAAGCGTTTACGAGGTCAAATCAAAGGCGAATATTCACATGCTTCAACAGCAATTTTATAGTTTTAGTAAAGACCCGCAAGACGATATTGCTTTGCACATTTCGAAGTTACAGACCATTGTGCAGCAGCTAGCCGATGTGGGGGAAAATGTTTCTGACTCGATGGTGATAACCAAAATCCTTATGACGTTGCCAGCCTCATTTAGTCATTTTCACAGTGCTTGGGAATCGACGGCTGTTGAGAAGCAGACATTGGAGCATCTTACAGGAAGGTTAGTTCTGGAAGAGGCGCGTATTACTTCACAAAATAATTTGTCTGAACCTGGAGGAAGTAGTGCTTTTATTGCAAACAAGCAATTTACACCAAAAAAGTTTTTTTGCAAAAATAAGCAGTCTGTAAAGCCGGGAAAATGT
The DNA here is from genome assembly GCA_955612985.1 of Cheilosia scutellata. Taxonomy (NCBI): domain Eukaryota; kingdom Metazoa; phylum Arthropoda; class Insecta; order Diptera; family Syrphidae; genus Cheilosia; species Cheilosia scutellata. The sequence goes on along the minus strand of OY015312.1, from coordinate 79,729,739 downwards.
TTTTTGTGTAAAGGCACTGGACATTGGAAGAATGAATGCCCAAAGAGGAAGGAAAAACAAGTGGATTGGTCACATTCGAATGGAAAGAGAGGAAATGCATTTGTATGTGAGGCGCTGTTAACAGAGGGTAATAATAGAGCTGATGAGTGGTTTCTGGATTCTGGTGCGAGTGACCACATGACTAGCAGGAAAGAATGGTTCATTAATTATGTGGAGTTTGGTAAGCCGATAATCATCAAGTTAGGGGATGGTAATACCATTAATGCCTATGGCAAAGGCGACATAAACGTGTTGTCTTTTAACAATGTTAGCTGGGAGGAGAACCATTTAGCTGACGTGCTCTATGTTCCGGATATTCGGCTAAATCTTTTCTCCCTGAACTGTGCATTGGACAAAGGTCTCAAACTGTCTTCGGATAATTTCAAATGTGAGCTGTTTAAGGGAGAATCTGTTTTGGTAGTGGGAGTGCGTGAGTCCAAATTATTCAAATTGCTTCTGAAGGTCACAAGCTGTGCGGTGGATGATGGTGCATGTGCAAATTTGGCTGAACAAAAGAAAGGGATACTACGCACTTGGCACGAGAAACTCGGGCATCAAAATATTGTGCAAGTGAAAAATGTATTGAAGGCCAGAAATATTTCTTTTGAAGATGAAGACGACTTCTTTTGTGAGGCTTGCTTATATGGAAAACAACACCGTGGAGTTTTTCATTCAAGTGAATATAGAGCGAGTTGCGCAGGGGAACTTGTGCATTCTGATGTGTGCGGGCCGATGCACTGTACTTCAGTAGGAGGTTCCAAGTACTTCTTGCTATTTAAGGATGATTTTTCGCACTTTAGGACGGTTTTTTTCCTAAAGGAGAAGACGGAGGTAAATACTCTAATTGCGAGGTATCTTAAATTGGTTGAAGCTGAAACAGGTGCAAGGGTGAAGGTTCTTCGGTCTGACAATGGTACGGAGTACACTAATCAAACAGCTCAAAATATTTTAATGGAAAATTGTGTTGTGCATCAGCGAACTGTTCCTTACACGCCAGAACAAAATGGACGAGCAGAGCGTGAAATGCGCACAATTGTTGAGGCGACTCGGACAATGATTCACGGAAGGAATTTGGACACGAAACTTTGGGCTGAGGCAGTTAACACGGCAGTTTTCGTTCTTAACCGAACTGGTTCAAGTCCAACAAAGGGAAAATCACCGTATGAGTTGTGGTATGGAAAGCAGGCTGACATTACCAACTTTCAGGTTTTCGGAACTGAGGCCTATGTTCATATACCCCAACAAAAGCGTCGGAAATGGGATCCAAAATCCAAAAAGGGTATTTTTGTAGGCTATGGTGAAAGTGTCAAGGGATATAGGGTATTTTTTGCCGAAAATAATAAAGTAGAAGTTTGCCGCGATGTACGTTTCCATGATTCGAAGGTGATGGTAGTTAAGCATGGTGAGTTGTTTGCTGTGTTTGGTGATAAGGATCTTCAAAGTGATTCGTCTATGGATGGAGAATGTGCAGGCAAACAGTCTGCTGAAACATTTAAAAAGGATTGTGGTGCTGATGTTGTTGACGCTGACGCTGAACGAGAAAAATCTCAATATAGTGTTGTTGATGCTGACGTTGAAGGAGACAAATCTGAGCATAGTGTTATTGATGTCGACGCTGGGGATGATGGTGATGACGTATTTGAAGAAGCTGTTGGAGGAGGCGAGATGGATATTGCGGAGAGACAAGATACTAGTACAATCAGGGACCGATTAAGAAGCAGAAATAAGAATGCACAAAGTGAAGTGAACTGTTGCGTCCAGGAAAGTTTTGCGTTTTTAGCGGAGTCCTATACGCCAGATTGTTATGAAAAGGCCATGCAGTGTGAGGATGCGGATAAATGGAAAAGAGCTATGGATGAAGAGATTGCTTCGCTGAATAAAAATGAAACCTGGAGTTTAATGGAATTGCCTGAGAGTCGCAAGCTGGTTGACACGAAATGGGTATACCAAATCAAGCATTCAAATGAGAATGAAGGTGAAAGGTACAAGGCTAGATTGGTAGCTCGGGGTTTTAGCCAACAATTCGGGGTGGATTACTTCGAGACTTTTAGTCCGGTGGCAAAATTCACTTCGATTCGGACAATTTTAGGCATTGCAGCAGCAGAAAAACTTCATATCAAGCAATTTGATGTGAAGACGGCATTTTTAAATGGTGATATCAAAGAAGAAGTTTATGTTAAGCAGCCCAAAGGATATGGAGATGGAACTACTCGAGTGTGCAAACTTCGGAAAAGTTTATATGGACTCAAACAAGCATCTAGGTGCTGGAATAAAACCTTTACTAAACTTCTAAAAACGTTTAGTTTTCGACCATGCGCTGCTGATCCATGTGTTTTTATAAGTGACAGAAATGGGAAAAAGGTTATTCTGGCAGTTTATATAGACGATGGCCTGGTTGCATCAACGGACAGTGGTGAAATTTCTAAGTTTTGTGAGCATCTGAAACTTAACTTCGAAATTAAAGTGTTTCCTGCTAGACATTTTCTGGGATTGGAGATAAGGAGATTTCAAGATGGATCCATTCATATTAATCAATCGCAGTATGTGAAACGATTGGTTTCAAAATTTAATATGTCGGATGCAGCATCTGTGTCAACTCCAGCAGAAGCATCGGCAAGTGTGATCTATTCGGAGGAGGCATCTGGGAAGATACATTTTCCTTATCGACAAGCGGTGGGCAGCCTTATGTATCTCATGGTGGCTACACGTCCGGACATAGCTTTCTCAGTTGGGTGTGTGAGCCGATATCTGGATAATCCTAGTCCACATCATGTTACTATGGTCAAGCGGATAATTCGCTACCTCAAGGGGACAGCTGATTATGGTATACATTTTAAAAGCACTAAATTTAAACTCTTTCTTTTCAGTGATGCAGACTATGCTGGTGACGTAATAACAAGACGTTCTACCAGTGGATATGTGTTCATGATGGGGACAAGCTGCATCACTTGGGCTTCGCAACGTCAGAAAAGCGTGGCACTTTCCACAACCGAGGCTGAGTTTGTGGCTGCATGTCAGGCAGTCAAGGAACTATTGTGGATTCAACAACTTTTAACCGATTTGCTGTATCAAAATATGAAACCAGTATTGTATGTAGACAATCAAGGAGCCATCAGATTGATCAAGAATCCTGAGTTCCATAAAAGAACTAAACACATCGATGTTCGTTTCAACTTTATTCGTGAAAAGTTCGAAGATGATGTCTTTGAATTGGAGTATGTGCCAACACAAAACCAAGTTGGCGATATTCTAACGAAACCGTTACCCAAGGACAAATTTCAGAGATTTCGTTCCATGATGGGAGTTATTGCTTTAAATGGTTTAAACTAACTTTGAATTAAATATTTTTTTTTTCCTATATTAATTTTTTTTTTAAACATTCATAAAAGTGGGAGTGTTAAAATAATTGGTTTATTTTGTTTAAAAAAAAAAAACACCTATTGAGTCACCCTGTATGACTAATTGCTATTCATTATTCTCTTATACTCCTATTTAACTTTGTAATATACACTCGCATGTAAATGATAAACAGTTTTCCTATAATCTAACATTGTAAGCTTACCTAATATGAAATACATGAATTCAGTTCCTTTTGTCGAAGTCGGAGAGTCAGACGTGTTTTTCTTTTTTGCTACAACACTTATCATGCATCGTTCGCATGCCGTCATTAAATTGAGCCATGATTTCGCTCATGTTTTGTGCCAATACCCCCATGACACGCTCCTCGCTACGCCCTACTTCCTCTGAAACTAGCCCACTAAGATATCGCGAGATTCGTCTATCCTCTTCACTTGTCTTTTCGTCGATACGTAGTTGTTGTACTTGTCTTTGGGGTTGGGGTAGTTGTTGTTGTTTTTGCAGTTGTTGTTTTTGTTGTACTAGTAGTCTTTGTTTTTGTTGTCTCTTTAGAAGCAGCATCTGCTGTTGCTTCTGTTGTTCTTGTAGTTGTATCAGTTTTTCTCTCTGTTGTTGCTGTTCTTTCTGGAGCTTGGCTTGAAGTAGCTGTTGCTCTTTTAGTTGTTGCAGCTGAAGTTCAGTTTCTGCTTGGACAACTGTCAAGTCGATGTAGTCGTCTATCTCTTCCTGGTCGGTCTCTGTAGTTTGTTCTGTCTGGTCAGTTAGTTTGTCCTGTCGCAGCTCTGTGAGCTGGCTGGCCGAAGCCGTCGAGTTGGCCTTTGGAGATAGTTGTTTGGTCTGTGTCTGTTGTTCTGTCTGCTCCATCAAGTCTTGCCGTGTAGGCAGTTCGACCTGTTCTACTATGACAGGGAGCGTTTTCCCTATCTTTTTACTCCTTGAATCAGGTGCTTTTCCCGGCGGAGCTTGGCCAGGAGTAGCGTATTGTTCGTCCTCTAAGAATGTTAGGCTCTGGCTAATCGGAGGAGCTGGATCCCAAAATGGTATCTCACATCCCGATAAGTTCATGTCGTAGACCTTTTCATTTCAAATTTCCTGACTCTGACCTACATTCCCCTGTTCCTCGAGTTCCCTTTGCTTTTGTTGCCACTGTCTAGTAGCTGGCCTCTGGGTGTTCTCCACTGGCTGGGACTTTGAGCTTTTGGGAATAGCTCCCATGTTGCCGTCCTTGCTCGCCATTTTGCCTGCCTGAGCAGTAGACTCTACTTGTCTTTAGTCGGCGGATCAAGTAACAATTGTTTTGAAAAATCTATAGTAATTTTTCTACTAAAGATCGTTTAAACTTCAGGTTATTTAATCTTAATTCCAATTATTGGGAACTAAAACTAAGTTTGTGATTTAGGGACTTCAAAAAAATGTTTCTTAAATTCACTAAATTTTGTATTTATATGGGAAATTCAATATGTATATTCAAATGAGCTAGAATAAACCTAAGGATATTGTCTTATGTATCTGCAAAATGAAAGGTTGTGTTTCTTTTGTATTTTATATTAATTGTGTGATGGTGTATGGATTGCTTTTCCGGTTCTCCTGTACACTTCCGCTGAAGTTAGATTGTTGGTCATGTCGTCAAGTTTGTAAATAGGTCCTACAAGTCAGTCCGTTGTGTATCATGTCTGTCTTTGACTGGATCTCCGGAACTCGACGAGTGTTGGAGATAAGACCCATCCGTCCCCACCACTACTGGTTATCTGGCTAAACCAAATCCCAGGCTGGTAGGTCTTTTTGGTTCCTATCTGCAACACGAACAAAGCTTCCAGGTCAGTGCTCTAGCCTCACGAAGAACTGAACTAGTAGTTCTTGTCCTCCGGACAGCCATTAGAGCATTGATCTTTCCACTTCGTTCCGCTCATCGTACTAACATAGACTTTGAACTACCTCACATAGTCCTTTGGCTCATGGCCTATGGACAGGACAGCCGTCCTCGGTCTATGATCTGTACTCTGAGCCTAAACGGTTATTGAGCAAAATTAGAGAGATAGGAAAGAAAAATTGTAAAAGTAAGGAAAAGTAAACTAATTCGCGAAAAAATCTAATGAATCAAAAAATGTGTCTCTGTTGTAAGTCCAAGTCGACGACCTTTGTAAATAAAAATCGTCCCCTTGGAAACACAACTTGACTTTCTATAATAACGTTGGGCGCCATTGTTATGAGCTGAGGTCAGGCCACAGAGGCATCTTTGGCATGGAGGAGGAGGACAGTGGCACGCTCGCGGTTACACGGCTAAACTCGTCGGACGGGGGTAGTTCTTGTCCACTCTCACACCAGCCACCTGCTCATCACAAAAAAAATTCGTGCCAGAAAACAAAAAAAGAAGGATAGTAGGAGAACTAATACTAACTGACGGCGGACGGACAAAAAAATGGTAGAAGAAAGAGAAAATGATAGCAAGATAGAAAAGAAGAAAAGGAAATACTCAATAGAACCTGTGCCCATACCGAGGAACAAGAATGGAAAGTCAGATGCATTGGAATACTATCCCTAAACTAACCTAATCTAAGTCTACTCTACCCGACACCAAAACATACGCTAAACTCCTCTAACTCACTTAAAACTAGCCTAATCTATACCTATGCATCTTTCCAGCTTTCCACTATCATTCCTCCGTACAGGTTCATCTCGTTCCGAAGATGTGCCTGTTGTTGTCGGCACTACCGCGGCCTTCCCTCCCCATGCCTAGAGTGGCAAATCCATGGCCATCTTCTCGGCCAAAATATTGAAGATGGCCCCTTGATTCACTGAATCCAGTCGGTCGTCAGTCAGTCAGTTGAAGCTCATATCCTAGTCGCGTGAAAACATGTCGCGTATTACGTCTATACCCCAACGAGTCCGGCGGAAGGACAGCCTTCCAAACAACCCACACACCACATCACTTCAGTATCTACTCCATAATAATGCAAAGAAACACTTTCAGATACAGGATAGAAATATAATGATCTTTATTTATTGCGAGGCTCGAAGTTCAAACTATTTACGCTAGATCTCAATAAAACTTAAAGCAAGAAAAAAAAATTCAACTTAAACTAATTAAAAATTAAGCAATAATGCCAAGAAAGGAATCTCTATCCTTAAACCAATAAACTAAAAAAATCTACCACTAAATGAAATTCAGAAAAAAAAATATAATAAAAAAATTGACTTACGTATACGGAATGGTGGTGAGGATCCCTCGTCGTCCTGCGCGCAGCACTTGGAGAAATCGTCCTGTAAACACCTTAAACAAATTTTTGGGACACACAAACCCTGTTTACGCGACCGATTGGTTCAGCGATAGAAAACTTGGCAATTTCAACAAAATTCAAAGAAAAGTTAACTAAAACTAATTAAAAATCAAAACAAAAATTCAAAAATTTAAATTTAAAATTACGTTTGCACTCGCTCACACAATGGTATATTAATTATTAACGCCGTCCTTCGATTGTCCTCAATGAGAGACTTTTTGGCGAAGATATTTCGAGGACGTACTTGCGGTTACTTTTGTGTCCGCAGTGGAGAACCCCTGGCTTATTTCACTCTGGTATATGATGTGAAATTCGAACTACTGTTTTACCCCAAGGAAACAAGCGGATGGTGATTGTGTTGCGGGGCTTTGTCTTCAACGTACCCGTACGGTTCATGAGACCGTTGCACCACCCTGAACTGCTACCTCACACGCTGAAATACGGTATCTCCCACGGTTCCTTTTGATACGCTACTTATCGCTAACTTAGTGATTGAAGCGTATAAGCGTATTACGACTGTCTAGGAGATGCGAGGGGCAGCAATTCCAGCGGATGGCGTTGAACACAACAAAAATTCGCAGAGGTCTGGATCGTCACTACGACCAGCGGCCTCAATCCAGCACCTATCCAAAAAAATGTCGATCAGATATATCGTCCAAACCCATGACTAGATAATAAAACATACCTCTGCTAAAATTTTGAATAAAAATTTCCGTTTCCCTTTGTTTGGGGACCCTTTCACTTGATGGGGTTCTTTTTCTTCGGTTTTACACTATATATGTTTAACAAACTAATTAATTTCTTTTTATTTTATATCGGCACTGTTTTTTTTTCTTCTTACCCCGCACTAAATATATGAATTGGTTTAGTTTTCGTTTTTAAAAATTATCTTAATGCACCTTGGCAGACGTACGGAATCAATCCGTTGCACTATCTAGCACTGATAATTTATTGAAAATTTAAATCACCCTATGGCACGGCAACACTGAGGTTTTGGCACAGCTGTTCGTGAACAGACTACGATTGGTAATGACCTACATTTCCAATCATGTCAATGCCCTTTTGTTTCGTCTTTTGTTTTCTTTTTGTTGAGTGATTCTTTATCCCTCTATCCGTTTACAGCACAGAGCATGCGCAGTTTGAAACGGGTGTCGAATCGTTGTGTGCGTAAGACACTTGCCTTCGCACTTTGCCTTTTCGGCCTGTCCCTTTTTCTCACCAAATGAATTTGGTTCCGATCATGGATAACCTTGGTTAACTCATTTTATGGCATCTATACACATCTCCATAATATTAATACAATTCTCTAAATACGTACACCTAATCCTAGTAATTTACTTAATTTACATGAAATCCATAAAACTAACATCTAATCTTACCCTAAGTGACATAAACTACCTAAATGACTTTAAACTCACGTCGATCTAATTGGTATAATTTAACCATATCCCCTCGGGTATGCAATGGTTTAAATATAATTTTTATGTCCATAATGTTGGATAACAAGTGTGACTGGCGGTTTGACTAATGCGCGAGAACGAGACGAAGGTAGGTATTGTACTTCTTGTACAACACTAACGCAAAACACTCAAATGTCAAATGTCAAAACAAATCGGAACACAAAATCGAAAACACGAGTTTGGACATACATCACAGGTAATTTGTTTAATTTGTTTTAGATTTTCGGCATTTTTGTAATTAATTATCGGTTTAATCATTCTAGGGAGTGCTACAGAACATTTTAATCGCGTCTTAGGAAACCGAACCATGCAGAGTCGAAAGGATTTCAACAGATAAGGTGAGTAGATGGAATTGTTATTGGGGTTGTTGCTTGGACAGCCGGTCGGTTGTTCGAGCCAACCCCCAGTCGATATTTTCTGTATTTTTGTGTTTCTAATTTTCTTCTTTTATTGTTTTCAGGTATTGCAGGTACACGCAACAAGTAAATTCTTCAATTTGTAATTATTAGTCACAACTAAGTCTATATCACAGCCTTTTAGTTTTGGTATTAGTTTATTGGTGATTGAGGGGGCATACGTCATCGAAGCGCGTTTATTGTTTTGGTTGTTAAGTTTTTTGTTTTGTGAGAATAAAGTTGTGAGCCACATAAAATACAACAGACCGGAGAAATCTTCCATTGCTTCACATATTTTATCACACAGAAACCCTAATATTTCTTTTGACAATGTAAAAATATTGAAACAAATCTCTAATTCTAATCAATTAGATGCATATGAAAGTATTTTCATACATAAAAGCAATAATTTAATGAACGCTGATGCAGGAAACATTATTTCACCTTTGTTTAACTTATTGTAATTTTCTTTCCTTTTTGTGCTACTTATTCGTAACTTTTCTAATATCAGTTTGTTTCTCATCTGTTAATTTTCTCTCTCTCTTAATCTGAACTGTTTTAACTCTCAGTAAGCTACACTGTAAATCAATTTTGTTTTTGTTATTTAAGTCAGTTTTTGCCCTTTGTTTTTTGTATCCCACTATTAGTGTATTGCTGATGATGAGTCGCAACTAGACTCGAAATGCATTCAATCTTCGAATAAAAAATAAAAAAACGTGAAAATACACTTGTTTTAATGTTTTTTATTTGTTTTCTTTAATGGTCATTAAGGTGCTCGTCTTCGTATTTTAAACTACTGTAATTTCGCGACCATTAGGACTGTTCAACACCTTTTTTCGTTTGGTTTTGTTTTTGGATGTAAATTCCGTGTGTTAAACAATTCACCAAAAAGAAAAAATCTTACTCCCCTTTTAATGTTATAACATGTCAACCAAAACTTTGTTGAATAAATATACACACTTAGTGGAAAAGATGAAGAGGATAAAAGCTGATATATGCTACCTAAAAGATTGTAGAAAAAATAAAGTGTTCCCTCAGTTTATAAAAATTAAGTGCTCCGTAGTTAATTCTAGAACGGCTACAGTTGTTTCAGTTGCGAAATCTAAATGGCTCCAATTGGAAATAAAACACCATTTCTCGAATCTATCCATTGTCGAATTAGAGCTATATCACTTACATCTCAAGATAACAAAGCATTTAAACAACATCGATTTTGCTTCATGGTTAAATTTTCAGTGTAATGTGTTAGAAAAAAGTAATATTCTTTTCGAAAACAAACAAAACAACAAATTACTCCGGTTAAAATATGAACGAGGAAACAATCTCGATTGCATCAGGACCAAAAGAATAAAACCTATAACCGTGGATAATTTAGTGATTAATTTGTCAAATGAAGTTTTTTCAAGTGATCAGTTAGAAGTTTTGAACAAAGGCCTAAATTACACCCCCAAACCATTACGCCTACCCTTGATAGACACGATAGCTGATATCGAAACTTTTATTAAATATAAATCCCCCCCAACTAAAGAAATTGTTAGAAACATTGCTAAGCCCCTTATAATTAATGCTAAATCTAATTTCAAACCAGAAACTGAAACCCTCAAAATACATAAAATAATAAAACTATTAAAACAAAAAGAAGTGTATTACATGAAAGCTGATAAAGGTAACCAAGTCGTTATAATGACCAAATCAGATTATAACACAACAGTGCAAAAAACAATAGATGATAGTAACTACAAATTACTACCAAAAACTCCCCTCCCAAGTATGATTCGGACATCGAAAGAACTAATAAAGAAAATTCACACTGTGTTTGACGATCCGACATGGAAACTCAATGTTTCTAATCCAGAAGTTCCAAAATTATACTCACTTCCCAAAGTTCACAAACCTGGTAATAAAATGCGAAACATTGTATCGAATGTTAACTCCCCGTCGGTAAAAGCTGCAAAGTGGTTAGTCCATGAATTGAAGAAGTACCCCATCGAAAGCCGCTCGGTAAAGAACTCTTTTGACTTCGTGGAAAAAACAAAAGACATCCACATCAACGATGACGAAATCATGGTTTCTTTCGACGTAGAAGCCCTGTTTCCCAGTATCCCGATCACCGAAGCTGTCAGCTCCTTAAGGTCACATTTAGAAAAGTACAATATACAAGCTGAAAAGTTAAATGTACTCCTCGAAACTGCAAAAGTGTGTATGTCACATAATTTCTGCAAGTTTCGAGATAAATTTTACAAAATAGAGGTCGGAACTAGTATGGGTAACCCCCTTTCCCCCATAATGGCCGATTCATTTATGGCCAAGTTCGAATTGGACCTCGAACAGAAGGGTCTACTTCCACGCGTTTGGCATCGATATGTTGATGATGTTTTTGCGGTCCTTAAATATAGTGAACTGCCCCAAGTGTTACTTTGTTTAAATTCCCAATATGATTCCATTAACTTTACCGTAGAATGTGAAGAAAATAACAAATTGGCGTTTTTAGATTTATTAATCACCAAATCAAATAATAAAGTGAATTTTGCTATTTATCGGAAACCTACAACCACAGATCGATATATTACCAATGACTCTTTTTGCCCGGTACAACATAAAGTCGCCGCGTTCCATTCCATGGTACACCGTTTATGTAAACTTCCTCTGTCCGCCCGAAATTTTCAAATTGAATACTCTCAATTAAAAAAGTTGGCCATTACAAACGGGTATAGTGAAACACTAATTGACAAACTTATAAAAAAACACATGCTAAAAATTAAAAAATCAAACCTCACAACTTTATTCTCACAAAACAAAAAACTTAACAACCAAAACAATAAACGCGCTTCGATGACGTATGCCCCCTCAATCACCAATAAACTAATACCAAAACTAAAAGGCTGTGATATAGACTTAGTTGTGACTAATAATTACAAATTGAAGAATTTACTCGGTTCGACAAAAGACAAATCAACTTCGCAGGAGATGTCTGGTATTTACCAGACATTGGACAAACCAGGCGAAACATAGGTGCCCGTTTCGCTGAACATCTTAGCCACATAAAATACAACAGACCGGAGAAATCTTCCATTGCTTCACATATTTTATCACACAGAAACCCTAATATTTCTTTTGACAATGAAAAAATATTGAAACAAATCTCTAACTCTAATCAATTAGATGCATATGAAAGTATTTTCATACATAAAAGCAATAATTTAATGAACGCTGATGCAGGAAACATTATTTCACCTTTGTTTAACTTATTGTAATTTTCTTTCCTTTTTGTGCTACTTATTCGTAACTTTTCTAATATCAGTTTGTTTCTCATCTGTTAATTTTCTCTCTCTCTTAATCTGAACTGTTTTAACTCTCAGTAAGCTACACTGTAAATCAATTATTTTTGTTATTTAAGTCAGTTTTTGCCCTTTGTTTTTTGTATCCCACTATTAGTGTATTGCTGATGATGAGTCGCAACTAGACTCGAAATGCATTCAATCTTCGAATAAAAAATAAAAAAACGTGAAAATACACTTGTTTTAATGTTTTTTATTTGTTTTCTTTAATGGTCATTAAGGTGCTCGTCTTCGTATTTTAAACTATTGTAATTTCGCGACCATTAGGACTGTTCAACACCTTTTTTCGTTTGGTTTTGTTTTTGGATGTAAATTCCGTGTGTTAAACAATTCACCAAAAAGAAAAAAATCTTACCCCCCTATCAATTTAGCAGCTTTTAACAGTTTTTTTCGTTTTATTCAAAATTCTCAAAAGAGAAAAGAAGAGTTTTGAAATTATATCCCTCATATGTAAAATCCACGTGAACCGATTTCGTTCCGTTAAAAGCGATCCTCTATAATTTTGTCCATTCATTGACCCGGTTAAGCGCGCCTTGTAATAATTTGTTTGTTTCTTTAGTAGTTGTACCAACTGCTAGTATGGCAGTTACATCGGCAAAAGTGGCTACGGTAGTACCTTCTATTTGCGGTATATCACGCGTAAATAATAGGTATAGGAGTGGCCCAAGGACGCTTCCTTGCGGCACACCTGCCCTTATTTCTTTAAATTCGGAATATTCGTTTCGGTGTTTGACACGAAAGAGTCTTTTCTGTAGATACGATTCTAGGATTTTCCACAACCGTTTGGGGAGAACTTGTCTTAATTTGCACTTAAGATCTTTGTGCCACACCTTATTAAATGCTTGCGAAACGTCGAATAACACGTAAAAAAAGGGCGCATTTCAAACAACAAACGTACCCCTGCTTTCGAAGATATCTCACCCGATCGACGATCTAGGGTCGAGGCCACCCTGATTCGTCCACTTTTGACAAACAAGCAGCAAGCTCATGTAGATATAATATTTAAAGTTCAAATACCTGTATTGTAATTAGAGTAGTGAATTAATATTGTGCTTTTTATTTTTACAGAGTTTAATCATATAGTGGCTTCTTTATAGTTAGCAATTTATGCTCTACATACTCACTGTATTTGTTGATTATTCCACCCTTCTTTTTTTCTATTGGTCGCAGCTTGTTTTGGACATTAATTATACTAGTGTGCTAAACAACTTATAGGTCCATCTGACTTTTGTATTATTGTATAACCTGCGGGAACAAAGACTATGTACCTAGTACTTTACTCCCTTCTCAGTTTCGTACCGCAGTTATTTGTTTGTGAAATAGCATACTAAATGTTGCAGTTTCTATGGATCAGGGAAAATACCTTCATCTAGGCATTTTTGCATTGTTTTTACAAAAAGGTGTGTGTTTTTCTATTTCTGGAATTTTTGCTTCCACTCCTCTTCCCAGTTCCTACGTAGTTATACCCTCCACAGGAAGATATATTATTCAGTTTGCCATTACATTTGTAACGACAAGAACGACTCACCGGAGACCCCATAAAGTACATATATATTCGGAGTCAGGATCAAATTGAGAATCGAGTTAGCCATGTCCGTGTGTCTGTTGAAAACTCGATAGGTGAATGAAATTTTGTGGGAGGACTTCTTTTTACCTACATATGTCGGTCAAGTAGTTTTCCTATACAAAACTAATATTAGACCCATGCCTATGCCCATGCGTGGGTGCCGTGAAATAAAGTCGAAGGAAATAAGGTCGATCGAAATAAAGTCCCATGGGGTATGGGGGCGCATGCTGCCCCCCTGCAACCCCCCTGCTTGTGGTTACTGTCAGATTTGAAATAGGTGTGTTGAAATGATCTTACACCGAAGGAAAAACGTTGGTAAAATCAAGCATGAACCTTATTTGATTTTGCGTCAACCAATGGGAATTGTCATTTCAACAAATGTGACATTAGGCATATTTTTTTGGGAATCTGTAGCTAGCTCACTTTGACTTTTAAGAGGCCTCTACCCATAAATCGAGCCAAAGTGCGAAAAATTTCGTATCTAACGTAGAGAAGTCAATACTGAAGCGATTGAAATGATATTGGATGCATTGGAAAGAACAGAATATGTCCTTTGAAAGCTTCCAAGCTTTTTTTTAAAGCGACATCTCGTTTTTCTTTTATTGAAAGAATTTCCAGCTGTGTTTGCGAAAATTAGCATAAAACGGTTTTTTTTTAACAACGAATGACTATGACAATGTTCTAAAAATCTGAGATAACTAGTTTATCTAAAAGGTAATATGCAAAACACAAATATGTTCGAAATAAATCTTTAAATTTCATCCTGATTTTAAAAATATAAGTGTTTGAAAACAAACAATTTTTTGAAATAATGGAGAACGTTTTTCTTGTATGTATTGATTTTTATTTGACGCAATTTTTACTCAAAACAATAAAGTATCATACCAGCTATCGGATACAAACAAAAAATTATGTATTTACATGTATTTTGTTGCAAAATACTGAGTTTAAATTTTAAATATTTTTCAAGAAAAATACCATGTATGTCTCACATTCTCAGAAAAAAGTTCCAAGTTTCTCATTTAGATGGCGGTATTTCTTTCGTCTGAATTGAATAGCCAATCAGAATGACTTCCAAGCTATAAGGGATAAATGTGTAGTTTATTGTCAACTGCATAGAAGCGTGTTATAAATGAAACAGGTTTGGCGTGAAGTCTGAAGTGTGATCTAAATGGATGTTATCTAAGAATCGATAAAGCAATTCTGCGGCGGACCTACCGACTGGCTTCTTACTTATCGACCGAATCAAGTTTCCAAGCACTCGCAGATCTGCCTAATGAGAGGGACTCCAATATTTCCCCTCTACAATACAAAATCATTCCAGACCAACCAAACCAGTTGATCACAAAAGGAATGCAAAACCATTGCAAACTAACCAAACCAGTTGATCACAAAGGGAATGCAAAACCATTGCAAACCAGATCGTTGGAGCAAAACACACACAAACAGTGCACAGTGCAACTACCCATGACGTAACCGCACACTCTAACACGGCCATCCTGCAGAATGCATCGCTCTCGATGAAACAAAACACTATTTCTCCCTTTCCTTCCTGGGAAATTCAAGGAACAATACCGGGATCAAAAATAAAAACCAATTCGATCCAATACAATCACAAAGTAAAAACCATAATAAAAAAAATTGCTTTGCGACTACTTCCTCCGCAACCATCCTACAGCTTTAGACATGTCCGCAGACAATCCCGCTTTCATCTGACACCGCAAATTTTCTGATCAACAGCAACACTCCTGAATTCCAAATTCCCAACTATGACGGAACCAGTTCAGAAACAACACCAAGCCTGACAAAGAACAAACCAATTTCTCTCTTTAGACAGGTCCATAGCTCACAGGCAATCTTAAGCTTGTCTATGACCAAACAGATTTCTAACCTCGAACAGGTCCATAGCTCAGAGGCAATCTTAAGCTTGTCTATGACCAAACAAATTTCTGACAGGTTCCTAGCTCAGAGGCAATCTTAGCTTGTCTATAACCAAAGAAATTTCTAAACTAGAACATGGATTCCGCAAACTCCACATCACCACGTCAGCGCTAAATACCATCACTAGTCAAACCAGCAATGGGTTAAAACAACCAAGATCTTGTCCCAGGACCATAGCAGTGGCCCTAAACCTATCCAAACCCCTGGACGCAGTGAGCCATGCTATTCTTCTCCAGGACATCCTTGAGTCAACCCTACCAAACTCCATCAAGCACCGTCTCACAAACCACCTCAGCGCAGCGGCAGACAGCCATACGCAGAATTCCGGAATTCCAACTCAAAACACAGGAAAACTAAACAAGGAGCGCCCCAAGGCGGAGCACCGTACCTTCCTCTCCTCAACCACCACATCTCAAGGTCACCACCACCTCGAGCAGGTACAAACTTAGTCTCATATGCAGACGATTGCACAATCCCAACATCAGGGACCAACATACAAGACCTGTGCATATCAACGCATATCTAGGAATAATAGAAGCATTCTTCAACGGTCGCAACCTCAAGGTTAGGTTAGGTTAGGTGGCAATTATCCGTTAATACGGAATAATTCACTTAGACCAAGTAAGGTCCATTGTGATACCACAAGCAGAGTCGGTTATTTCCGCTAATCTTGGAACCATTTCGAATTTTGGAGAAATTTCCGTATTTTACTGATATCCGTTTCGGCAATATCAGCAAGCTCCTCGAAGAAGTACTCTCCTAGAGTTTGCTTTCTAATCGAGGATAGCGCCGGGCAGTTACATAGTAGGTGGAACGGAGTTTCCTCTTCCTCCTCATCCATGCAACTGCGACAGAAGTCATTAGCGGTAACTCCAAGCCTTACGGCATGTCTTCCTAGTACACAGTGGCCTGTTAGTACTCCGACAAGAGTTCCGATATGTTTTCTACTGACGTTTAACAGGACCTTTGTCCTGCGCCGATTTATTCGTGGCCAGGTCTGTTTTGCGTCGTTGCAGGTGTCAATATCGCGCCATCTCTCATTAGCCTGTTGCAGTGCTAGTGTGGAGATGTTGTATCTTACCGTTTCAATTGGCACATGGGGCTCTCCTTTACCAGTATAGAGTTCCATTTTCGTGCCGTTCCTTGCTAGTTCGTCTGCTTTACAGTTACCTGGTATATCTCTATGACCAGGGACCCAGCACAGCGTTAACGTGCACATATCCGAGATCTCATTTAAAGATTTGCGGCAGTGCCTGACCAATTTGGATCTTAATATTTTTTTTTTATGTGACTCCCAAATTTTGGAATTTGGAATTGGAATTTTATTTATTAATTTATAAAGGTATACAATTCAACATAATTCAAGAAAAATAAATTAATTTACTGCAATAATTTACTTATATTAAAATAATAAGTGTCTGTCAACAAGACAAAAGAAACCATAAATTAATACCAGCAATAAATTAATAAAGTTGGGTGCACTCTATAGCTAAGCTCGAAGCTAAAGCTAGTAGCGAATGCACCGTCCGAACAAAAATTCAAAAATAAAAAATGTGTGTGTGTGAATTTAAAAAATAACGCGCAAAATTCATTTATATGTGATTTTTTTTTTTTTTTTTTTTTACATATTTTCAATTTGTTGTAAGTTAAAATTAAAAAGCCAAGATTTTATTTGATGTAGAAATATGGATAATTTTCGTAAACGTCGGATGGAATCAGGTAGTTTGTTAAAAATGGTAGGAGCCACTATTGTAAAAAACTTTTTAAAATTAGTTTTATTGTGAGCAGGAATATTGACATAGTTATTGGAGTTAATGCGCAAATTATGTAGAGCATTTCTTCTGATAAAGAGATGCCCACTCCTAATAAAAAACAGCTTAAGAACTTTATAATAGTAGAGATGTCTTAAAGGGAGAATTTTCAGCCCCTGAAACAAAACAAAGCTTCTATGGAAACGATTTTTTCTAAGGATAATACGCACTATATGTTTCTGAGAAATAATCAAAGGGTTAATTTTATTAGAATATGTCCCCCCCCAACAGGTTATACCATATTGAATCTTAGAGTGAACAATACCATAATAGACCATAACTAACAATTTTTCTGAACAGTATGAGCTCAGGTTATAAAATTGTCTGGAGCAACACAGTAAATATTTTTTAAGTGCATTAGTATGATCAAACCAGTTTAATCTATTATCTAAAATAACTCCTAGATATTTAAAAGACTGCACAAAATCAATCCTAAAACAAGAATTTGAGCAAGGAACACCTAAGACAAAATTTCTATCGCAGGAAGCAGAAACACTATCATTGAGTTTTAGAGCAAATTTACGACAGTTTGCAGAATGATAGTAAATATCACAATCAAACAAGGCACGCGACCCTGACAAACTAAAGTGCATTAATTTAGTCTTACTACTCAAAATCATTTTGTGCAAAATAAACCAATGTCTTAAAATATCCAAATCTGCGTTGACGTCTGCAATTAGGTTGAGGAGAGACTTGCTACCATAGGATATAGCTATATCATCAGCAAAAGCTGTAAGTTTACCTTTAAATTTCTGGAAAAAGATGGAGTTGATATAGATTAAGAAGAGTAAGGGACATAAAACCGATCCTTGCGGTACGCCAACATTGATACTACACAGTTTACTATAAATCCCATTAAGTCTAACTTTCTGTCTTCTATTTTTTAAATATGAAGCTAACCAATTATAAATAAAACCACGCAATCCCACACTATATAACTTACTTAAAAGAATTTCATGATTAACTAAATCAAAAGCTTTAGTTAAATCAATAAAAAGCCCAGCCGTAAATAGATTGTTGTTGACGCATTCGTATATCTCGCTACAAAACTTAAGAAGTGCGTCTTCTGTAGATCTACAAGTACGAAATCCAAATTGAGCGTCACTGAAAAACTTATGCTTGTTCAGGAACCCCAAGATTCTCTTTTTCATCGCTTTCTCAAAAATTTTCGAGCACACAGGTAATAGGGATATCGGTCTATAATTATTGAGATCACTAGTGTTAGACTTTTTATGGAGAGGAATGACCTCCGCAATTTTGAGGGCACTAGGGAAAATCCCACCATAAACACTTTTGTTAAAAATGTGCGCAAGTACATCGACAATGTTAAAAGCAATGCTTTTTAGGATTGCATTAGAAGTGCAATCAGTTGTTACAGAGTTTGAATAAGTTAACGATTTAATAATACAAAGTAATTCACCTGAATTTATTGGATGAAAACAAAAACTATCGCTTAAAACATCGTCTTCTATTATACCCCTATCACCCCTATCAACAAAACTAGAATTGTCTATACCGAACACGTCTGAATTTAAATTATTCGCAATGGAGACAAAAAACTCATTAAAACGATTAGCTATCTCAATTGGGTTAGAAACCCCAATATTACCTTCTTCCAAAATAATTGGTTTGTTAACTCGAGCATTGCGATTTAACAATTTATTGACCACATTCCATTCACCTCTAATATTTCCTGTGTTTTTTACTAGTTCATTCAAATAGTAACTTTCCTTGCAATCTTTAACTTCTTTCGAAATCTCCTTACAAAGCTGATTATAATTAGCTTTATGTCTACTGTTATTTGGGTGTTTTTTGCATTTTCCATAAAGCTTATTTTTTTTGTTAATTTTACCCAAGAGTTGCGCAGTCATCCATTCTTTTAACCGTTTGGATTTAGTATTCCTTTTGATAGATATAGATGTACAACCGTCAAGAAAGATTCCCAGTTTATTTATAAAATTATCGTAGGCAATAGAGGGATCTCGCTCATTATAAACATTTTCCCAAAACTCACAGCGGAGGAAGTAGTTCAGCTTGATAAAATCAATTTTTTTCCTTGGCAGAGACGTATCGTTCACTTGGTTTTCGTTGACAGACAATAGCTGTATAATGAAGGCTAGTCATGCAATGATCTGTGATTCTAAAATCTGCTATAGAACTCACAAGACTAAAACTTTGAGATCTACTGTTTCTTGCAAAAATGTGATCAATGCATGTACTAGAGTTATCAGTTATACGAGTAGGTTCGCTTATATAGCAATCCAAACCATGGCTAGCCAAAATCATCAAATAACTATCAACAAAATTAGATTTTGAGAGTAGGTCAATGTTGATATCACCCAAAAAAATTAAGTTTTTAGATTTCTCATCTATTAGCAAGTTATTAATTTCTTCAAGAAAGACATCTCCGCTACTATTATGAAGTCTATAACTACACAGAAATACAGTCTTCTCATTATTTAAATAAAATGTAACTTTTATAAAATCAGCCGAGTTTAAATTTTTGTTAATAATTTCAGAATTGTTGTATTTATGTTTGAGGAAAACACCGACACCACCCGAAGAATAAGAATTGTTACATGTGGGGAAGAATTCATAGCCGGGGATTATAAAATTATCTTTTTCTTTGTCAAAAATTCAAATTTCCGAAACAAATATAAAATCAGGCTTTTTTAAACACGAGTCAAAATGTAGCAATAGCAAATCGAAATTAGCTCGAAGGCTTCGAATATTTTGATGAATTATAAAGAAACTATCAGCAAATTTATGGTTATTTTGAAAAACACTATGCAAAATATTACTATCAAAATTATAACAAGATTCAGTATTATACTTCTTGATCAAGGTTTATTAAATGATCGAAAGGCATTTTAATAAGAAATATTATTCAAAAAAGATAAACAATTAAATTCAATTAAATATTATTTAAATCAGCTAAACAATTAATTTTTATGACCTTGTCACCTTCTTTTTTTCTCATTAAAATCTCTGAATTTTTAAACCACAAGTATTTGTAGTTGTATTTTTTTTCGCGATCTCAGCTGCTTTCTTCAATTCCCTTGTATGAAGAGATAAACTGTCGTTGATGTAAATAATCCTCTTATTATTAAACTCATCACCAAATAATTTAGCTGTTAAGCGCTCTTTGTTTACCACTTTCTTATTCATTAGTTTAAGTTTTATATTGTGAGAACAGAACTTAACGCATAAGATATCAATATATGTTGAATCAACTCCTACTGGCGAGACCTTAGAATTTTTGCTTCTGATTTTTTTGATATAGATGTTGTCAATCTGTTCCTCAGTTACGTTAACATCAAGTCCATCAGCGAAAAGTTTTAAAGCTTTGTCCATCGCATTCGATTTGTTGATGTCAGGTAACCCGACAATTTCCACAATATTTTCTCTTTGCTGTTGTTCAAGGAAATTCACTTTACGCTGCATCAGAGAATCAATTTTAGTTTGCATACATTTTTTTTCCTCCTGCAGTGTGTGCAAAGCAGACAGACAGTCAGTGTTTACTTTTTTCAGTTCCAAGATCTCTTTAAATATGTCCTCAAGAGAAACAGATTTTTTAGCATTATCATCAAGCACAAGAGAGTCAGTAGGTACAGAGGCAGCAATGGCACTGTTAGAAGATCTGTTAGAAGGCACAGGAGCGGGGGCAGCGGTAGAGTCAGTGGACGTAAGGACAGCGACAGAATCATCAGGGTGCGGTGGATGTAGAACAGACATCGAAGAGACAAGCATCGACTTACGACGAAGAGAACTACACGAAGCGCAGCGATATGGGATACCGTTTTTTACCATATAATCAACATCACTTTCCAGAATGTCAACGCATTTAGCGTGAAAAAACTCCGAACAGTCGGCAAAAGTAATTTTGGAATTTAATCTATCCACTTTACAGCCACACTTCATGCAAATGCAAGGCATAGTTATACTTTTATTTAAAATTAATCGTATTTTGTACTAGCTATATAGATTTTTCTTTCAACTATAAGCGTGGTAGATTAAAATTAAAAGGACGGGAAGATTCACAAAGCGTGTTCACTCCACAACGACACTTCAACAACTCTGTTGTTGGTTATTGGTGATTCGAGTGCTTTAATAGCTGCTTGACTGTCGGTGTAGATGACGATGTCTGAGTTCGATATCGATCTCACCTTCAGCAGTTCAGCGGCTTCGCGAATAGCCATAACTTCTGCTTGGAATACACTACAGTTATTTGGTAGTCTAAAAGACTGGTTTAGGGAGAATGGAACTGAGAAAATCCCGGCTCCTACTCCGTCCTCCGTCTTAGACCCATCTGTGTATACTTCTAGCGTATTTTCATCTATAACCGTATTCTCTTCCCATTGCTGTCGGTCGGGAATACTGGTCTTGTATTTAATATTGAAGTCCAGGACCGTGGTTACGTAGTCTGTAACTTCTGTTGTAACATTATTAGTTTTTAGAATATTGGCATGCCCTGTGTCACTGCTTCTCCATTGCTGTGATTCTCTCAGACGCAATGCCGATTTTGCCGCCATCTCTTTACCGTGTATGTCCAAGGGCAGAATGTGGAGCATGGTTTCCAGTGCTGCGGTTGGAGTTGTCCGCAAGGCACTGGTCACACAGACACATGCCACTCTTTGGATTCTATTTAGTAGAGAGAGGTAGCTTCTTTTATCTAGTGCTGGCCACCAGACGATGATTCCGTACATGAGTATCGGTCTGACTACTGCTGTATACAGCCAGTGCATTATTTTATTTATTTATTTATTTATTTATTTACAGCAGCAATATTTTCGGGCTGATGCCCCATCTGAGGCCCAGGATCCTTTTGCAGGAGTAAAGTGCAGTAGCGGCCTTCTTAATGCGTTCATGCAGGTTTAGTTTCCAGCTCAGTTTCCTGTCCAGAACCAAACCTAAGTATTTGGCGCTGTCAGAGAAGCTGAGGCGGATCCCCTTTAGTTTGGGTGGATCAATTTGAGGAATTCGGTGCTTGTTCGTGAATAGCACTAGCTCTGTTTTACCCGGGTTTATATCCAGGCCGCATTTGTTAGCCCATTTGACCAGCGTTGCGGGGGCCGTTTCCATCAAGTCTCGTAATGTTGGGAGGTATTTCCCAGTAAATAGAATGGCGATATCGTCTGCGTAGGCTATAACTTTACCACCATTTTTCTCCAGGGTTACCAGTATTTCATTTACTGTTAGCAACCATAGCTGGGGTGAAAGTACTCCACCCTGCGAAGTGCCGCGTTGCACAGACCTTCTCAGTTTGCAGCAGCCAAGTTCCGAATTGATAACCCTGCTTAGCAGCATTTGATTGATCCAGTGACTTAGACTAGCGTCAATCTGCAGGTTTTCAAGTGCGTTAATTATCGCTCTCGGCTCTATATTGTTGAAAGCCCCTTCGATGTCTCGGAAGGCTACCATTGTAAATTCCTTGACGGCTAGTGATTTTTCCACGGTGCCGACAATGGAGTGTAGAGCTGTCTCTACCGATCTGCCCTTACAGTAGGCGTGTTGGGATTTCGAGAGAGTCCCTGCTTTGATGTTGTGGCGAAAATATAAATCTATCATCCTCTCTAGTGTTTTAAGTAGAAAAGATGACAGAATAATAGGCCTGAAATCCTTTGGAGTGGTGTGAGAGGCTTTTCCCGTCTTCGGTATAAAAACCACTTTCACCTCTCTCCATAATTTTGGTATGTAACCATGGTCTAAGCTTAAGGAGAACAGTAAAATCATCCAAGGTTTTAGAATGCCATAAGCATGTTGCATTTCTGCCGGGATGATTCCATCTGGTCCTGCCGATTTAAAAGGGAGGAAGCTATTAATCGCCCACGAAAGTTTGCGTTCGCTTATCACTTCCTTTGAAATTAAATGAGTTCTGGGATATAATCCCCTTGGGCACTTCCTTGGAAGTGAGTGTCTAGGAGCAACTGGAGTGATTCTTGACTAGACTGCGTTTCCGTTCCATCGGATTTCTTTATATAGCTAGGTATAGTGGGAGACTTTGACAGGATCTTCCTAACTCTACTAGCCTCATTGTTTTCTTCAATTTTGGAACAAAAACCCTGCCAGGAGTTTCTTTGCGCGATTTTTATTCCTTTTTTGTAGTCTTTAAGGCTTTTCTTATAACAGTCCCAATCTGTGGGTGATCTTGTTCTTTTTGCCCTGTTAAAGACTTTTCTACTTTCTCTTCTTAGTGAGCTTAGCTCTGTAGTCCACCACGGGGGTTTCTTACATTTAGTGTGTCTGCTTACTGGGCACGACTTTGCGAAGGATTCATTCATGGCAGAAGTAATCTTCGTCGTCAAGGAGTCAATGTCTTCGAACGATGAAATTGTATCAGTGGGTATGTTACCGAGAGCCTTTGTTAGGTTGGCTCGATAGCTATCCCAATTAGTCTTCCTGGGGTTTCTAAACAACGCTACAGGAGGAGGGGTAATGTAAAGACTGTAGAAAATGTAACAGTGATCAGAAAATGAATTATTCTTGGATACTGCCCAGTTTTCCACGGAGATAGTGAGAGAGTTAGTAACTAGCGTAATATCTAACACTTCCCGTCTGTTTCGGGTAATAAATGTAGGTTCATTACCGATATTGCAAATTACGAGGTTAGTCTCTACAAGAAAAGTAAAAAGTGACTCACCTCTTTCGTTGATGTCGCTGCTGCCCCAGATGGAGTGGTGTGCATTTGCGTCGCATCCGAGTAAAATTGGGATCTTCCTCCGCTCTGATTCTCTGACTGCATGACGTATATTTGTCGATGGTACGGGCCCGATATCATCGTAGGCCATATACGCCGATGCAAGCCAGAATTCCTCTTTATCAGTGATCTCCAGTTTGGCCACTGCGAAATCAGGGTTACTGAAGCTCTTTACAATCAGCATGAACAATTTTATAATTTGGTGTCCTCAACCCCGCTATGCTGTTGTCAACGAGCCACGGTTCTTGGATGAGGACTATGTCGTCCCCACTCGCTTGTAGGTGGAGAATAAGGTTGGCAGAGGCCACTTTACTGTGATGTAGGTTTATCTGGATTATCCGCAGCATTGTGGCTACTGGATAAACCGGAAACCTCAATCACAGTGGTGTCCGTGTCCTCTGATTCAGAAGACCGTCCGTGATCTGATTCCCGCCGTTTTGTGAAGGATGGAGGGACAGCGTGGCTATCGCCCAATGCTTGTCTCCCATCCTGTTGATAGACGTGCAGCCTTATACGTTTGAAACAGTAGCTGACCTCGTATTTTCTTTCTTTTAGTAGTGGAAGCGATTCTTTGTCTAGTAGTATGGTGATAGACCTTGAATCTTTCACCACCTCCGATTTTACTACTTTCCACTTTTGTGTTGGGATGTCCCGATTCTGGCTCTGTATCAGAAGCAGAATGTCTTGTGGGTCGCTTGGCACCATAGGGACCCAAGCGCGAGCTCTTGGCCTGAGCGGGATTTCGTCCTTTCTCACGGCCTCCAGCTTAGCGCCCTGCCATAGATCACCCGCGCCGGCGACTGCAGCCTTAATAAAAGTTACCGCAATCTCGTCGTCGCAGGCAATCAGCCTATAGCCTCCATGATGCCAGCCCCTATCCCTATACGACGGCATCGGTTTGGAGGGGTCAGTCTTGCACTGAGAGAGGAGATAAAGGTTTATCTTCGTCTCCACCTTCTCCCAGTTTTCGCGGCTGATCTTGCACTCCTCATGGCCGCGGTCTATGATCGCCATGATCAGATGATCTCTCACAACCTCAGTTAGGAGCTTGGGTTCCGAAGCGGTGCCCTTACTCTTCTTTGAGGTAGTGGGAGCGTCATCCTGAGACCGCTGCCTCTTGGATGCAAGTTCCCTCTTTGTTTCGCTGCTTGTGGAGGGTCCCTTAATAGGTCGACTCTTACTTTCCTCCACCACTTTCGTTGCCCATTCATAGGAAGCTTTGTCTTTGTCATCCCATTTGTCCTTGCCCTTTTCTTCAAGTCGACCAAGACATAGGAATGCATTCCTTCTTTTTCTATAAGCTATTGTGCTCGCTCTAACGTGTTTCCTGGGAGGAATCGTCGCTGGAGCATTTGACGCGCTACCGTCGGTATCGTCTGTAAGAGAGTGAGAAGAGTCAGAGCGCCGTTCGTTGACGATTCGCATCCTCCTCATCTTCCTCTCAACTTTGTCCGTTTTTGTTATCTGTAGAGTCCTGTCAGTTTGTTTGGTTGGTCCTGTCTGGGAAGTACTTCCCGAAGATGTTTTTGTTTTTGTTGTGTTGTTGGTTTCATTTTGTTTTGTATTGTGGTCCCACGAGTAGCTAGGGAAAAAACTGTCCACCATGCCAGAGCCTCGCATACCATGGTAAGGCCACTACTTACACCCTGATGCGGCCTGGTTTCAGGGAGGCGCCGTTAGAATATAGCCGGTATACCCCCTGGCTGCAAACCGCCCAATGGGCACGGTGTCGCATGACACCCTGGATTAGGGGGGGTTGGGCAGTTCTTAGTTCGTTACTCTTCAAAGCAGCCTGTCTGTCATGGGTGACCCTTCAGACGACTACCGCCTCCGACAGCATAGCCTGTTGAATCATTGCAACTTAAGCCTGCGCACCAACGTCAATTTGACGCAACGACAAGGTGACCGCCCCTCGCGCTAGTCGCAACCTCAAACTCTCATCAGAAAAATTCACTGCAACTCTGTTCACTTCCATCGCGCACCCTAAACTCCTGAGTGTCCCTTTAGACAATTATGTTAAGCTTCTCGAGACGCAAACAACCCAACTTCAACAAAGAACAATACACAGAAGGTACATCGATCAGTTCTCCTTACGTAGCTTAGCTAACGCGATCGCTAGCTATATATAAAGGAAATGTAGTGCTCGGCGGCAGACCGCCACCAATTACCACCAAAGAGAAACTACCTTATTCCACGCCCAACCAGAACAACTCTATGGGAAAAATAAAAATGTTCCCATACAAACTTTGACCCCCCTTTTACCCCTTTAGGGATTTGTTCTGCGAAGTAGCATATTCATTACCTAAAAAGTGGTCGGACGTATGGTTTCGGCAGGTTTAGGTCTGGCCGACTGATAGATTTTAAAAGAGGACGTTATTACCTTTCATTTGATACTAGATTTATGTTTATGACGTATATTGTATGCATACAGAGCTGGATTTGTTCTGCGAAGTAGCATATTCATTACCTAGAAAGTGGTCGGACGTATGGTTTCGGCAGGTTTAAGTCTGGCCGACTGATAGATTTTAAAAGAGGACGTTATTACCTTTCATTTGATACTAGATTTATGTTTGTACTCGATAGGGTTCGTTTTATAAACAATAAAGTGTACTACATACGTATAGAGCAAGTTCTGTAGATTGCATACTCATAGTCTAGAAAGTGGTCGGGCGCATTGTTTCAGTAGGTTAAAGTCTAAATAATTGCTGGCTTCGGACAGAGGACGTTCTAGGCTATAATTTGAGACTAGTTTGTAGCTTCTACAAGAAATTATATTTGTTTAGCTATACTTTAGAAAGTATGGTCCTTACCCCAAAATAACTAGTTGATGCCTTAGAAACGTGTGATATAAGCGGATATAGTAGGATGTGGTCTGGCAGACAACTACATATTTAAAGAAGGTGTTGTAAGCTTTTATATGACACTAGTTTTTTTTTTTTTGGTACTCTCTAAGGTACTTATTGAAAATAATTGAATTTGCCAGACACGCGCAGGGGAGTGAAACGATATTCTCATAACCTAAAAGTGGTCGGACGCATTGTTTCGGCAGGTAAAGGTTTGGCCGACCAGTGAATTCTTAAAGAGGACGATGTTGTCTATAATTTTACACCAGTTTCATCTTTTAACTCGATGAGGTAGGTAAACATAAAAAAAACAGGACTTTCGAGTGGTCGGACAGATGGTTGCGGCAGGATATACTTTGTCCGACCAAGCTTTATGTGCAACACTAATTGACCTCTATCTAATAAAATTAATTTTGTGCTTTAACCTTATGACATAAGTAAACACAAAAAAACTGTACCGGAAGTGGCCCGTTATTTCGAAACCCGGCAGGATAATGACTGTCCGACCAGTGGTTTCATCATTGTCCCTTTCTTAACTTTCAATTGAAATGCGAATTATCCTTTAACTCGATGAGGTAGGTAATCCTGCAGTCGGCTCCCGTACTATTCATAGGAAAAACAAAACACCTACTCTACCATTACTCATAAAAGGTAAGACAACGGCAACAGCGCAAACAAAAATCGCATAATCTTTCGTTGTAAATGGCAACAGCTCATTTTTCTGCTATATTTTCCTTCAATAATAGGCGTATTTTTTTGGGAATCTATAGCTAGCTCACTTTTACTTTTACATGCAAAACTGGTATACTCACTTTTGGTTTTGGTATACTCACTTTTGATTTTACATGCAAAACTGTTATACTCACTTTTGGTTTTGTTATACTCACTTCCCAAAAAAATACGCCTAATATCACATTCAGCCAAACCCACCATTTCACCGCCTCCGTTTCGTCTCTTTTCCGACCAACCCAAACCAAACCATATCTGCTTTACACCTGATCATGATGTGACCGGCAAGCACTTTTCAAGATACAAAATTGCCTCAACTTTTAGCAATGAAATATATAGAATTTCTAAAAATCGTTTAAATTAATTTATAATTTTTATTATGAAGTTTAAGCAATTTTGTTTAAACAAATAAATATATTTTCAAAAAGAATTTAT
Source organism: Cheilosia scutellata (assembly GCA_955612985.1). NCBI lineage: Eukaryota > Metazoa > Arthropoda > Insecta > Diptera > Syrphidae > Cheilosia > Cheilosia scutellata. The sequence continues at coordinate 79,701,849 of OY015312.1, read as the reverse complement.
TAAATATAGCAACATATTGAAAAGTGCTTCTGTCGACCCCTCCCTCATTTTCATTTTTATTCAAGAAGCAAAAATTACTTGGAATCCCCATGAAGCAAAAATCACTTTGAATAAAGAATCCCCACCTGCTTACATACACCTTGAATATCCATGTTAGAGTGTGCGGTTACGTCATGAGTAGGGTGACCAGATCCACGCCCACCAAAAAGAGGACACCTTCAAAAATGTCAAATGAAAAATTTAAGAATAAAGAAAAACAACCAAAATATCAAAATATAATACATATTTTTTTTTTAATTCATTAACACAAACAAAAATCAATTTTAACAAATTCAATAAAATAAATAAAAATACAACTCAATTCTAACTTTAAGTATAAAAATTTTTTTTTTTTTTAATATAGCCGTACCTAAATTTCTGAGCAGGATATACTTCTAAAATTGTATTCTTTCTTGCTCTACAAATATTTTTAGGTTACAAAATTGGTCAAACCATTTATATTCGTTTAATTTGACACCTTTGTTTTGCAAAAAAGCGACGAATTTTGTATATCGATCCAGTTGGGAATTTTATTTAAATCCATCCATGTAAAATATTCAAACTCATCCAGAGATTCGGCCCATCTCTGAAGATATTTTAAACACCTTGGATAAACCTCTAATACATTTTTTCCACGTTTAAGGCATCATTTTCATTTCCACATTTAACTACAAATTTTAGGTCGTGTTCAGTTCATACCAGAAATATGCAGACAATGTCTGAATTAGTGTTGAAAAAAAATTTTGTTTTAGCTTTGTGGTGTCGAAAAATTCCGTAAATTGAGAAATCCCAAATAGAGGACAAATTGCATATTTTTTCAAAAAGATGCCGGACATTTTTTTTAAGGATAAAATGAGAATATGTCCTCTTAAAAGAGGACGTCTGGTCAGCCTAGTCATGAGTAGTTGCACTGTTGTGTGTGTGTTTTGCTCCAACGATCTGGTTTGCAATGGTTTTTAAAATTTTTCATTTTATATAATTTTTCGGGATCTCGTTTTCGGGATTCTTTATTTTGTTTTGAATGTAAAATAGACAAGTGTTTGTCCATTCCATTTACCGTAATAATGTTTTGTAATGTTGCGCTGCAATTCGTAATGTGCATTCAGTTGTGCTGATCTCATATATTTACGGTGACCATACGTCCCGTATTTCCCGGGACAGTCCCGTATTTCAATCGACTGTCCCGACTTTTTTTTGAAGACATACGGGACGTACAAATGTCCCATATATAATTTTTAGTCCCGTATTTTCATTATAAACTTTTTAAATTATTATTCAAACACTTTATCATTAACATGCACTTCCATTATAACTAAGGCCTACCTCTCAGTCTTCAACATGAAATGCAGTTTACACACGACGTGTGCAAAACACGACGCAATAAACGTATGCAGCATGTCTACGACATGTTCCCGCAATAGTCCAAATAACGTTTTTACGAAAGAAATATTGGACAAATTTCCCGGACAATTCGGAAATTCGAGAAAAGCGGAAAGTGTTTTTATTTTTGTTCATTTTTGTATAAACTCGCGACTTCACGGTAGATTTGCGTTCACAAAATGATCATATACAAATTGAAATTTAGACAAGGCAACTATTGAGTCAGCTAGTAATGATTACTAATTATTATGAAGCATGTGATTGTATCCTGTTTTGATTTAAAGCTACGACGTGAATACCTATTAGACTAAGAGCCCACAGTAATTTTTGGGTGTGATTGATAACACCAAATAACTCACATAATTAGGTAGGTTTTAAGTAGTTGTTCCTAAATGTTACCGTCTTGCATGCTGTAGTGGGGGCCATTGTTGTAATACCATGTCAAAAATGCATTTTTTTCTTAATTACAAATAATTGGTATAATAACTTTAATATAATTTCAAAATGTAGAGTTAAGTGCCCTGATTACCAATATGGTGGTCCAAGACGTTTTGCATGCGTCCTTCTGCCTGCAAGACGCTCTTAAAGTAACATAAAAATCGATTTTTTAAGAATTGTGATAACACTTTTTTTTCTTCTCCTATATATAGAACTAGCCATCCTGATGACAAATATGGTGGTCCAAGACGTTTTGCCGATTTTTAGGCTACTTTAAGAGCGTCTTGTAGGCAGAAGGCCACCCGCAAAACGTCTTGGACCACCATATTGGTAATCAGGGTACTTAACTCCACATATGGTCCAAGACGTTTTGCACCCTGCTGTCTGAAAAACGTCTTGGACCACCATATTTGTCATCAGGATGGTTAGTTCTATATATAGGAGAAGAAAAAAAAGTGTTATCACAATTTTTAAAAAATCGATTTTTAGGTTACTTTAAGAGCGTCTTGCAGGCAGAAGGACGCCTGCAAAACGTCTTGGACCACCATATTGGTAATCAGGGCACTTAACTCTACATTTTGAAATTATATTAAAGTTGTTATACCAATTATTTGTAATTCAGAAAAAAATGCATTTTTGACATGGTATTACTCACAATAGCCCAAACTACAGCATGCAAGACGGTAACATTTAGGAACAACTACTTAAGACCTACCTAATTATGTGAGTTATTTGGTGTTATCAATCACACCCAAAAATTACTGTGGGCTCTCGGTCTATATGCTTTCCCTTGAGATGTAAAAATTAAGCTAAGGAATATGAAGCTACATTTGGATGGGAGCTTAATTTTAGTGCAGACAGGGTACCTACCAGAAGACAGTTTTCAAGTTGGGTTTCCACGGGTGCAGAGCATTTGTCTCAGACATGTGTACGACAAATGAGTGCAACATGTTTTGTCCATATTGTGTTGTTTTTACGTCATGTCATGACTCATGAAGGAATCAAGTGTGTAGATTATATCTTCTCTTCAAAAAGTAGTAATTTATGGAATAATCCAATACAAGAGTGTTGTTTTTTTCTGTTTGTTGCTATAATTTTAATATTTATTTTTGTCCCGGGTTTGGCTTCTAAAAATATGGTCACCGTACATATAGTGTAATAGCTGACCGACTAGATTTTTGTTAGCCAGTGAACATCGTAATACAAAGTGAGTAGAAAAAGAAAACGTTACGGACTTGTAGGTAGTCCTGCATACTCCCCTAATTTTTGGTCGGTTTGTAACCTTTTGAAACAAAATCTGCAGCGGACACAGAACAACGTAGAGGCGTGGCACCGCCGACGGCTGAAAGCTATCGCAGGGCATTTGCACATTGGTGTATAATGTATATTCTCTTTTATGTGAAGAGCAAATCCGTGTGAAAACATGTTTGGCTAAAATAATTGCCGGTGAGACGCAACAACTAAGAAAACGTTATGTGACGAAGGAAAAATAAATTTAAAAAATTTACGCGGAACGTAGGTAACGACCGTTCTGAAATAAGTTTTCTAACAGGAATTGCGTGTGGGCGCAGTAGCGCAGTGGTTAGTGTGCTGGACTACTGTGCGAGGGATCCCAGGTTCGATTCCCGGAAAAACACAAATTACATCTTAAGGTTTTTTCTACTGCGCCACCTCTCGCGAACGTCTGACAAACATCCGAGAGTATGACTGTCATGAAAAAGCTTCTCAATTCAGCCGTTCAGACTCGGCATAAAATTGTAGGTCCCTTCCATTCGTTCCAAAAATAGAAACTCACACAAAATGAGTGGTTGTGGGAAGCTAGGCCTTGGGTGTCTACCGCCTGTTGCGCCGCCTATTTATTATTTATTTTAACAGGAATTGCGTACAATATGAACTTGTAATAGATATTGTTTTGTCATGGATCGTTTTTTATATGTTTTTGTTAATAAGACTTGAACTGTTTTTGTTATGTTTTATTTATTTGAAGTTTGTTATTTTGTTTATTTTGGTTTATATTTTTGTTGCTACAATAAAATTTTTAGTTTCACTTTCGGGATTTTGGCCTTTCGGAATTTCGGATTTTCCGGATTGTGGATTTTCGGGATTGTGGCTTTTCGGGATTGTGGTTTTTCGGGATTTTGGGCTTTCGGAATTTTTGTTTTTCGGGATTACATTTTTCGGGATTCTGTCCGACTCCCTATCAGAATTGATTAAAATCTCGAGTTAGAAATTTTGTACGAAAACAATAACTTTCTCTTACTATCTACGTAGATATACGAGAAAGTTAAAAATATGTACTTAAAATAAAAAAAAATTTTGAAAGTCAGAAATCCGTTTTTTTATTTTATTTTAAAATCAAGTTATTTCTGTAAAAAGTTTTTGAATTTTTTTTTGTTCTCGCGCTAAATATTAAAACAAAAATTGGTATCGTATATCTTAACTTGTTACGCCTCTTTTCAAATATAGATAAACTTACGTATTTTGTAAAATATATCTTCTGGTGGCTGCTATTTATCGCCTCCGCTTTGGCCTCCTATAGTTTAACTTTCGTTTTCCCATTTTATTTTTCTCCCGGAAGGCAGTTAATCTCAATTCACTTTAAAATGTATTAGATAAGGCAAAGGTATGAACAGTGATTAGTGAATAGAGTAAGGCTGAAAACACACTTAATCACACAAGACGTTTTTGTTTCATAGGATTAGAAAACATTATTTCAGCACACACCAACCGAAGCACAATTAAAAAAAAGTCATTACACTTTGTTTGAGCAGAAATTAGAACAATCTAATACTAATTGTAAATTCAAATCTCGCGCCAAATTTTCTATATTTTACTTAGTTAAAAAAGCTGTAAAAAATAACGAACTAGTTTGTTTAACTTTTTTGTGTAAATAGCTTGCCAAACAATAAAAACTAAATCATTTTGTACAAATCGAACTCATCAGTGGTAACAATTCTCGTTTTTATCTCGTCGCACGCTTTGATCTCGTCATTCTACTCGGTGGCAGTGCAACAGCCACAACTTTCGTCGTCGTCATCAAACTGCAAGTGCAGCGCGGTCAATAACCCCTTGCCGTTCAAATTGCTAGCGTTTGGCATTCGGTCAGACGCATCAACTGGATTCCCTCTGTCCAATATCGTTTGGGATAACAAGGAATCTCGGTTGACGTTCGGAATCCAACCCGTCCGTCCATTTTGGCGCCCAACGTAAAAAATCGCATTTAATTTGCTTTAAAAACAAATTTAAATGACATAAACTCAGTGTCGATACAGAGTGCAAGCATTACAGTGAAACGAACTCATAGACAATAATTGAATTTCACTCATAGTGCAAGACAATATCGCCGCGTTTTCGGTTTTCGGTTTCGTTTTCGGTTTAGAAAGTGCAAGTGTAGGTGGTGGAACTCCAGAAGCAGCAACACAAAAGGCATCCAGGAATCCAGGCATCCAGCGAAGGAAAGAACGCAGAGGAAGCAGAAAACCAGGAGAACTTTTCGGCTACCAAACGCCAAGAAATCAAATTGGGTAGATAAGTATATCACCGTCACCCGCCAAGGTACGGTCATTGTCAAATTATATGAATGTGCGTTAAATAGAAGTGGTCAACAAGTGGTCGACAAGTGGTCGCTCAACAAAACCATATTAAATCTACATTTTTACAGTGGTTTTATCAATTTATTTTTTTCGGTGCATTTCAACCCTTTTTAATAGTGGGTTTTACCATAGACACATTATTACTAGATAGTGCATTTCATACCTGAACCTGGAACAGCGTATACCTCACAATTTTACTCCTAGTAGATGGCGTCCCAATGCAGTTGATCAACTTATAAACATTTTTTGTGTTTGCATATTTCCATATTTGTATCTTTGGTGTTTGCAAGATACCAAAGATACACAAAAATGTTGCAGAGAATGGAGGAAGAAAAACGGCAAATGAAATCGATGATGGAGATCGAGATCGAGTACATTTTGCATGATATAGCATATAGCTAGTTGTATGGTGTGTGTGGTAGTGCTAGTTTTAGCATGACGAGACTGATGAACGATGAAGTGATGTTGATGGGGTATCTTATATGGAAGGAATGTGTCTATAGAAATGTGAAATGTAATTAGGTAACTAAAGCTAGTATTAGACGATATGTTGAATCATCATACGTATGCTGACTATCATTTGCTAACAATTCTAAAGCTAGTATTAGACGATATGTTGAATCAGCATACGTATGCTGAAAATTGAGTCCGAATCGCAATATATCGTGTAATAGCAAAATTTCTGTCATCATATGTATGCTGAAAGGTGTTTGTTGACAAATTTGTTGCATATGTATGTTGACGAACTAAACATATCGTGTAATACCCCTTTTGGGACCGTATGCTAACATTCGGACTAATTTTCGGCGTATGATAACTCGTATGATATATGCTGACGAGCTAAAGTAAGCTCATCAGCATACGCCACATTTTCCAGCAAACGGTTTCAATATTTTTGAAGTTTCAATAAATTTTTAACGTGTTTTTTGTGTTTTTGCGTTTAAATATTCGATTTTTGTTCTGAAAATAAAAATGTCTGAGTTATTCTGTTCGCCGCTTATCATCGAGGACGACGATAAGAATAACCATCCTGACGATACGCAAGAGTTAAATTGTGACAAAAAACAAAAAAAAAAAAACATATACAAGCAAAGACGAGCTAAGTCCAAAGGAGATTGGTCGCACGAAGATATCGTGAAATTAATAAAAATGGTCGAGCGGTGCCACACGTTGTGGGATAGGTATATCCGCTGCAGAATATAAATTGCCCAAAACGCCCGTGTGGAAGGAAATATCGGAGAGTTTTGGCCAATACACCTCGGAGGATTGCAAGGCAAAGTGGACCAATCTGCGAAACACGATTGAAATTGGCGAAGAAGAACTGATTGAAATTGCTGGTTCGTCTGACTAGATAAAGTCGTTTTATGTTTATATTATGACATATCATTTTCTTCAATAAAAAAAAAATGCATTCGTTGCTTTTTCGTTCTTCTTGTCCTCTTGATCATTTTTAATATGGTACAAATACAAGAGAAAACAAGTAAAAGTGTTATCATCGGCCTGGCCGATGCTTTGATACCCTCCACTGCATAAAAGGCAAGCAAAATGTTTGCCATGCGAGTTAGTATGTATTGTGCATGCATGTGTCTAATGTGGGTTTTGTATGGGAGGTACCAGAACTACTTGACCGACATAGACAATTTTCAATACGAACCTGACGACGATAAAAAGAAGTCCTCTCACAAAATTGTATTCACCCATGTCGATTCCTTTGGACACTATCGTGTTTTCAACAGACAGAGAGACACATGGGTCAAATAGTGGTTTTGTATGGGAGGTACCAGAACTACTTGACCGACATAGCCCATTTTCAATACCAACTTAACGACGGTAAAAAGAAGTCCTCTAACAAAATTTCATTCGCCTAGGTTGGTTCGTTTGGACGCTATCGTGTTTTCAACAGACGGACAGACGGACAGACGGACATGGCTAAATCAATTCAGAATGTGATCCTGATTCAGAATATATATACTTTATGGGGTCTCCGGTGACTCCTTCTTGGCGTTACAAATGTAATGGCAAAGTGAATATACCTTCCTGTGGAGGGTATAATAAGTAAAAGTGTTATCATCGGCCTGGCCGATGCTTTGATATCCTACACTGCATACAAGTCATACAAAATATTAGGCATGCTACTTAGTACGTACACAACACATGGGTTTTGTATTGGAGGTACCATAACTACTCTATCGATATACCCCATTTTCAAAACCAACCGGACGACCGACGCCGACGAGTACTTTGTAGAGTGCATCCAGTACTTCTGGGATAATTGTCGAAATGGTTGGTTGCGGAATGCGGAAAAGGAACTGCAGTGAATTGAAACTTTCGCCGGTGGCCAGGAAGCGAAGAGTCAATAGAAGTCGTTCTAATGGTGACAAGCTTTTGCGCATCACCGTGTCTTGCTTTATAATGTGCGGTGTCACCAAGGCAAGTAGATGATCGAATTGCTCAGGTGTCATGCGCACAAATGTTCGATACAAATCCGTCTCTTCTTCGCGCAATTCGCGGTACAATTTCGCACAAAATCCTTCTTCGGCGCGCCGCATGACCCAATTCCTTACCCAAACCTTTCGGCGCTTCCGTAGCAATTCCTCTTCGTCGACATCGTCGAATACACATATGGCCAATATTACAGCGAGGGCTCTTTTTTTGCACGCATTCTATTTTTTCAACAGAACCAACAAAAAAGCAATATATACAATTTAATCAATGAAATTATGATTAAAATAAATACTGTGTATTGAACACGTCCATTTCACCAGAATCGTAGAAAATCGATAAATACAACGGGCCCGGATGCTAAAATCCCGCCTGTTAATTTATCAGCATATAATCATACGAGTCTTCAAACTTTTCAGCATACCGAATTAAACATATCGTGTAATATGGCATCATACGTCCTAAAAAAATATGATAACAAACCGTATGCTAGCATATGCTGGAAACAAAAAATTTGACACTTTCGGAGTAATTCAACATATCGTGTAATAGGGCATCATACGCCAGACGAAAATATGCGTATATGCTTAGAATTGTTAGCAAATGATAGTCAGCATACGTATGATGATTCAACATATCGTCTAATACTAGCTTAAGCATATATGCATATTTTCGTCTGTCGTATGATGCCCTATTACACGATATGCTGAATTACTCCGAAAACAGCAAATTGTTTGCTGTCAGCATATGCTAGCATACAGTTTGCTATCATATTTTTTCAGGACGTATGATGCCATATTAGACGATATGTTGAAGTCGGTATGCTTACAAATTTGAAGACTCGTATGATTATATGCTGATAAATTAACAAATCGGGATTTTAGCATACGGGCGCGTTGTATTTATCGATTTTCTGCGATTCTGGTGAAATGTACGCGTTCGACGTAGAACGAAATGAAAAGACAACAGACTCAGAGTAGGGCACTAGCTCCTATACGGTTTTGGGCATAAGCTGTAAAGGGGTCGTCGGTAGGGGATGCTTTTTATTCCCTCTACACTGTACATGAAGGTATATTCACTTTGACATTACATTTTTAACGCCAAGAAGGAGACATCGGAGACCCCATGTATTCTGAATCAGGATCAAATTCTGAATCTATTTGGCTATGTCCATCTGTCTGTCTGTTGAAAACACGATAGCGTAGAAACGAATCGACCTAGGCGAATGAAACTTTGTGAGAGGACTTGTTTTTAGCGTCGTCAGGTTAGTTTGGAGGTATATCGGTAAAGTAGTTATGGTACCTCCCATACAAAACCAATATTAGAATACAATATTAGAACCATGTGTTGTGTACGTACTCAAATGCCTCACATTTTGCCTCACTTGTATGCAGTGGAGGGTGTGAAAGCATCGGCCAGGCCGATGATAATACTTTTACTTGTTTTGACTTGGCTTGTCATCGTGGTCATTTTTAATATGGTACAAATATGTTAAAAATGACCACGGCGACAGGAAGAAGATAAAAGAAACGAATGAATTTTTTTATTATTAACTTTTTATTAAAGAAAATGATAACATGCACGAGACAATTTACGTTTCGCAAATATCACTTATGCCGCTCGAAGGCTCCGCAATTCACCTGCAATATAATGCTGCATTTTCCGGCACACCCAAGTCATTCAAAATTGGCTTGTCACTAACCGCGGATGGCTAAAAAATTCACAACAAAACCAGCCTATAAGCTGCGAACAGAACAACACAGCCATTTTTTCGTTTAAAACCAAAAATCAAGGTAATATAACAAAAAACATGTCCGGCGCGTTCAAAATGTATCGAAACTTCAAAAATAACAAAACCGTATGCTGAAAAATGTGGTGTATGCTGATGAGCCTACTTTAGCTCGTCAGCATATATCATACGAGTCATCATACACCGAAAATTTGTCCGAATGTTAGCATACGGTCCCAAAAGGGGTATTACACGATATGTTTAGTTCGTCAACAAACGTATGCTGACTAGCCAACAAATTTGTCAACAAACGCCTTTCAGCATACATATGATGACAGAAATTTGCCTATTACACGATATGTTCCGATTCGGAATCAATTTTCAGCATACGTATTGTTCACTTCAATAATAAGTTGCAACGCCTGGATATATGCAAGAGTTTACATTTTAATTTGTTTTAAAACTATATTTAAACTTATTCGTTGCATACTTTTGGGTACATAAATATTATGAAAACAAAAAAAGGAGAAGAGTAAAATCACTCAATAATTATATTTTTGAACTATGTAATTCATGTTTACAGTAAAAGCTTTATAGCTTTTCCACACAAGTGGTTAATGTAATGTTTTTAGAGGAATTAATTTTTAGTCTTAACGAGACATTGGAAGAATAAACTCTGTTGGTTATCAAAGGTGATATTTCAAGTTTTATTTTTCTTTCGTACATTGGTACTGCAAACCCTTCTCTCTTCTGTTTCCCACCCATAGATACAGAAAACCCTGCGCAGCCCTGACGATTGTGGATGAACAAAGTTCGGTGATTAGAACTTAGAACTACTGCTGGGAAATCTGGAATTCTACTCATAAACATTGGTCCTGCCGAGCCAGATTAAAGCTGCAAATTAGTGAATCCCTTGCGAAATCCTCAATTCAATATCCAAAGGTAGGTGCTGTGCATAGTGCTTTTGAAAAAGATTATACTTATATATACATAATCGTGTCTTGTGAGAAAACTATTCGGGATAGTATAATATATTTCAAACGTGATTTCTGAGCGTATAGAGTGTGTAGCGGGATACATTGATAGATATTTCTTTGTTCATTAGGTAAACGGCATAGTTAGGTATATATTACCCGTTTTTAATAGTCATTCGATGAAAAAACGGTTCATCCTTTTCTTTGTGAACAGTTACAAACAGTTCTATTTCTTTGTGAACAGTTGAAGTAAATTCCATTATTCTTTTGTTATAAAGTTTACGGAACATTTGCTTAAATTCTATTCGAGATTATTTCAAAGCGTTTTCTTCGAAACTAGCTATATTTTTCGTGATTTATTCTTCTTTGGAGATCGCAATTTTTTCTTTCCCTTTGAGAATATGTCTCTCTTTGACGAATACTTTTTTAACGTGAGGCAATTAAATGAATTCATCAGAATATTTCGCGAAACCAAAACGGAAACACTTACTCCAGGGTCTTTAGAAGTTCGGAAAAATGAGATCGAGCATTTGTGGAACGATTTAAAAGTAATGTACATTAAATGCCTACGAAATCCCGATAACAGTTTGGATGAAACAAAGCTCCTTGCCATACGAACAAAACATATTAGTGTTTCGGAAAGTTATTTTTCCGCTGTTGGAACAATGATTGATTTAGTTAACAAAACTTTAGCTAAAGATACAAAAGACGTTGTTCCACAATCTATAAAAAGTGAGCCTGAGTGGTGTGTCAGAGTACCACCATGTGACGCTGAATGTTTTCAGGGCGATTATCAATCTTGGCCATCCTTTCGTGACATGTTCACATCCGTTTACTTAGAACATCCCAAACTCAGCAAGGTCGAAAAGTTGTATCACTTACGACTTAAAACGAAAAACGAAGCTCATGCTATTGTCGGCAAATTCGCTCTAACAAGTGACAATTTAGAGCTAGCCTGGAAGGCATTACAAACTCAGTATGAAAATAAGCGACTTCTTATTAATACCCAATTAAAGACCTTATTTTCACTTCAATCAATTTCGAATGAAAACGGTTCTGCTCTGCGAAAACTCCACAGAACGGTTACGGATTGTCTCTCAATTCTTTCAAATTATGAGATCAATATCACGAATTGGGATCCAATTTTAACATTTACGGTTGCTCAGAAATTACCTGAAAATACCCTGTTTTTATGGGAACAAAGTGTTGCCAACAACAACGAAATCCCATCTTGGAAAGAGATGAATGACTTTCTTACCTCAAGATACAAAGTTCTGGAATCTGTCGAGGAAGTTAAGCACAGTTCGCGAAGGAGTACTACTTCTAATAATAATACAAAACGAGTAAATAACTTTCACGTTAAGCAAAATAATAATTATTCTTCGTGCAAGCTCTGCAAAAGTAATCACGCGTTGAGGTCTTGCAAATCATTTTTAGAATTGGATTCTTCATCTCGAAGAAACGTAGTACGAACGCACAAGTACTGCTATAATTGTCTTTCATTATCGCATTCGGTTTATGAATGCAAGAGTAAATATTCTTGCAGTCAGTGTGGTAAAAGGCACCATACTCTTCTTCACAGTTCAGATGCCAACTCACAGGCTACCACTTCAAACAATAACAGTGTTGCTTCTCCCGAAGTAGAAATCCCCCTCAACCCTCCACCAATACAGTCCACTTCAAACAATTCAGTTATTTCAGTTCGACAACCCTGTTCCGAAAATCCACTGCCACAAGGCATCTCTCAAGACCACCCTCAACCATCTACTAGTTCTTTTCAAAGCCATTTTATAACTCAGCATAAAAAGATTCTGCTGGCCACAGCGCTTGTTAAGATAAGCGTTCACAATCAGACATTTTTATTAAGAGCACTAATAGATCCTGGCTCCGAGGCCACATTTATTTTACAATCGGTAGTGAATCGATTAAAACTCAAAACGTTTTATACAAATGCTACGGTCTGCGGAATCGGAAAAGTTCAAAGTGAAGTTGCAACGAGTATGTGTTCACTTACTCTTGAATCACGCACCGATCCCACTGTACATATTCCAGTAACTGCAATCGTGCTAAAACGGTTGACTGGACCCCTTCCTTCAAGAGCTGTAGATACATCAAGCTTGGTTAATATAAAAAATTGGCAATTAGCCGACCCAAATTTTGAAAAGCCTTCTAATGTAGATATCTTGATAGGAGCAGATATTTACCCCTTTCTGTTGCGTGATGGTGTAAGGAGAGAAAATGAGAACTCTCCGATTGCGCAAAACACAGTTTTTGGATGGATCCTCTCTGGACCATGTGAGGAAACATCGATAAACCCTACTTTTCAGTCGTTTTTCAGTGAACTAGCGTTAGAAAAACAAATTCAACAATTTTGGGAGATTGAACATATCTCAGACGTGAAACCTATGACAGACGATGACAAGTATTGCGAAGACCTATATGTGAACACCACAACTCAAACCGCCGAAGGGCGTTATGTTGTAAAATTGCCATTTAAGCCAAATTTCGATTTCAGCGACTTAGGTAATTCTAGAAATAATGCGCTTTCACAATATCTTCGACAAGAAAAACGTCTCTTAAATGATTTAACCCTCAAAGAAGAGTATCAAAATGTATTGCAAGAGTACATTTCTCTAAACCATATGGAGCGAGTTTCAATTGCTCCTTCAGCTCCAAATATGGCACATTTTTATTTACCCCACCATGCTGTTTTGAAGCCCGAAAGCACTTCAACCAGAGTGAGGGTAGTCTTCAATGCAAGCGCTCTCACTGATAAGGGAGTAAGCCTTAACGACGTTTTGTATTCAGGCCCCGCCCTACAAAACGATCTGCAATCGATACTTCTACGATGGCGAAAATATCGCTATGTTTTCAATAGTGATATTGAAAAAATGTATCGACAGATACTTATTGAAAAGGATCACTGTCGGTTCCAGCGAATTCTATTTCGTCCCTCTGTTAATTCAGAGATCGAACATTTCGAGTTAAATAGAGTCACTTTCGGAGTCAATTGCGCTCCATATCTTGCAATTCGCACTTTACAACAACTCGCTTCAGACAAGGGCGATGAGTATCCTCTAGCTAAGGAAGTTGTCCGCTCAGACTTCTATGTCGACGATGTCTTCTCTGGCGGTTTTGATATAGAATCTGTAATTGCGCTGCAAGAGGAACTTAGAGCGCTTCTTTTGTCTGGTGGATTCGTGCTTAAAAAGTGGACTGCAAATAATTCGCGATTGTTAGAGCACATTCCGAAATGTGACATACTAAATCAAAATCTTCTACTGTTAGATGAGTGTTCTAACACTAAAGTTTTAGGAATTGGTTGGAATGCCAAGGAAGACTTCTTTTACATTCGTTGTGAAGCATTTGAAAAAGAAAACAAACCCTTAACGAAGCGCGAACTTTTTTCTAATATAGCAAAGATATATGACCCAATGGGTTGGTTAGCTCCAACTACGGTGATGTTAAAAATTCTTATGCAAGATGTCTGGAGAGATAAAACGGATTGGGATTGTCCCATTAATGCCAATCGTTTTGATATTTGGACTCAGTTCGTGGATTCTTTTCCGATCGTGAAGGAGATTCGAATTCAAAGGTGGATTAATTATTCTCCAGAGGTTTCTATCCAATTGCATGGATTTTGCGATGCGTCTATCAATGCATATGCAGCATCGGTGTACTGCAGAGTTTCTTCTCTATCCGGTGCTGTATCCACACAACTTCTATGCTCAAAGACCAAGGTTGCCCCAATTAAAGCAATATCTATTCCGCGTCTAGAACTCTGTGGTGCGCTTCTCTTGACGAAGCTTATGAATATGGTCTTAACAAGCATGCCACTGGGACAGTGTACCATATATCTATGGACCGACTCTATGATAGTTATATATTGGATTTATGGTTGTTCAGCTCGTTTGGAAACATTCGTGAGAAATAGAGTTTCAAAAATACAAACCGAGAGTCCCAAAGATAGTGTCTGGAGACATGTTCCATCAGAGCATAATCCGGCAGATTTGAGTTCAAGAGGAGTAATGCCCCAAAATATTATAGCTAATAATCTGTGGTGGCATGGACCGAGCTGGTTAAAACTTTCAGAAGAAAACTGGCCAAAAATGAAAATCACCAAGGATCCTAATTGGAATTTAGAAGAACGGAAACTAAAGAGTTTTGTCGCCAATAAAGTTGACGACTTCGACATTTTAGACCGTTTTTCTTCGTTCTCAAGAGCTTTGAAAGTTGTTGCGTACATTTTTCGGTTCTTTAATAGAACCCATCCTAAGAGGAAAGGAAGCTACACATGTCGTTCAACTATTCTTACCCACGATGAGATAGCCTTTGTAAAGAAACGGCTAACAATGTTAAACCAAAAGCGTTATTTTTGTGAAGAGTATGAGTCCTTAGCTAACTCAAAACCGCTGAATAAATCCAGCAAAATTTTATCTCTCAATCCGATGATTGATTCCGAAGGAATAATTAGAGTGAACGGTCGCCTCACAAACGCAAATTTAGGATTCAATGAGAAGTTTCCCATTATCTTGCCATATGCAAGTGCGATGTCGCTACTTTTAGTCGACTTTGTTCACAAAATCTCCCTTCACGGTGGAAATCAATTAATGTTATATCTAATTCGAAAAAACTATTGGATTTTAAAACTTAAAAATCTAATAAAATCTTACCTTCATAAGTGTAAAGCTTGCGTTTTGCAGAAAAAGCAGCTTCAAACTCAGATAATGGGTCCTCTTCCATTTGAAAGAGTTAATTTTTCATTTCCGTTTACTAATGTTGGATTAGATTTCGCAGGACCTTTTGAGATAAAAATCCAAAAGGGTCGATTTTATCAATCAGTAAAGGCATATGCTTGTTTTTTTGTATGTCTTTGTACCAAAGCTGTGCATTTAGAAGCCGTAGGTAGTCTGTCGACCGAATCTTTCTTGGCGGCATTCGATAGATTTGTTGGAAGAAGAGGCGTTCCACAGCAACTTTTTTCTGACAATGGAACAAATTTTGTTGGTGCGAATCGGGTCCTGACAACGGAGATTCGTAAGGCAATTGCAGATGCGACTTCTGAAACTGAAAAGGTATACCTTCCCAGAAATCTAAAATGGAATTTTATTCCGCCAGGTTCCCCTCATATGGGAGGTCTATGGGAGGCCGGTATTAAGTCCTTTAAATCCCATTTTAAGAAAGTGGTAGGTAATTCAAAGCTTACTTTTGAGGAATTTACAACATTGCTTGTAAAAATTGAATCATGCATGAATTCTCGTCCGATTTCGTCTTTAAGTGAAGATCCCTCTCAGCCCCTTCCCCTGACTCCGGGTCACTTTTTGAAAGGTTCACCATTGCTCTCGTTACCTGAAGGTCAGGTCAGCGAGGATGCGCCCGTAAAAAATTGGCAAAAGGTACAACAAATCTTACATTCATTCTCAAAGAGATGGAAGGAAGAATATTTGTCTGAGCTCCAACGGAGAAATAAGTGGAAATATCCACAACGGAATTTAGACATTGGGGATATTGCGGTAATTCGAAGTGAAAATCTACCGCCTACAATGTGGCGTTTGGGTAGGGTTGTTGCTGTTCACCCAGGAAGGGATGGACGGGTTAGGGTTGTTACTTTGAAAACAAATCAAGGGGAAATTGTTAGGTCAGTAGCAAAACTATGCCTTTTGCCTTTTGACGAAGATCTGCAGCAGATTCATTCGACATCCCAATAGTTACAACAAAAAAAAAACGAATAGAAATCTAATTTCATATAAGTAACTTAGTAATGCACAGCACCTAAATTGTTATATACTTATATATCACAACATTTTTTTTTAAATATCATACTATTATAATAACCTACTAACATGTGAGAGTGAGTCGGGGCGCTCATAAAATCAACCCCCACCGATGGATTAACTAACCCTTAGCAGAAGCGAGCCGAGGCGCTTCTTTAAAAAACACCTCCACCGATGGATTGTTTTGCTGCGATGGATTTCGGTTTTTGTTCTTTTGCAGTTCTGCAAAGGGAGGCCGGAATGTTCACTTCAATAATAAGTTGCAACGCCTGGATATATGCAAGAGTTTACATTTTAATTTGTTTTAAAACTATATTTAAACTTATTCGTTGCATACTTTTGGGTACATAAATATTATGAAAACAAAAAAAGGAGAAGAGTAAAATCACTCAATAATTATATTTTTGAACTATGTAATTCATGTTTACAGTAAAAGCTTTATAGCTTTTCCACACAAGTGGTTAATGTAATGTTTTTAGAGGAATTAATTTTTAGTCTTAACGAGACATTGGAAGAATAAACTCTGTTGGTTATCAAAGGTGATATTTCAAGTTTTATTTTTCTTTCGTACATTGGTACTGCAAACCCTTCTCTCTTCTGTTTCCCACCCATAGATACAGAAAACCCTGCGCAGCCCTGACGATTGTGGATGAACAAAGTTCGGTGATTAGAACTTAGAACTACTGCTGGGAAATCTGGAATTCTACTCATAAACACGTATGCTGATTCAACATATCGTCTAATACTAGCTTAAGTATGTGTGTATGTATATTTCGATATTAGGATGGGTAATGATGAAGGATATTATGATAAATTATTTAAAGTATTAAGTATGTAATCCTATTTGATTCGAAATAGGCAATGTATGTACCTACCTTTCTTTGGTTTTTTTTTTACCTAACATTTCCTCTTCAAAATGATTCGCACAAATAAAAGTGCTATAAGTACCTAGCTATTAATTTCTGTTGTTATTCCCAAAAAATGGTTCAAATTGTGCATAAGTACCTACATATATGTGGTTTGTAGGCTGACAGTGCCAGTTCATTTGTTTATTTTAATTTTAATTTTAACCTTTTTATATTTATGATTATTTTAGGAGCAACTAGGCAGTTGGCGCAGCTATTGCAGCAATCAACCAACCCATGCGGGTTCTGGTGTTTGTCCTCAATGACTCAGTCATCAATGCACAGATAGTCTTAAGCTAAGTACACACGATTGTATGATCTTACAATATTGTCAGATCTGTCAATGCTCTGACAATGAGCTTCCAATAGCCAACTACCTTACAATACCAAATTGTCCGTTCAGACAATTGTAAGATTTTGTCCCAAAGTCTTACAATTTCATTGTCAGATGGATGTCATACTATGGTCTGACAATGACTTTTCTGACAAATTTGTCAGGTTAAAAATTGTGTGTTCACACGGTCGGCAGATATTTGAATATGAAAAATTGGTCGATCTGTTGTCAGACATTGTCAGATAAATTCAAAGTCTTGTGAATTGTTTTTTGTAGTACGGATAATGGAACAAAATATTGTACTTGAATTGTTACAAAAACGACGTAATATTTTGAAGAAGGATTGGGTGGCCCGTTGTCAGAAGGAAGGATTCTACTCCTCATAGCAAGCTGACGAGCCGGAACTTTATCGCAATTTTTTGCATGAACTCAACACAATCCGTTGGAATTCTAGCTTTGGTGACTCCACACATCAAGACACCAATATACACGCGATCATCCAGGAAATCGAGACGGTTTCATTGGCAACTTGACCCAACTTTTTTTTCCTTTATTGCCTCTACCTCTTACCACAGGGCTTCGTTGGGTAGTTTATACTCTGCGCATTCAACAACCCCATTCAATCTGTACTTTCTTCCTGCACAATATTTTTTCGACTTTTGCAATTCCAATTAGAATTTAAATTCCAATTTCCAAAGTGGTTCATATCCAATATCTTCTGAATTATTTTCCATCGTTTAAAAGCTAACTTCGATTTCGCACATAAACCACTGGTTATATTGGCTGACAATAGGTCTGTTTTCTTCCACATCTATCTCAGTGAAGTAAAGTAAAGTAGGATTTTTAACACGCAATTACAACAACTACGAACTGTTTGACACTTTCGAGACTCTATATAGTTGTTGTAATTGCGTGTTAAAAATCCTACTTTACTTTACTTCACTGAGATAGATGTGGAAAAAAACAGACTTAATGAAGAAATTGTAAGCTATTGTCAGCTTCCATAAACAATGACATCTGACAATATCCAGTGAGTCTTACAATTACAATGTCCTAATTGTCTGACAATAACAAAAATTGTGTGTTCAGACTTGTTCAAACTATCGTCAGCAACCTGACAATTTCATTGTCAGATGGATGTCTTACAATTGGCTGACAATGACATTTCTGACAATATTGTAAGACAAAATTGTAAGTTCAGACGGTTGTAAGACATTTGGGGCACATTTTTCACTGACAGATCTGACAATATTGTAAGATCTGACAATCGTGTGTACTTAGCTTTAGCCTCATTTTCTGACCGCTGATCAACGATCACACGATCACTGGTGGTATACCTATGTATATTCCCATACAAAATAGAAATTCCGATTTTTTTTCGATTTTTTTTTCGGCTTTTCATTTGGGTTTTCCCGAATTTTCTTTTTTCCCAAACCCTGAATCAATAGGTACAAAAAAAAAACAAAAAAAAAATTATCATCCAAATCGGTCTAGCCTCTCTAGACTTTCTCGAGACTAAGGCACAACAATTCATTTTTATATACCTAGAGATAGATGTAGATATAATAGTTAGCAGCTCGTTCTACCGACATAAAATGCTTCTACATTATAATACAAATACATACTTCATGAAGTAGACACATATAATATTTGCGAATCAATTAAAAAAAATCACTTAAATCGATGCATATTTGACAAAAATATAGGCAAAATAGTGACAGTCTAATATACCTATATGCACAATCTAAAAATCTTCTGCAATGACAGAAAACAAGCCAAAGTCAGTTTTTATTCAATTTGTCTCTCCCAATCGATCACCCTTGCATCGTCCCTCTCTACTAACGCATATATCCTACACCTACACCATCCTACACCGTGCTTCTTTGTCATAATATTGCATCACCTTTTCTTTATTCGCCTCTTCTACAAGAACAACCAAACCAGTTGCAGTTCCCTACCCTGTTACATCACATCAGAAATAATTTTATACTGACAGATGGGGACGGCGATAATGAATGCAGAAAGAGAAGAGGCAAACCAGTAGTTTGTTTTTGTTTTGTTTCTTTGCCCAATGCTATATCAAAAGTCTCATTAGGATACATGATGCTTTAAAAACAAGGAACATTTTGTTTGTGTGTTTTGTTTTGCGAAAAAGGAAAATAAAGAAGAATCAGGTATGAACTCCACTGAGAAGCCAACGAAGTCCACGGTTCACGTTGATCGGAAATGTTTCTCAACAGTACACCACAAATAAAGTGCTTTGCAGCATGTATCCGAGTTTGAGGTATATTTTCACGGTGGCTCCATCTAGATTTTGGGGTGTTTGGGAATAACCATTTCCTTTATATGAAATGCACCATCTAGTAATATGTGTCTATGGTTTTACGCTGTTATAATAAAGTTACTCAAAACTCTGGCTTTCATTACTGTTGTGATCCTTTACGATTACCAAGAATGCTGTTGGAAGAGTATGATTAATATACGATTGAGGTTATATTATACAATAATTCACGAGGTTTTTATTTCAAGTTTAATTGGTACAAACGTTACGATTAAAAAGAAAGAAGAAAATTGTCTTGACATATTCGAATTGACAGATGCTGTCAAGTTGAGTTCCACAAGAATTTATGGCGTTGCCAACATCTCCCCCTTTGAATGATCTATCGAATGATAGAGTTACCCTGGCACAAATCTGTCGATCGGTCTACGTGTTCGCTGCGTTCGACGTGGTATCGATGGTGAAGCTGTTACATAGTTGCTTGGAGAAGTTTTAATACTGCTGGAGTCAACCATGTCGGATAGCGAGCCAAGTTCACGAGGAGTTGTTGATGACGGAACAGGTTCACAAGGAGTGTCTTCGGTTTCATACACGTCGAGCGCCTTGTCCCATGATTTTTCGGTAGATGGTTCGGTGTCTATATGACGAATTCGGAGTTGGTTCGCATGTGCACGAACTAATTTACCATTCTGTAATAAAACATTATACATGACCTTACCAATACGTTCAATAACTTGTCCTGGTTTCCACTGGAAGTTGTTGTTGTTAGAATGTACACTGACATAAACTAACTCTTGATTGTTGAAAGTTCTCGGTTTGGTATTAAATTTTCGATTGAATTGATTGGCCATGTTTGTTTGATTTTTGTTGATAATGTCCTCTCGGTTTTGCTGGTTTTCACTTAAGTCTGGCTTAATAAGATTCAGGATTATGCGAATGTTTCTGCCAAACATGACTTCGGCTGGAGACTTTGAATTTGGTGTGTTTCGATTTGGTGTAGAGCGATATGATTGTAGAAACGTTTGAAGGTTTTGGATGGTGCTCCCTTCTTTGTTTAACTTCAGAAGCGAACGTTTAAAAGTGTCCACAAATCGCTCAGCTTGGCCATTGGACATCGGCTAGTATGGACTGCTGCAAATATGTTTGATGCCGTTCTCTAACATGTACTGTTGAAACTGTGAGCTTTTGAATTGAGTCCCATTGTCTGACACAATTGTCTTCGGAAGTCCAAATCGGGAAAATGTCTCTCTGAGAATTTCTATGGTACGCTGAGAAGTGATGGATTTCGTCGCAACTATTTCCGACCACTTGGAATAAGCATCCACTAAAACCAGAAAGTAGTTTCCCTCGATTGGTCCGGCGTAGTCCAGGTGAAGACGTTCCCACTGTTCCGTTGGTGTGGTTCATGGCTGAAGCGTTGTTTTTGATGGCATCTTGGCTGCTGAGGCACAACTGTTGCAATTTTGCACGAGTTTGTTAATATCCTCGTCGATGTTTGGCCAATAGACAAAACTCCTGGCTATGGATTTTGTCCTTTCGATGCCTGGGTGGCCACGGTGGAGTTGTTTGAGAACTCTTCTTCTGAACAGCTTTGGAATGATGACTCGTTGACCAAACATGATGCATCCATCGACGATGCTGATGTCATCTCTACGGTTGAAATATGCTTTCAACTCGGTGTTTTCGTTGACTTGATTCGGCCAGCCATCTGTTAAAAAATTAAGTAATCGACTGAGTGTATCATCCTTCGCCGATTCAAACTTAATCATCTGGTGTGTGACTGGTAAATTTTCGAGATTGTCAGTAAGTATTTGTTTCACTTCCAGTTCCATTTTGATTGATGCAATCACAAAATCTTCTTTGATGGGAGTGTTTTTGTCAATGAGCCGTGAAAGCACATCGGCATATCCAAAGCTACTAGTTGAGATGAAGCTGATGTCAAAATCGTATGCTAATAACTTGACTGCCCAACGTTGAAGACGATTTGCTTGGTGAACGGCTATTCCTGTCTTTTTCCCAAAAATAGCAAGAAGTGGTTTATGGTCCGTGTGTAGTTTGAACTTTCGACCAAAAACCATTTTATGAAACTTGGAAATTGCAAACACAAGTTCGAGGCCTTCCTTCTCGATCTGACTGTATGATTTCTCAGCTGCTGTGAGCGATCGTGAGGCATGACAGATCGCTTTGACGGATCGATCAGGAAATTCGTGAAGAATACATGCGCCTAGGCCGTAGTTGGATGCATCTGCCGCAACGATGATGTTTTTCTTCGGATCATAATGAGTTAAAAGTAAGTTGGATGACAGAATTTTCTTCAAACTCAGAAAACTATGACGATGATTTTCTGTCCATTTCCAGTGTGTGTTTGTTTTTAGCAACTCATCCAATGGTCCTCTGTGCTGTCGCATGTTGGTTACAAATTTGCCGTAGAAATTTATAGCACCGAGGAATGATCGAAGCTCTGACACGTTGGTTGGCTCAGGCATATTGTTGATGGCTTGTATACGTTCCGGATCAGGATGAAGTCCATCCTGGTTGATAATGTACCCAAGGTACTTGACTTCGTTAACGAAGAACTTGCATTTAGCAAATTTGATCTTGAATCCGTAGTCTTGAATACGACACAAAACTTCATTTAAATTTCGGTTGTGTTCCTCCAAGTCGGTTCCTGATACAAAGATGTCATCGATGTATGCGGCTGCACCAGACAGCCCTGAAAGCATTTGATCCATGATTTGTTGGAAAATTGACGGGAATGTTTTTACACCGAACACCATTCGGTTGTATCGAAAGAGACCCATATGGGTGTTGATTGTGAGAAGATGCTTTGATGCCTCGTCGACTTCGATTTGAAGAAATGCGTCTGACAAGTCGATGTGACTAAAGAATCGAGCGTTGGCGAGTCTTGCGAAAATATCCTCTGGTAATGGAAGAGGATATTGATGACTTTCGAGCGCATTATTGAGACCAGTAGAAAAATCAGCACAAATTCGAATGTTTCCATTCGGTTTCTTGATGACTACTATAGGAGCAGCCCACTCCGAGTAATTGACTGGCGAAATCACATTTGTGTCTTGTAACCGCTGGAGCTCTGCCTCAACGAGATCTTTGACAGCATAAGCGACTGGCCGCTTTGGTCGAAAAACTGGTTGGATGTTGGACTTCGTCTCCAGATGTGTTTTTGTTTTGTTACACAAGCCTAATGTTTCGTTGAAAACATCTGGAAAAGAATGTTTTAAATGGGATAGATATACTATTTTGAATAGAATTGGAACTTTCCGGGTTTCCAGCGGTGACTTGGTTGCAGATGGCACTGATTGACATGTCTTCGAGATTCAATGCCTTAATCCAATCGAGTCCCATGACATTTAAGTTGCTGATTGGAGTGACGTAACATGTTGACTGTGTTTTTCTCGCTCTGAATGTGATGTTGCAATCAAATTGACCTGACAAAGGTAATTTGCCGGTTGCACTTCTGGCAGTGTGTTCCACATTTTTGACATGTGAAATATTGAGGGTTTTGAAGTTTATTTCTGATATTATTGTTATATCAGATGCTGTGTCCAGCTGCAGATCGATGTTTGTACCATTTATGTTGACGTTGACATATTTTCGTTGCGATGGATCAATTTTGTTTGTGATGAAAATGCTTTTTAATTCTGGCCGAAATGTGTTATTGTTGTTATACTTCGTTTTTGTTCTCCCTCTGTTATGCTTCTTCGTTTGGTTTTGCTGCTTCTTTCCCGCGTTACAGTACCCTTCTTTATGACCTACAGTGTTGCATTGTTCACATTTGTGTTTGGTGTATGTGCAGTCGCGGACGAAATGCATGTTGCCACAGAACCAGCAAGGAGTTTTTGGGATAGCTTTTGGTTTGTTGTTTTTGTTAGCTGTGGTGTGCAGTCGATTAACTTGAGCATCAGTTTTCGCCTTCTCAATGAGTGATGTATCTGCTTTTAAATTAATCAAGCGTTGGCATTCTCTTGACAGCACCTCTAACGTGATTGTAGCACTTTCGCTGTCCAACTTGTTCAGCATTTTTGTACGGATCTCGAAGTCAGATGTAGATTTCATTCCCATTACAAATATTAAGCACTTGAATTGATCTAGGGTAAGATCATTCAGCTTAAAACGTTCGCAATGTTTGTTTACCATACCTGCGTACGTGATGAAATCAGAATGTGCGTCTTTTGTGAGCTGAAAACAATTGTAGCGTATGTTGAACAGTGATGTTTGTAATCCGAATAGATGAGTGAGCTTTTCCACAGTTGGTTTGAACTCGAAGTCACGAGGGTGCTTTGGCAGGATGTAGTTGATATACTTGCTGTGGACAATGGGATGGAGTTTCCTCAGTAAGAGTCTAACTTTTGCTGCATCGTCCAATTGAACAGCATCGATTTCGAAGAGGTCTTTGTAACGAGCATACCATGTGTCGAAAGTGAGGTTATGTTCCATGTCAAAGCAAAACTCAGTGATGTTTGATGCGAGGGCTTCCATGATAAATTCTGGGCTCTTGATTTCCTTGTAATCCGCTTTCGAGATTTCGGTGGGACCTGTTGTCTTTCCTGGCTGTTGTGCTATCAACTGCGAAACCAACGATTGCATTGCAAGATTATCGCTATGCTGTTGTTCCTGCATCTGCTGCAGCAATCTCTGGAAAACTTCCTCCATGGTGGGGAAAGGGAAACGAAGTGAAAATTAATTGTTGAATTAAATTGTTTCTTTAATCCTCGTCGCCACTGTTGTGATCCTTTACGATTACCAAGAATGCTGTTGGAAGAGTATGATTAATATACGATTGAGGTTATATTATACAATAATTCACGAGGTTTTTATTTCAAGTCTAATTGGTACAAACGTTACGATTAAAAAGAAAGAAGAAAATTGTCTTGACATATTCGAATTGACAGATGCTGTCAAGTTGAGTTCCACAAGAATTTATGGCGTTGCCAACAATTACTAAACACATATTTGAGAAGTGCAACACCCAGCAAATTTCCCTTTTCTTTGGGGTGGGTAAATGTGTATCTTTGGCATACGCCAACGACGGTGCACTGCTGTGTGGTCAATAATGTCGTTTTCGGTTGGACGTCCACAACTGCCCGGAAGAACTCTCCGCGATTCTGAATTCAAATCCAGAAGCAAATTTCTCTTCTTTTCAGGAGAAGAACTGTCAGATGAGTGCCAATCGAACGCTTTCAGAAGCGTTAATGTTGTTTGAAATGCGCACTTATTTTTTTTAGCTGAAGTTCTGTTTGGAAAAGTTTTTTTGTTGTCGCAAAGTGAAAAAAATCCCTGATGTGAAGAGACCTGCGCATGAAATGTTCACTTAACTTGGGACGGGATATACCATTTACAGTTGTCAATATGATCTTTCTCCTATAATTTTACAATTTAACCATTTGTTTTAGTATAATTTTTGTTTAAAAATAAATAAATAGGCGGTATACACCCAAGGCCTAGCTTCTCGAAACCATTCGTTTTGTGTGAGTTTCTATATTTGGAACGAATGGAAGGGACCTACAATTTTATGCCGAGTCCGAACGGCTGAATTGAGGACAGTCATACTCTCGGATGTTTGTCAGACGTTCGCGAGAGGTGGCTCAATAGAAAAAACCTTAAGATGTAATTTGTGTTTTTCCGGGTATCGAACCTGGGATCCCTAGCACACCCAGCATCATGCAGTCTTGACCACGAGTCCCTTAACGCTTTGCCTGAGTGAATTTTATGACAGGCATACGGCGCATGTGTGTGTGTGTGTGTGTGTGTGTGTGTGTGTGTGTGTGTGTTACTGTGTGCGTGTGTCATGTTTATGTGGCCAAATTACCATTAGGCATTGGACTTGGTGCTCACAAAATACTTTTCTATCGATTTCATTTTACATAGAGAACGAGGAAGGTTTGCTTGAAAGGCGTTATATACCAGAAGCCGAAGATCCAAAAAATGAGGGAATCGATATTGAGGACGAAGCTTTTCAAATGTATTACTACATTGATGGTAAGATATTTTCAATAATTTAACTAGTTTAAAAGCAAATTAGAAAAATATTTTATAGAATCATTCCGACCGCAAGATGCGAAGCTTTTCATATTAAACAAAGAAAATCGAGAGCTGAAACTATCTACTACTTTGGACAGAGAAAAAGTAGACGAATACGTTATTAGAATTAAAGTTACTAATAATATAAATGGAACAATTTCCAATCCTAACATAATAAATTATTTAACAGTATACATAACCGTAAGTTTCACATTCACAAGATTTATTTTTACAATAATATTTATTCTTAAAGGTTAACGACGTTAATGACAACATCCCTAGTTTCAATGAAACAAGCTATGCTGCAGGTATAACCGTAAGGGACTCAAGAGGCAAACCCATTTTGACATATTTTGTAAGTGCATACATACATACATTATCTACATTTTAGGGTTCATATTAAACTCATCTACGGATGTTTGCAAAACAACTGTAAGTACTATAAAATAAAGCAGTAATGCCCAAAACACATGTGTAGAAATTCTGAACGGTTCACTGCAAGCAGTACTGCAGATAAAACAGATGTGCAGAATTCAATTAGCATCGGTTGCTGTCAATGTGGGGAAAATTACGTGAGTGAAACACAGACGACAATTAATTCCCGTCTGCCGTCTGTCTTTTCCTCGTAAGCATCAGTAGCTGAATTTAAAAATTCGATGCTTCCAAGTTTAATTTAATTCACTGCGTTTGCGTTGCTATGCAGTGGATTTAGAAAGAGAGACATGTTGCAGTACTGCGGTGGGTGCAGAATTTACATTTGTATCGCCACATAAGAACATGGGTATTCTAATCTTGCTGCACAGTGAATTCTTCACGAATGTTTTGGGCTGGGCATAAGGAGCTCACGCCCGCGTACGCGCGTTCAGTTGGACATCGATAGTCATAGGGTTCGATAGTAGATATATTGTATCTATAAACCAGGCCATATTTGTATAATCACTTTCAATTGCAAAATAAAGAAAAAAATTCCCATAACGCAATCTTAGTGAAATTATCTGAAAAAATAAAACACTAAATTTATTACTTCATACTTTATAGTAACAAAAAAAATCCAAAACTTTAACAGTAACAAAAAAACAAAAAAATTAAGAAAACTCTAATACATATATAGGACATTATTTTGTTTCACAAATTTGTTGTCACCTGCCCAGTTTTCTTTCATATGGGAGGGAACTCCTGGATTAGATTTTTCCCAATAATCCAATGTATTTTCGTTAGTTTATACCTAGTGCTAGTAGCGGTTTTTCTAAATATTGACGTACGTGAATCAATCTCATATTCGTTCAACAGTTATCAAGAATTGCATTCAACTCCTGATCACAAACGAGTTGTAAAATTAAATTTAATATGGCATAATCTGTTATATGATAGTAATTGCACTAGCGATGTGTCAACTCGAGTTCATAAACCGGTTCAAACCGAGTTACAGGTAAACCGAGTTAAACCGAATTATATTTATATCAAACCGAGTTGGCGAAACCGATATGGAACGAACGGAATAATTCTATGTCACTGCATTTAACCGAAACCGAATGGAATACATGATTCGGTTTCAGTTGGTTAGTATTAAATACAGTATGTACCTACCTACGGACAATGCACTAACACATGAATGTATTCCATCCCATTCAATACCTATTTGGAATTGGAATTCGGTTTCTCATGAGACAATGGTGTAACTGTTGCGTGGGCAGGGCATTATGGGCAAGTGGCACTACCTGGGGACTGTACCACAAAGCTACAAGTATTGTACAACAGGCGATAACAACAGGTTTTCTGGTACAAAAACCATTGTTAATTGTTAAAATTCGCCTGTTGTACAATACTTGTAGTTTTGTGGTACAGGCCCATGTTCTCCTACTTTCTCTCAATGCAGGGTTGATTTTTTTCACATAGCTAATAGTTACCTATTTGTGTTAGTTTGTTTTGTAGTTCATGTGCTGTTTTTTTTCTGTGATGCATCGAACTTTTCAATTCAGCGAGTGTATTATACAAACCAAATTTAATGAATAGAATTTGGCAGTATTGTACAGTACTTAGCTTTTATACCACCACCACCGAAAATCGTTCCTTGTCTTTTCTTTCAAAGAACAACCAAACAACGTAAAATATTTGTGTTTTTGACAATCGGCTGATCTGGGGTTTAAGCGGCAGAATACTGTCTACTACGGAATGAACTCCGTTCAAGGTTTTAACGAAACTGCGAAACCGAATTAATTGTTGAACTAAAGTTTAAACTAAAAGTGTAGTTTAAACTCCCACTGTGAAACTGGGGGTAACCGTTTTTATGACTTTATTGAAAAATCGGCGCTAGGTAAAATTATGCTGTTTCCTGCTACCGACCGCTTTCTACCATAGGCGTATTTTTTTGGGAAGTGAGTATAACAAAACCAAAAGTGAGTATAACAATTTTGCATGTAAAACCAAAAGTGAGTGTAACAGTTTTGCATGTAAAAGTAAAAGGTATAGCTAGCTATATATCCAAAAAAAAAAAAATGTCTCATATCAGATAAAAACACATTTTTTTCCTTTAATTTTGTTTAAGAATACAATTTAATACCTACGATCTACCTATAATAATAATAATAGATATTTATGGTGCTGTTAAGATTTTTTTTTTAATTCACTCAGCTATTTACCTTTTATTCCAACCCGCAAGGACAGAATGGTGCATTTTTTTAAATCTTTTACTGAGAAACATACTTTCCCTTTTTACGTTGAAGGTTTTTCCTAAAAATCAGCAATTTGCGCTGTAATTTTCTCGGAATAGGTTAGGTTAGTGTGCTGGACTACTGTCCCAGGTTCGATCCCCGGAAAAACACAATTTTCTTCTTAATGTTTTTTCTACTGCGCCACCTCTCCCGAACGTCTGACAAACATCCGACAGTATGACTGTCCTGAAAATGCTTCTCAATTCAGCCGTTCGGGCCTAGGGTGTCTTGTCTACCCGCCTGTTGCGCCACCTATTTATTTTGTATAGTTAAATAATTCATTTTATCAATATTATTAATTTTATTTAAGAATGGCCGGTGTAAGCAGACTTGTTCCGTACTCTGATACCGAATCCAGTTTAACGCAAATTGAAGAAGAGATGTGTGTTGGAAAAAGAGGTGAAAAGAAAAATAAAGTTAATAAAAAAGCTCAACGTACAGTTCGATCCGCGGCAAAAAAAAAAATCAGTTAAACCCAATCCGTGTTTAAACAAAAACTGTGGCAATAGCTGTCAAAATAAATTAAGTGAACACGATCGGTGATTCACGAACATTATGTGGCTAAGCTTTATTTTCACAAACAATAAATAAAGTAAAATCTTCATTAAAGTATAGTTTATTAATATTTTCATTTTATCGTAAACGCCAAAAATTGATATTATCTATTATTATTATTATCTAGCTTTATTTCCACAAACAATAAGTAAAGTAAAATCTTCATTAAAGTATAGTTTCTTAATATTTTCATTTTATCGTAAACGTCAAAAAATGATATTATTTAGAGTGGAAAACAGTGTCCGCCACTTATCTACGTTTCAACGGGTCTCTGCAGCAGAACTCAAAGCATAGCAACGTCGCTTATTTAATAGAAATAAGGAAATGTAGATTAGATTATCGGTCGGGAGAGCCTTCACCGGCCTTGGCACTGCGGCCTCTTTAAAGGGGCCTATTGTGCCTTCCCTGGTAGGGTCCTAGAGCCATTTATTTACTCCGGAGACAGTCAGGATCAGGAAGACAAGTATCTTCTCTGGTGGTAATTCAGCAAGATTTGCTGAGGTAACTATTTCTTCGCCAAGGACATTCTTTCTGAGGCGAAAGAGAGCCGGACATTCCGTGAGAATGTGAAGAGAGGTTTCATCGCTCTCCAGACATAGTCTACATATGGGGTCCGGTGAGACTCCAATTCGGTGAAGATGTTTTTTCATAAGGCCATGGCCGGTGATTAAACCTGTTAGGATTCTTAGGTTGTTTTTTCCCAGATTGATAAGGAAATACGATTTCGTGGGGGAGTATTTTGGGAAGAATTGTTTGGTGCAGTTCTGCCCAAGTATTTTAAGCCAGATTTCATTGGATTCGAATGTGCTTCCTGAAGCATTTCTTACTGATGCCGTAGAAGGGTTCAGGTCCAACAAGTGGCATTGTCGAACCGATTTTGGCTAGTGAGTCGGCTGTTTCGTTTCCATCAAAGGCCCTATGGGCTGGAATCCAGTGTAGTATGACTAGGTTTTTCTTTGCAAGTTCGTAGATGGCCATGTACGTTTCCAGGACCAGCTTCGATTTTATAACAGATGAGTCCAGAGCTTTAAGAGCAGCTTGGCTATCTGAGAAGATGAATATAGTTTTACCACGTGTGTTAGAACTTAAGTTTATTCTAGCGCAATGGTTGATGGCAAGGACTTCAGCCTGGAATATGGACGAGTATTTGCCTAGGCTGACTGAAAAGTTCGCTTGATGCGATTGGCCATAGATGCCAGATCCAGTCCCTGTATCCATCTTGGAACCGTCTGTATACCAGATTAGGTCAAATCGCGATGGAGTGGGTTTGTATTTTTCCCAGTCTTCCCTTAGAGGGATGATGATGGTGAAGTTTTTATGGAAGCCATATTTCAGTAGCATGTCGTCTAAAAACATGATGAATACTCCTTCAGATTCCATAACGTCGATAAGGGACAGGTGACCTCCATGGTAGGAATAGGGGTCGATGTTTTTCGAGTGGAATAGACGGTGAATACCCAGTCTTGCTTCCATTTGAATATGTACCTGAATAGGTGATAGGCCTAGGATGGCGTTCAATGCAGTGGTCGGGGCGGAGCGTAGACCGCCCGTCATGCAGTTTCCGACTATACGTTGGACCCGTTCTAGCTTTTTGACTGAGGTGACTTCGTTAGTCTTTGTCTAACAGACCACGGCTGCGTAGGTAATCGCTGGTCGAACCATAAGCGAATACAGCCAATATATCATCCGGGGTTTTAAACCCTAATTGTTATCGCATACTCGACGGCAGATCCAAAGGGACCTGGTGGCTCTGTTTACGATACGTTCTATTTGTGGGTTCCATCTTCCATGATAGTTTACTGTCAAGGATAATTCCCAGGTATTTGGCTTCCATTGAAAACTAGGTTTCAAGGAAAACTTCGCCAAACATGTTGGGGCGAGTTAGAAAATGTAGTTTCCTTCGTTTGGTAAAAGGGGCGATTGTCGTCTTTTTTGGATGTACAGAAAGTCCTTCTTTGTGACACCATCTTTGGACTATGTATAGTGCATTTTGCAGTATTTCTGATATAGTGCTTTCGAATTTACCACTGACCATGATTGCTACGTCTCGTAAGCATCGATCCCATGACTAGATAGGGATTGGAGTAGGTCGTCAATGACTAAGGACCATAAGAGAGGCGAGAGGACACCCCCTTGTGGACACCCTCTAGTTGTTAACGCCGAAAGTTCCGCGTCATCAATGCGGGTCTGGATTACTCTTTCATTGGGCATTGCCATGATCCATCTTCCTATTATTGGAGACAGATTCATGTTGTTGAGAGCCCTGTTTGTGGACTCAAAGGACGTGTAGTTGAAGGCTCCTTCAATGTCTAAGAAAGCAACAAGACAGATTTCTTTTCTATTGACGGAGTATTCAATTCTAGTTACTAAGTCATTGAGTGCTGACTCGGTGGATTTGCTCGGTTGATAAGGATATTGGGATTTGCTAAGCGTTAATGCCTGCAGTGCTTTGTCTCTTATGTGTCTATCAACTAGTTTCTCCATGCTTTTGAGCATAAAAGACATGAGGCTGATGGGGCGATATGATTTCGGATTTGAGTCCGAATTTCTTCCTGACTTTGGTAGATATTTGACTGTTACCTTTCGCCAGGCTTTTGGTATATGGCCGTAGGCTAGGCTGCAGGTGAACATGTTGGCAAGGATGGGTGCTAGCGTATCAGCTCGCTTTTGAAGTAGTGCCGGAAAAATGCTGTCATCACCTGCTGCTTTGTATGGCTTTAGGGAATGTATGGCCCATTTTATTGCATTTGGTTTGCATATTATTCTCGCAGTTTTCCAGTCTTCTCTCGTCGGCAGGCAGGTCCGCTCGACTCGAGAAGGTAGGTTAGCTGTGAGTGAATCAATGATAATCAATGATAATCCAGAAAAGTGTGTTTTAAAGTAAGAGTTCAAGTGTTTCTTTCTTATTTTGTGTCTGACCTCGATTCTCATCGGTAAGTGTTCCTAATGTGACGGTTTTGTTAGAGGCAAGAACTTTATGGAGTCGGCAGCTGGAAGGTATGTCAGATATATCTTCACAGAACCGCCTGAATGATTCTTTTTTTGGCTTTTTAATTTCTTTGTTGTAGTTAGTAAGAGCAGTAGAGTAGGTTTGCCAATCACCATTTCGTTTTGCTCTGTTGAAAAGTTTCCTTACTCTAGATCTGTGTTTTTCTAGATCCTTGCTCCATCATACTGTTTCCTGATGAGGTTGTTCGATGGAGAAGTTGATAAAGTAAGATCTAGAACTTCCCTCCTAATTGAATTAATAAAAGTAGGTTCCCTCCCGATATTGCATATATTTAGGTTATTAGGTATATCGTATATGTAATAAAATCAAGTAGGGACTCACCTCTTTTGTTTATGTCCGTACCATATGGTGTGATGTGCATTTGAATCACAGCCAAGCACAATATCTGTCTTGGATCGCTGTGCATATCGTAGCAGGTTCTCGACTTCCACGGGAGGGCATGCGGTTGAGTCACCAGGGAAGTAAGCGGATGCTATGATTACTTCCTTAGAGTTGTTGGTCTTCACAATGGCGAGGCAGTCTTAGCGTGGTGGCAGTATTAGCGTGGTGGAGGTTGATCTGGACAACCTTCATATTTTTTTGTCAATGTAGCAAAGTTGCGGAAAAATACCAATCACCATTTCAGCAAGAAATATAGAAAAATGAAAGATACACATCATATCTCATCAGAATGGATCTACATTGAGCTAAGTGTAACAGATACAGGTTTCTCTTGTCTTGCCAACATACAGCTACAACCATTAACCAACACAATCATGATCATATCTTAATATCTCATATACCTCACGATTGTGACGAACGTGTTATACGTGAATTTTACTTCTTTATAACGAATTAAAACACGGAGTTTAAATTTACAAATTAACGTTGGACCATGTCCGTTTTATTGTAGCTCTTGTTTAAAACTGATTTCTCGAACCGAAGATCGGAGCCATGCATGCTTTGAAATGAACTAAAAAATTTTTGAGTCGGCAAATTCTTATCAAATGGTGCCGCTCGTGGAGGATGTTTATCTGAGTGTCATATTACTCTTTGGTCAACGTTGGACACTTGAATAAACAACCCAACAAGAATTGAAACTGTCGTGAATTCTGAAGCCACACACGTTGTATCTTTATCTGAATTAATAAACAAAAACGCGAAGCAAATAACTAAATAGCATATGCAAGCATAACACCTCCCTTCGTAAAAATAAACAATATGTTTGAAAAATAATTATTGTTTATAAACTTTCATAAGAAAAACTATTACAATTTCTTTTAGTTTTCTTCTTCTATTTTAAAATTTCCAACTTTAAAAACGGTTAGGTATACAGGGTTTACTTCTTTCATTATGCTGTTATACAATTCTAAACTTGGAGTAAATAACATCTCGTGTTCTTTTTCACTATCTTTTTTTATAATTAACACGCGCTAAAGAGGATATGACTACTCTTATAGTGCAATGTGATTTACACAGCGCGGGCATTTAGGAAATTGGGATAGCGAAGATAGGAGATTCCGATGCACATTGGTTTTAAATATCTGTAAATTGTATTGAGGAGGAAAGACAGAGCCGGGCAAGGCATTCCACATTCGTGTTGTACGGCTTATGAAAGAATCTCTATATTTCATAGTACGCCCGAAGATAGGCTGAATGGTAAACTGATGGGCATTCCTAGCAAGGCGAGTATTGCGGTTGAATTGCTGAAGGGGCGCAATGCAGCTGGCAATTTCATTTGAGCACTGTTTGTTAAAAAAGCGATAAAACAGTGTGAGACACGTAACGTTTCTTCGATGTTCAAGCGAATGAATAGAATTCGCGATATTTGTATCTCCGATTAGTTTCAACGCACGATTTTGGATCCTATCCAAGTAGGTATTGGGACGCTTTGTCCTGGGAATTCTGTGCTAGAAAGAGACAGAAAATGTGCGAGAGAGATAGAGTGAGATGGCTGTGGCTGGGTGTGTGGCTATGCGTAGGTGGTAGGTAATGAGTTGATTGATTAGGTGTGTGGCTAGGGTCGTTTTTTTTTTTTTTTTTTTTGCCTGCGAGTTGGTTGGTTGGGCATGTGCGTAGGGGTTAGGTAGTGGAGGGATTGGTGCGTTGAAAGATGATTTATGGGCTAGTTTCTGCAGGGTCAGGTAGTGGATGGGCTGGTGTTGCTTTGTTTGCTAGCTGGTAGACTGGTGTTTCTTTGTTTGCTAGAGCTGGAGAGTGGGGTGAACGATTTGCTGCATGATTTGCGCTGTGGGTGAGAGAGAGAGAGAGATAGAGTGAGATGGTGCGCTGGAATATAATGTATGTGCTAGTTTGGTCAGATAGTGGATGGACTGGTGTTGCTTTGTTTACGGGATGCTGTGGATGATTAGCTATAGAGTTTAATGTTAGGATGGATTGGTGCTGCTTTGTTGATGTTCATATTATGACAATGAGACCAAAGATGTTGGCAACGTAACGTTTGATCCAAACAACAAACTGGTTTATCTTTTCATCACACAAGCAGCAGAGCTAAGCCACCGCGATTCTTTTCTAAAACAAGACATTGTCGCCGTAAACCGTAAACGTGTGGTGATCTAAAAAGGGTGCAATCAGGTATTTGGAGATATGCAACAATGTGTTTTTCGGTTCTGGCTGTGAGTTGTGTTGGTTGTTTGCTTTGTTTTTGTGATTTTGAATTGGATGATGTGCATTGGATTTTTTTTGTATTTGTTTATTTGCTGGAGGAGGAGAGGGGTTCATATTATTTATGACTGATGAAGATGAAGGAAAATTGAATTATGTTTTGGTGTGAGAGTGAGAAAACCTGTGAAGTTGGTATAAAATTCTCGGATGAATAGATCGAGTTGCCGCACCTGAAGATGGGTCTGGTTTTTCGTTTGAAAAATGTATTGCAAACAATCTTCCACATGTTAAACTGCATGTTGATTTTTCTGTCTAATGCGAGATTGATGTTTTATCCCCGTTTGTCCAGAAGGTTAGGGACTGATTTCTACGAATATTGTTTAAGAATATAAGAGAGCGGATGATTGAAAATGCAGGAGTTTCCATTATTTCTTAAAGGTCTACCGCTTAATAAAAATCCTGACGTTTGATCTGAATTTACAACAACAAATTGGTCTATCTTTTCGTTCGTCACATAGTAACAATGTAAGTGGTGGACCAAAATGTTACACCTACAAAGTCTATAGTACTAGAGACGGTGGTGAAAAAAGTGTATGCAAAGTCAAAGGGATCAATCTGAATTATTCTGCAGTAAAGAAGGTACATTTTTGAGGAATCAATACTTAATGCTGAAAACGCTGAAAATTTATCAGAAAATATTCGCCGAACACGAGAACATGACATGTTGCAGAAATAAAAACATACGAACCCCGAGCAGAGAAGATCATAGCTCCTAGGTTATAAAAGACAGAAATAATTAGTTAAAAATCTTTATTTTGTAATAAAATAAATCACAAGATGTAAATGTTGTTTTCTTTATTATCAGGATATAAAAATCTACTTTCTCATTTCCTTTAGTATAGACAGATGTATGCTTGATTTCTCTTTGAAGATATTGCTTCACTTTGCGAAATTCAGTAAATCCTCCATCCTAGGTTAGGCCGTGATGATTAAGATAGAGCCATTTTGCCTGATTTCTTAGTGATGATGATAATTGGATAGATTTAGACGGAGGTTTCAAAATTAAATGATGACAATGATTATTATGGAGTACAGCTACTTCCTTGACGATAAAGTTGTTATTCGGTCCTCGTAATCCCTGAACATCAATAATGAAAGACATTTTTTCGGTTGTTTCTTTGATGATAACCCGCCGACGGCGACGATTGAAATTTCTCAGCACATTTCTCTAACTCATATTGAATAAGAAACGAAGGAAAACTACATTAAAATAGGGCTTTATTTGTAACCTTTTATATATTGACATCAATTTCTTATTTCTAATCAATTTCATATAATATGCGCAAGTCCTTCTTGACATAGATTTGGGGCTGAGTACCTATAACAAAATTATACGTAGTACGGACCGATTGTTGATCTTGGGAAACAACGGTAACGCTTTCCCACACTCGTATTGTAGGGAAAGGCATTAATAAATGATGTTTGATTCACGCAGCTCTTCCACTATAGAATTTATTTCATTCTGATGATTATTATTGCCAGCTTTTCGGGATGCGATCAAAAGTCTTAGTCTATCAACTAGTTCATTGGCATTATCCCAATAGACATAATCGACGGGATTATTAGAGTACACAGAATATGATTTTCCAACTTTCTTTGTTAGATGCTTTAGTAGAGGTTGAATAACATGTTTGTACTTGTATCCTTTATTACCGTTGACTTGTTGAGTACTATCATGGTTTCTTAAGTGGGCTTTTGTTTTTTGTAATATTCTAAGATATTCATTCAAGTCTGAATCGGTATACCTATCTTTTTTAGGTTTCTGTCGGAAAATTAGTTCCTTAAGTCCATCCGTTCCAGAGAAAATTTCATCATCGATAACGAAATCCGCGTGTTCGTTAATTGAAAAGTTTGCACTACCTAATTTCACAGAGGTTGACTGCATATCGAAATATGGGCCATAGATTTTGTCGCGATTAAATTCAGAGTATGACGATTGGTTGAATGGGGTACTTTGGTTAGTTGGTGTTCTAAATGAAGCATCTTCTTCTTCCGGTAGAGTTGATTCTGGAGATGAAAATTCCAAGCTCTTCTTTACACTTTGAAGTTTATCTGTGGGGCTTTGAAATTGTAATTGACGTTTGACAGTTTCTTTAACATCTTCCACTGTATTATTATTTTTATTATTGATTGCCTCAGTCTTAATGCTTTCAGCAAATGATTTCAGTGGTTGAATTATGGGCTTAAAAGTATCTTCAAATTCGGTTTTTCTCATAATTTTTTCCGCCTTTAGGAGCATGTACTTTTTCTTTAAGGCCTTCTTTGTTTTTATAAGATTTTTCAATAATTTTTCATCTATATTCATATTTGAGCAGGATTCTATAACAGCTAAAACGGGCTGTTGTATTTTCAAAATGGGCTGTTGTATTTTCAAAACGGGGTGTTGCACTTTCAAAAGGGGGTTGTTGCAGTTCCTAGTAGAGCGGTAACGGTTTAGGTTCCATTCGCTTAGGCGGATGCTTGACGACTGAGCAGTGCAATTGCTAAATGATTTCTTATAGCTACCTTTATCAATACTTAAATGTTTTCATCATTATTCAGAATGGAAGAACTGTTTTACTCGATTTTTAAACACGCCCTCAATAATGCTCACATTCTACTTCAAGAGCTGCCTGGAGCTCTCCTTATGACTATTCTTCCTCAGATGTCGAGAGCAATTTTTTATATCCATTGCAGACAATGACAAATAAACATTACAACCATGCTTTTGCTTGATTTTATTTATGAATTTTCTATTCAGCACATGCGCTATTATTTTCAGCTTTCCTCTGCGATGCAGCGAAAGCTTAAACTGCTTCTTCCGGTCCAAATTGTGATTGTTGGATGGATTTTATGATGATTCGGCAATTGTTGGTCGCAGATTGGACTTATGGGCGTGTTGGATGCTGTTTGTTTACATTATCAATTTTGCTGGTCACAGAGAGGCTTTGCAAGGTGCAGTGACGTCATCGCTAGTACTGTATTGCCTGCTAGATGGTGTTGTTCTCTCTGGTTAGATGGTTCGGTTCTGTGATAATGCTCAGGCTAGATGTTTACGTTCGCTTGTTTTTTGCTGGATTAGGTGTGATTCATAGAAAGAGTTTAATGGCGCGGTTTATTAAAATATGCTTTCTAACAGGGTTGTAAGTTTGTAACCATCTAGACTAGGTAAATTTTAATAATCTATGAACTTTTTAAGAACAAACCATTTTTCATACACTGTTGCAAATTACTTAAATGAATAATGTATCGATTCTTTTCATTCAGGCTAACAATCAACTTGAAAAACTAACAGCCAGGGGTTTTTATATTTTCGGGGCAAAGTGGTAGATAATTATGAATATCGTGCAAGTGGGAAGGATAAGTCAAATCTGGGTCTACAACAACCTCTGTTAGTTTGTAAGTTTTTAACCATCTAGACTAGATAAATTTTAATAATCTATGAACTTTTTAAGAACAGGACCATTTTTCATACACTGTTGCAAATTACTTAAATGAATAATGTATCGATTCTTTTCATTCAGGCTAACAATGAACTTGAAAAACTAACAGCCAGGGGTTTTTATATTTTCGGGGCAAAATGGTAGATAATTATGAATATCGTGCAAGTGGGAAGGATAAAGGCTTAACTACATTCGGAAAAAAGTCAAAAAGTGAAAAAGTGCAAGCTCACACACAAACGCAGTTGCCCCCTTCTTGTAAGAAATTTATTTAAAAAGCTTGCTCTGACACGAAAGCAAGCCAAATTAAAATACTGCAATTTTGTGCAATAATGGTTCTTTTCTATGGTATTTTCTGCAATAATGGTTCTTTTCCATGGTATTTTCTGCAATAATTGTTCTTTTCCATGTTAAACCGGAAACAAAAATGCGACATTCTAGTCCCATCAGAGGCATCTAATGGTGATGTGATGATGTCAGTAATTAGCGCAAACTTTTTTTGTGCATGTAGTAGTTTTTATGGCGCTTTCAAAAAGTGTGCCACTTGAAAGTTAGAGGTATAGCTAACTTTCAAGTAACACACTTTGTGAAAAGTTGAGAGAAAAATAGAGATTTGAAATGGTGTGGAAAGGGAAAAAACATTTTCGTGCAAGTACTTTACTTTGTGTTGAATGTAGTTTAGCCTTAAGTCAAATCTGGATCTGCAACAACCTCTGTTAGTTTGTAAGTTTGTAACCATCTAGACTAGATAAATTTTAATAATCTATGAACTTTTTAAGAACAGGACCATTTTTCATACACTGTTGCAAATTACTTAAATGAATAATGTATCGATTCTTTTCATTCAGGCTAACAATCAACTTGAAAAATTAACAGCCAGGGGTTTTTATATTTTCGGGGCAAAATGGTAGATAATTATGAATATCGTGCAAGTGGGAAGGATAAGTCAAATCTGGATCTGCAACAACCTCTGTTAGTTTGTAAGTTTGTAACCATCTAGACTAGATAAATTTTAATAATCTATGAACTTTTTAAGAACAGGACCATTTTTCATACACTGTTGCAAATTACTTAAATGAATAATGTTGTTACAGTCACCTGCGCTAAGCATTTATCGATACTCTGTAACAAATAAGAAAACATTAGTCGAAATAGGAAAACAAACCGACGAAAGTAAACTGACTCACCTCAATTTACACAGTGAACACACCACTGTTTTGTTGTTACCTGTGTCTTAACACTCGTAGTCCCTCTGTTGTACAATTAACATTTACCTGTAAAATAAGAACAATTAGTATCTGTAGCCATAAAGAATAATATGCATACATATATACATACAACATACCTACTTACCTCCGCAACACTAAAAATATTTGCTGCAAATCAACATTACGATGACCTGTGTGGAATATCCATTATGTACCTGTGCATCGCCAAAGCTCTCAATGTTAGCGAAAATAACTTAAAAAGATAAACAAAATATAAAAATGAGAATTTAGGCAAAATATATATAAATATTAATGAAATAATTAGTACTTACCCTGAAAATTTGATTGTCCATTTGATTTGTCTTCCTCGTGCACTTTGTTGTGTTGTTTTGTTTTCTTGACAAACGTCAAGACTCAAGAGTCAAAACGTACCGGTTGGTCGAATTTTGTGAACCGGTCGAGTTTAGGCGGGTACAATGTTGGGTAGGTTCGCGGATACAATGTTGGGTAGGTCCACAGATGCAATGTTGGCCGAGTGCATCTGAAAATTTAAAGAGCAGGACGTTGAGATGGGATGAAGAGGAGGCATGATCTCTAGCGGCGACTCCAGAAACGGCAAGTGGACAAATTTTAGTGCTAGTGGTAACTAGCTAGGGGGGCATTATTGACTGGAGAAGCCGAAGAGCTGTTCCATTGTTAAATCATTTGTGGTACGAACAAAGAATAGTTCGGACAGATCGCTGTCGTATTTATTGGTCATGTTGCCAAAAAAAGTGATAAAGTTAAATTTTGTATAATCACACTTTTAAAACACAAAAATTTTATAAGTTAAGTTGTAAGTCCTAATAAGGCAAATTAAATTTAAAATAAGTGTCCAGTTGTCAGTGGTGAGTTTGAAGTTATAGTTTTTCGTGTTGTCAGGCAGTTTATCGGTAAATTTTTGTGCCTCATAGGTAATATCACCGCGCAACAAAAAAATGGACATTTGGCGGTCATTGACTAATCACAAAATATAGAGTCGTGACCGCCAACCTTTTTTGAAGGCTGTTTTTTTTTTTGAAGTGCCTACCTGAAAGGAAATCTTTAATTAGAAGATCTCAACCCTCTTTCGAATGCCCTGTAAAATTATTGTGAAGGATCTGTGAATTGTTGGTGTCTTTGATCGCAAATTTTGAATAAAAACTGATTAACAGACGTCGAGAGGAAGTGCCCAAGGTGTCCGCCGGTACATATACGTCGGTCGTGTCACTTGCTGATCGGAGCCTTCCAACCCATCCCACTATACCAAAATCAAGTACCACTATCAAAGTACATCCAATCACCACCTCCACAAATCGCGTTCCGTAAAAGAGAAGGCACAGCAGCTAAGTTTAAATTTTGTTTGAAGTCATCGCTTGGAGATTTATGTTAGTAATTGTCCTATATCTTAAGCGTGAGATAAGTTTTCAATTTTGTTGCTTCTGTTAGTTGTTAAGTAAAATTTTTATTTTCGCTGGCCAACCAAATTCGATTTCCGTGGTCCGTTTTGTCAATTTTTGTTTCTCGTAATTTTCGATATTCTCCCACACCCCCCAAACTGAGCTCAATCTGGGTAGGTAATTGTTGAGATTTAGGCAGTTTTATATAGACCATGACCTGCGGGAATTTGATAAAAGAGATTTTTTTTTTAAGAACAAAAGTAAATTCAATTAATCTGTTTAATTAGTTTAATTAGTCTTGTAAGATAATATATTGTTGTTTTCTAGTTTAGTTTCTTTAAATGTTTTTAAATCTCGGTTGCCCAATCATAATAATTTCTAATATAGTTTTTATAGTTTAAAATAAATTCGAGTCAAATAAATGTGCTTATCCACGCTACTAAATGAAACCTGAGCGTTTGTATCATGTGCATAGACACGTGATGGGTCACTAAATTTACTTTTCAGGGGGTGCGGAAGGGTAAGTAGCTGCTTTCGTCAACGGCTTGAACGGTGGAAACATCAACCATAGTTGGGGAAGTTCAACCATGGCCGCCGAACTTCCAGGTAGGGTGGGAAATAGGCCGCGCTGACATACATCTACAGCGCCCTCTCAGTGTGGAAACGTCCGTCTGCGTCTAAAAGGAAAAAGAATAAAGTTAATGTCGGCACGATAAATATTTTTGTAGTAGGTAATGTTGTTGTGTGAGGACAAGAATCCTCACCATTCCGGCGACCAGAGTCGAGCGAAGCAAGCGTGCCACGTTCCTCGCACACAACACTCTTTCCCGTCTCATTCCGTTCCTATCCCAAATCCCATCCATATCATTCTTCCTGTCACTATTCCGCTCCCAACGCCCTCTATATCTCCACTACGTACCTATTACAAATGGCGCCCAACGTTTGTTTGTCCTAGTCTTTCGTCCTCTATGTAGTTATGTCCACAATTGTCCTTGTTGTCAACAACACGGAGCTCGTAAGTCTTCAACCGGATATAACTGCCAGTTTTGGATTGCGACGAGCAGCCTTGTTGTTGACAACGACAACAATTGGAACCTGTTTAGTCCTGTCATTCTCTCACTCTCATCTTTCTTTAATGTGCATTTAACTTTTCTATCCAAAACTTCACTTTTCAATTTCTTATTGTCTTGTCTTTT
The DNA here is from genome assembly GCA_955612985.1 of Cheilosia scutellata. Classification (NCBI taxonomy): domain Eukaryota; kingdom Metazoa; phylum Arthropoda; class Insecta; order Diptera; family Syrphidae; genus Cheilosia; species Cheilosia scutellata. The sequence goes on along the minus strand of OY015312.1, from coordinate 79,659,743 downwards.
CTCATATGGATGTAGTGGCTGTGTTTGATAAGTTTCGTCATAACACATAGCATTACTCCGTCTTCTATTTAATTCTACTTTATGTTTTATTATTCATGTCGTTCCATGTCTTCCATTGAAAGACCACGCAGGTTATATTGGAATTGCGGGAACTACGTGAATATTAATGTCGTTTGTCCTTGTCGCATTTAGAAAACTTTGTTACTTACCACACCGAGGGATCAAAAATATTGTCCGTCCGCAGTCCATTATTAAGTGTTGCAAACTCACCTCATTCCTTCACACAAAAGCGGTCGCCGAAGTCAGCCGCCCAAAGCACCCCACACAGTTTATGATAAACAAAACAAAATCGTTTTCCTTTATACTTACCAATCACCTATTATATATTTAGTGGCTATTGCCTAATCGTCGTATCGAAAATAATCAAAATAATTGAATATCTCAAACTAATTTTAATCGATTTTATTTATTTAATATATAGATAAAAGTCTGATACATAATATAATTATTCCAGTACCAAATATAACTTTATAACACTAAATTTTTAAACATTCATACATTTTAATCACTCATTAAGTCTTACCTTTTGTCCAATTGTGTGACCAGTGTCGTCGTTTCGCTTCGTCGCCGTAATAGTTTGTGTCTTATCTATTGATGGACATAACTGAAAAAAATAAAGAAAAGAAGAAGTTAAGGCACGAAAGATTCGATAAAAACCGAATAATTACTCGCTCCTTCAGTCGATCCGTAACTGCGGTAGAAACCAGCAAAATGTCTAACGTGCAGCGTACTCCACCATCAAAAAGGGTGATACTTGCACCACAAACTGCTTATACTCTTCCTGTTGCTGATACGAGTAATCCCATGAAACCAGTGACACAACCAGTAACAGATTTGTCTGAACAATTATCCCGTAGTTCCAGTGTTTTTCTGCCTGAAAGTGACTCTATTAGTTCAGCCGAATCCATACCAACTCCATCATATAGTATGCTTAGCAATTTAGGTGCAGCTTCTCTCTCTGCTCAAGACGACATCATTCATACCATTGTCAACCTGACTGAAAAACAAAATCCTATTAGTCACACATCTGTCATTCCGAAACAGTCGCTGCCAGAACAAAATAATTTACCTCCGGGTCTTGAAAAGCAAGTCAATCTTGTGGTAGGTAATGCGATTGCGTTTCTCATTCTCTGAAAGAAGATATCTCAAACAGTCTAAGAGCTGAAATGAGAAATACATTAATTGATGTTATGAAGGATTTAAATATAGTTACCCAATCAGCGTCGGCACCTCAAACAAAAGGGGCCATACCAAAAGCAGTTCCTAGTGCAAAGGTTGTCAATGCACAACCACCACGACAACATCAATACAGCCCGAACTGGAGACCAAATATAGATAACACAGCTTTCGAACCAATCAGCTCTCAGCCAAATTATTATCATGATAATCCGGGTTTCCATAGTGAGGGTCATCAAAATACTTACCACAATAATAATAATCAGCGTTATCATCAGGGTAGGAATTCAAATGGTAGACACCAGCACAGTCAATCCATTAGATCCTATTCGCCTCAAAGTATTCGTGGACCTATTAAAGTCGGTAAATGGGGAATTGTTTTTGAAGGCAAACCGAAAGTACTTACCGTAGAAGATTTTATTTTTAGACTTGAAATGTTACAAAGCCAATATGACTGCACTTGGAATGAAATTCTTCGAGATTTCCATCTCTTACTCGCAGGAACGGCCTACGAGTGGTATTGGCAATTCCAAAAGTCCAACCACTGCCCAGACTGGCCAATGCTGCGCAAGGCACTCTCTCAGCAGTTTAAAAATTCAAAATCTGATTTTGAAATAATGCGTGATATCATGGACAGGAGACAGGGTGCCTGGGAATCGTTTGATGATTTCCTAACATCAATAAATAAGTTGAGGTCTCAGCTCCAGATCCAGATTCCTGAATTCGAATTAATTAGGATATTAAAGAGAAATTTAAACCATAAAATAGAAAAATTGATTTACCCAATGTCCCTCTTTACATTAGATCAAATGAGATACGCATGTAAGGATGCCGAAAACGCATTCCCAAAAGTAGATGCACCTAAGTATCAAAAACCCTCGGCAAAATATATGGCTCACGAAGTAGAATATGTTGAGGAAGAGCCGTATGAGTCAGAAGATCACATTGCTGCATTACATCAGATCGGTATTCGGCAACCGCCACAGAAAAGATATGCAGATTCCAGAACATTAAGCTGCTGGAACTGCAAGGCTACTGGTCATACCTTCTTTGACTGTCCATCGTCTATCCGTAACATTTTTTGTTATAGATGCGGGCAAGAGGATGTGATTACACCGAAGTGCAGTAAATGTAATCCGGAAAACAAAGGGAGGAACGCGAAGCCATCGGGGGATTCGCGTTCGACTCAGTTCCCCGAAAAATAACTCAAGAAGAATCATTTGAAATAGAAGTCAATGATCAACCATCAGTTGCCAACCACATTAGAATTCTGAAAAGAGATGAGAATATACGACCCAAAAGCAAAATAGTTGGTCTATTTTTGAATAAACAGATTAATCTTTTTTCATACTTAAATTTATTGTGGTTGTAAATAGTTATTTATTTAAAAATGTGTTACATGACACACATTTTTAAATACAGTAATTATTCTTAGTAAATTAGGCCAAATGAAACAAAATTTAAAAAACCCACCGTTACGATTTTCTCTATTATCTCAAACAAAGATAGGTGCATAAGAGTTGGTCTACTCTCTTTTGAATGCAAAATTCTTGGTCTATTACTATTTAAATAGTGTTTTGGTGAACCGCTATGAAAAAAATGGCATAAACCCTATTTGTTGTTGAATGATCTCTGTTTTTATGCAAGTAGGCATCAGTTTCATGTTCACCATGGCGAGTGGCGTTGCATTATTACGAGTCCTAAAAGAATCGATAATTAAGGCATTTAAAACGGGATTGTCGAGTTATAAAATTGCTCATCAGTGCAGAACATTATTACAAAATTAAAAAAATTGGAAAATGTTGAGACAAGTAAGAAAACTGCGCGTCCACCGATAGCAATACCTCGTTATTGCCGGGTTTTAAAGAAAATAATAAAAGAAAATCGGCGCTTAACTGCTACAGCAATAAAAGCTTCTCAATTCATTAAAAACACAAGCAAAAGAAAAACTACTTTTGGGACCTAAGCAGAAGAAAAAACGACTTGAGTGGGCCAAACAACGCAAAAACTGGACTTTAAGTCAATGGCGGTCTGTTATTTGTAGTGATTAGTCCAGATTCGAAGTCTGCGTTGGTGACGAACGCATACATGTGGTAAGAAATTCAAAATAAGCCTTTCACAAAAACTGCCTGAAGCAACAGTCAAGTTCCCAGCACCTCTAATGGTATGGGGATTCACGTCTGGGCGTGGCATGGACAATTTACATTTTGTCAATGGACTGGTCAATGCTGCCAAGTACCAAGACATTTTAGAAGAAGAGCTTCTTTCATCAATAACTCGTCTTCAACCAAGTGAGGGAGACTATATTTCCCAACAGGACGGTGCTTTTTGCCATACTGCTAGATCGACAATGGCGTGATTAACTGCTGAAGGAATTCCTTTAGTGTAATAGCCTTCCAGCAGCCCTGACCTTTCACCAATCGAAACCGTTTGGCATAAAATGAAGCAAAAACTGCGACAAGAACCAGCTCGGACACTTCCAAAATTAAGGGCCAAGATAACATATATCTGGGAAACTTTCGGCTCCGAAGAGTGTCAAAAATTAGTTATTACTGTTAGAGGTGCAGTAATACAGTGGTAAAATGAAAATAAAGACTGGTAGAGTAACTATTTTGCGTCGTAAAAAGTCTTCAATAAGTTATTCAGTTTTATAAGCTCACTCCATAATATTATTTCAATGAAGTCGCCTTCTTTTTATCACCTTTATCTATTAAAAATAAATAAATCTTTAAATAATCAACAAAAAATTGTGGTCTAGTTGGAAAGAATTCAAGAATCAGCACATGTTTTTATTTTATCTTCGGTAGACCAACTATTTTGCGTTTGGGCTCGTAGAGTCAGAAAAACATAGTAGTAAAAATAAGTTTGTTATTAAGCCATTACATGTTAGAATAAGGGAGTATAAATTAGCTAGATTTAGGATTTAATGAGAGTGCAAACAAAATTTCAAACAGAATAGTTAAAGCTAGAAAAAGATATATGTTAAGAAGACAAGTAAGAAAAAGTATTTCATCCACTATCTTAGATGTTTCATCCGACCCAAGACCTTACGCGAAAATTAAAATTAGAAACAAAGAAGCAATCGGCCTGCTAGATAGCGGAGCTAGCATCAGTATACTGGGAAAAGGATGTTTAGAATTTGTAAAATCTTTAGATGCTCCAATTCTACCATTTGATTCTGATGTTAGAACAGCAGATGGCAAAAGTCAATCTATAGTTGGTAGAATACGAGTAGAAGTTACATATAAGGAGCAAAAACAGCATATGACATTCTTTTTAGTCCCAAATCTGGATCAGGAAATATACTTGGGGATCGACTTTTGGAAGGCGTTCCAATTGGCACCAAACATAAAAAGTACAATCACAATGTATGATAACACGAATCCCTCTGAAGCTCATCAATTGTCGCCAGACCAGCAGTCCAGGTTGGAAGCAGTCAGACTCAAGTTCCTTAGCCATAGTCAGCATGGTCTCGGAAAAACGGAGCTTGAGGAGCACATCATTGATACAGGAGACGCCGCCCCTGTGAAGCAGCGTCACTACCCTGTTTCTCCAGCTATTCAAGCCCTTCTGTACGAAGAAATCGATCGCATGATTAGTCTAGGTGTCGTGGAGGAGAGTGAAAGTCCGTGGTGCTCACCAGTGGTCCTAATTCGTAAGCCCGGCAAAAACCGACTTTGCTTGGGCTCACGAAAAGTGAATGCCATTACGAAGAAGAACGCATATCCTCTCCCCCACATAGACGGACTTCTCAGCCGATTGCAAGACACGTACTTTATAAGCAGCGTTGATTTAAAGGACGCATTTTGGCAAATTCCGCTGGAGAAGCAGAGTAGGGAGAAAACTGCTTTTACTGTGCCGGGCAGACCCTTGTATCAATTCACGGTTATGCCCTTTGGGTTGTGTAATGCAGCCCAAAGGATATGCCGTTTGATGGATAGGGTCATCCCGGCGCGATTGAGGGACCGCGTCTTCGTGTACCTAGATGATCTGCTCATTATAGCGCCGGATTTCGAGACTCACATATCTCTGCTGGAAGAAGTCGCACTTTGCCTCCGTAAGGCAAACCTTACAATAAATCTGACAAAATCAAAATTCTGTTTCAAAGAGTTGAAATACCTTGGATTCATTGTTGGCGGCGGAATGCTGAAAACTGATCCATCGAAAGTAGAGGCTATCCGAAATTTCCCACTTCCAAAAACTGCAAAACAGGTTAGAGGTTTTCTCGGTCTCGCAGGGTGGTATAGGCGTTTCATTCGCGACTTTTCAACTCTGACTGCTCCAATCACAGATACTCTAAAAAAAGGAAAAGAAAAATTTAATATGACAGAAGCAGCAATTACGGCATTCGAAAAACTCAAGAGCGCGTTAACAACAGCTCCCGTCCTGACTCACCCTGATTTTTCACGTCGATTTTTTATCCAATGTGATGCGTCTGATTCGGGAATAGGTGCTGTTTTGTTCCAAAGAAATGAAGAGGAAAAGGAATCCCCAATTTCGTATTTTTCCCATAAGTTAAACGCATGTCAACGCAATTATAGCGTTACGGAAAAGGAATGTCTGGCAGCAGTAATGGCGGTCCAGAAATTTAGGCCATATGTTGAAGGCATGGCCTTTACGATCATCACCGATCATTCCAGTCTTCGGTGGCTCATGACACTCAAGGATTTGAGCGGTCGATTAGTCAGGTGGAGCCTGAAACTTCAGGCATTTACCTTTGAAATAGAACACAGAAAGGGATCGTTAAATGTTGTGCCAGACACTTTGTCGCGTGCGTTTGTCGACAGTATAGATATCCAGGATGTAGCACCTTTGATCGATCTGAATTCCCAAGAATTTCAATCGGAGGAATACTTAGATTTGATATCAACTGTGAAAGAAAATGAATCTGAACTGCCGGATCTGAAAGTGGCAGAGAATTTTGTGTACAAGAGGTCCCTACCACTGACTAATGACGAAACTATGGTCGAACATACCTGGAGGTTGTGGATTTCGTCCGCTCTAACAGAAGAAATAATTCATCGGGCACATAATCCCCCTCTCTCGTCTCATGGTGGAATTGCGAAGACCCTGCATAGAGTTCGTCAATATTTCTATTGGCCCAATATGACAGTGCAGATACAGCAGTACCTATGTGTCTAAGTGTAGTGTTTGTAAAGAGTGTAAGCCGTCTAACCAGGTTCTACGTCCCCCGATGTCAAATAACTTTTGTACCGACCGTCCATTTCAAAAAATATATGTCGATTTTTTAGGCCCATATCCCAGATCGAAATGTAGAAATTCCTATATCTTTGTTGTCCTGGACCATCTGTCCAAATTTGTTTGGCTGAAGCCACTAAAAAACGCTAACACCTCGAGCATTGTAAAATATCTACAAGAAGATTTATTTAATACGTTTGGAGTGCCTCAAATACTTCACTCCGACAACGGTAAACAATTCCTGTCAAATGATTTTCAAAACCTCCTGACGAAACATGGTATTCGACATCTTCGAACGGCAAACTACTCTCCACAGTCAAACGCGTCGGAGAGAGTGAACAGAACACTTCTAGCAGCAATTCGTTCATATTTGAAAGAGGACCAACGTGACTGGGATCTCCACCTGAGTGATATTGCATGCGCGTTGAGATCTTCAGTACACACTTCAACTGGTGTGACACCATATTTCGCGCTATTCGGAGTCAATATGTTCACCCATGGAAGTTGCTATGAACTTGCGCAAAAGTTAAACGCAATAAATGATAGTGAATTGTTAGCACTCTCTCGACCAACCCGACTGCAAGGTATACGCAATCGAATTAAAGAAAATATTCTTAAGGCCAGCGAAAAAAGCGCATCAACTTATAATATACGGTCACGAAAAAACAATTTTCAACCGGGGCAAGAAGTATTTCGCAGGAATTTTGTCTTAAGCGACTCCTCAAAATACTTGGCTTCAAAGCTTTGCCCAAAATACATAAAATGCCGCATAGTGAAACCAGTGGGCAAAAACATGTATGAGCTAGAAAATCTATCAGGAAAGAAATTAGGAGTTTATCATTCTAAGGACATAAAGCAATAAATAATTTGACTCACCATATCCGTCCCAAGTTAATTACCAACCTATTTAATTTATCTGTCACTACTATCTACTTTAGATTAGTTTATCCCATGTTTTCATGTAGTCATTAAATTATTTAAGTCCTTGTACATGGTAACTTATATGTTCTCTATGTCGATCCTTCACAAAGTCATATTTTACTTAATATATCGTAAGTTTAGTGTCGCTCTATTTTCCTCCTTTTACTAATTATTAATATGATCGGTTATCTTATTCTTAGTTTAAGTATTTATTATTCACTTAGATTTAAGATTAATTATACAGTGCAAGTCCTCTTGACTGTGATATTTATGTTAAATTATTTAATTATTTTATTATTTATACAGTGCAAGTCCCCTTGACTGTGATATTTATGTTAATTTATTATTATTTTTAGACAATAAAGTAGATGTATTATTACTTAAGCAGTGCAAGTCCTCTTGACTGTGATATTTATGTTAAATAATTTAATTATTTTATTATTTATACAGTGCAAGTCCCCTTGACTGTGATATTTATGTTAATTTATTATTATTTTTAGACAATAAAGTAGATGTATTATTACTTAAGCAGTGCAAGTCCCCCTTGACTGTGATATTTATGTTAAATTATTTATTTATTTTAACTATTATTCATACAGTCCAAGTCTTCTTGACTGTGATATTATCGTTTATTTATGTATTGCATCATGCTCCAAGTAGTTGTTCACAACACTTCGGTAATTTCAATGAGTTTACTTAGAGATCATTATTAATCTATTACAGAAAATATTAAGTATGTGCTACGCGTTATTTATCATAGATTTACCCCGATCATATTCATTAGTAATTGAAAATTCAATATTGATTATTGCTTTCTACCGATTAAAATGAAAAACACTACACGACACTGTATCATAAACATTGGCCCGGCTTGCAAAATGTGGGTTCTTCCCCAAGTTTATGTATCCATTCTCTGTCCCTGCTATCGATGAACGTCCCCCAAATCCAGAGCTTTGTTATGTATACCTGAAAAGAAAAGAAAATTATAGGGGAAGATAATATTATATTAATAAAGAGAAAAGAAACAAATTAATGGAAATGCATATCTTGTATAAAGTGGTTTGGATAGATGTGTTGACTGACAGCAGGCTGACATTTCTCAGCTGCTATCACCATTTTATGGATGGACGCAGCCAGGGAAATTTGGGAAATTTTTGTTTTGGCAGCAACAAAGGTTGCAGCAAAGAGCAAATTATGAGAAGAAGAGAGAAAAAAAAAAAAATTATGCCGTATACGATAAACGGGTTGTAGGTAGGGTACGGTTGATAATACGTCACAACGGCTGAATAGAGAATATACGGGATAATTCACTGTCGCTGGTCAGCCTGGGTTCATGGGAGAATCATATCGAGTGCAACAGTCAACGACACAAGAAGTATATCACAGTGTGCGACACAAGAAAAGTCCTACATGTGTAGGCAGTGAACGTAATTGTGTAGTAACGTATATTAAATTTTAAAAAACTATAATTTTCGTCAAAGTGTATTAGGGTGAGTGATTTAAAATTAAAAATATATTGAGTAGAATAACTATAGCGAACATTATTCCTAAATAGGGTATACAAAACCTAAAACCAGTTGTGCTGTGCTGTGCAAACAAGAAGTGAACTGTGGGCATTTACAATAAAGACGGGATCCATGGACCTTGAGCCTGGATGCCCTTCTGACGCCCACAGTACCTTTTAACGGCCGCCCCAGAACTTCTAATCTGCACTCAGATTAATACTTACGCTACAGATTAATAAAAATAGCTGAAGTGAACCTGATAGCTAAAATGAAATAGTATTAAAATCATATGCCATAATACATATAATACAAATTGAAACCGAAATCGCCGCCATCTTTATAAAATAGCTCTGGCTATAAGCCATCGTTGGCTCTACAAAAAAAAAATTAATTCAAATCGAAACCGATCTAGGTGGGATAAATGGAAAATACCACACCTACCGCAAAAATAGTCCCAACACAAAGGAAAGCAGATAAAGTTTTTTTTTAATGGCGTAAAAGCGTTTAGTTTCTTATTAGTGTGAATTTTGAATTTTTTTTGTAAAGGTTTCGTTTCTCAATCGTTTTTCGTTTGTTTCGCGTGTATAATTTTTAAATATAGCCACCTAAATTGAGCTCACTATAGGTAGGATAGCCGATTAGTTTGTAGTAGATGCTGGGTTAGGAGGGGAAAAAAGTTAAGAGTTTTTTTTTTGTCCGGGAAGGGAAACCAAACTTGCGTAAATACTAAAGTAGAGATAATTGTTGGTCTGTTAAAATAGTTAAAATTGTAAATATTTTGTTTTTCTTTTGCTGATTTTGTTTATTTTATTTTAAAATTACCATTTTCATATATACTTATAATGATTTTAATAAACGCCTCTTACGCCAAATGGTTGAAATCTACTTGTTTCGTTTGAGAAATAGAGCGATGAACGCCTAAAGAAATTTTCAGGGGAGCGGAGGGCTGGCTAAGTAAGTTTTGGCGAAGATGACCTGAGCAGCTGCAATATCTGCATTGTTGGGGAGATTCCTAAAATGGCCGACCGAATCTCCAGGTAGGGTGGGTATCTGGCCGTGCTGAATTACATCGACAGCGCCCTCTAAGTGTGGTAACAGTCCGTCTGAATTATGAACATCTTATTAGGCATGATTTATGTTTTTGTGATAGGTGAGGTTGAAGTGCGGGGGGCAAGAACCACCCCATCCGGCGAGCAGAGCTGCGCGAACAAGCATGCCACGTCCCTCGCACTCGACATTCTTTTCCCTTCTCTGTCCCACTCTCCTGCCCACATCCTAACATTCCACTCCAACTGTCACTTTCCAAACCCCTAGCTCCCAGTTGCCTATTACAATGTATCGATTCTTTTCATTCAGGCTAACAATCAACTTGAAAAATTAACAGCCAGGGGTTTTTATATTTTCGGGGAAAAGTGGTAGACCATTATGAATATCGTGCAAGTGGGAAGGATAGGTCAAATCTGGATGTGTAACAACCCTGTTAGAGAGCATATTTTAATAAACCGCGCCATTAAACTCTTTCTATGAATCACACCTAATCCAGCAAAAAACAAGCGAACGTAAACATCTAGCCTGAGCATTATCACAGAACCGAACCATCTAACCAGAGAGAACAACACCATCTAGCAGGCAATACAGTACTAGCGATGACGTCACTGCACCTTGCAAAGCCTCTCTGTGACCAGCAAAATTGATAATGTAAACAAACAGCATCCAACACGCCCATAAGTCCAATCTGCGACCAACAATTGCCGAATCATCATAAAATCCATCCAACAATCACAATTTGGACCGGGAGAAGCAGTTTAAACTTTCGCTTACTTCCACGATGTTTATCTATGCTCATGTTTGAATCGCAGAGGAAAGCTGAAAATAATAACGCATGTGCTGAATAGAAAATTCATAAATAAAATCAAGCAAAAGCGTGGTTGTAATGTTTATTTGTCATTGTCTGCAATGGATATAAGAAATTGCTCTCGACATCTGAGGAAGAATAGTCATAAGTAGAGCTCAAGGCAGTTCTTGAAGTAGAATGTGAGCATTATTGAGGGTAAATCGAGTAAAAAGTTCTTCAATTCAGAATAATGATGAAACCATTTAAGTATTGATAAAGGTAGGTATAAGAAATCATTTGAAGCAATTGCACTGCTCAGTCGTCAAGCATCCGCCTAAGCGAATAGAACCTAAACCGTTACCGCTCTACTAGGAACTGCAACAACCCCCTTTTGAAAGCGCAACAGCCCGTTTTGAAAGTACAACAGCCCATTTTGAAAATACAACAGCCCGTTTTACCTGTTATAGAATCCTGCTCAAATATAAATATAGATGAAAAATTATTGAAAAATCTTGTAAAAACAAAGAAGGCCTTAAAGAAAAAGTACATGCTCCTAAAGGCGGAAAAAATTATGAGAAAAACCGAATTTGAAGATACTTTTAAGCCCATAATTCAACCACTGAAATCATTTGCTGAAAGCATTAAGACTGAGGCAATCAATAATAAAAATGATGATACAGTGGAAGATGTAGAAGAGACTGTCAAACATCAATTACATTTTCAAAGTCCCTCAGACAAACTTCAAAGTGTAAAGAAGAGCTTGGAATTTTCATCTCCAGAATCAACTCTACCGGAAGAAGAAGATGCTTCATTTAGAACACCAACTAACTAAAGTACCCCATTCAACCAATCGTCATACTCTGAATCTAATCGCGACAAAATCTATGGCCCATATTTCGATATGCAGTCAAACTCTGTGAAATTAGGTAGTGCAAACTTTTCAATTAACGAACACGCGGATTTCGTTATCGATGATGAAATTTTCTCTGGAACGGATGGACTTAAGGAACTAATTTTCCGACAGAAACCTAAAAAAGATAGGTATACCGATTCAGACTTGAATGAATATCTTAGAATATTACAAAAAACAAAAGCCCACTTAAGAAACCATGATAGTACTCAACAAGTCAACGGTAATAAAGGATACAAGTACAAACATGTTATTCAACCCCTACTAAAGCATCTAACAAAGAAAGTTGGAAAATCATATTCTGTGTACTCTAATAATCCCGTCGATTATGTCTATTGGGATAATGCCAATGAACTAGTCTATAGACTAAGACTTTTGATCGCATCCCGAAAAGCTGGCAATAATAATCATCAGAATGAAATAAATTCTATAGTGAAAGAGCTGCGTGAATCAAACATCATTTATTAATGTCTTTCCCTACAATATACAAAATGAGTGTGGGAAGGCGTTACCGTCGTTTCCCAAGATCAACAATCGGTCCGTACTACGTATAATTTTGTTATAGGTACTCAGCCCCAAATCTATGTCAAGAAGGACTTGCGCATATTATATGAAATTGATTAGAATTAAGAAATTGATGTCAATATATAAAAGGTTACAAATAAAGCCCTATTTTAATGTAGTTTTCCTTCGTTTTTTATTCAATATGAGTTAGAGAAATGTGCTGAGAAATTTCAATCGTCGCCGTCGGCGGGTTATCATCAAAGAAACAACCGAAAAAATGTCTTTCATTATTGATGGTTAGGGATTTCGAGGACCGAATAACAACTTTATCGTCAAGGAAGTAGCTGTACTCCATAATAATCATTGTCATCATTTAATTTTGAAGCCTCCGTCTAAATCTATCCAATTATCTTAATCATCACGGCCTAACCTAGGATGGAGGATTTACTGAATTTCGCAAAGTGAAGCAATATCTTCAAAGAGAAATCAAGCATACATCTGTCTATACTAAAGGAAATGAGAAAGTAGATTTTTATATCCTGATAATAAAGAAAACAACATTTACATCTTGTGATTTATTTTATTACAAAATAAAGATTTTTAACTAATTATTTCTGTCTTTTATAACCTAGGAGCTATGATCTTCTCTGCTCGGGGTTTGTATGTTTTTATTTCTGCAACATGTCATGTTCTCGTGTTCGGCGAATATTTTCTGATAAATTTTCAGCGTTTTCAGCATTAAGTATTGATTCCTCAAAAATGTACCTTCTTTACTGCAGAATAATTCAGATTGATCCCTTTGACTTTGCATACACTTTTTTCACCACCGTCTCTAGTACTATAGACTTTGTAGGTGTAACATTTTGGTCCACCACTTACATTGTTACTATGTGACGAACGAAAAGATAAACCAATTTGTTGTTGTAAATTCAGATCAAACGTCAGGATTTTTATTAAGCGGTAGACCTTTAAGAAATAATGGAAACTCCTACATTTTCAATCATCCGCTCTGTTAAATTCTTAAACAATATTCATAGAAATCAGTCCCTAACCTTCTGGACAAACGGGGATAAAACATCTATCTCGCATTAGACAGAAAAATCAACTTGCAGTTTGACATGTGGAAGATTGTTGGTGCGGCAACTCGATCTATTCATCCTAGAATTTTATACCAACTTCACAGGTTTTCTCCCTCTCACACCAAAACATAATTCAATTTTCCTTCATCCATAAATAATATGAACCCCTCTCTTCCTCCAGCAAATAAACCAATACAAAAAAAAAATCCAATGCACATCATCCAATTCAAAATCACAAAAACAAAGCAAACAACCAACACAACTCAAAGCCAGAACCGAAAAACACATTGTTGCATATCTCCAAATACCTGATTGCACCCTTTTTAGATCACCACACGTTTACGGTTTACGGCGACAATGTCTTGTTTTAGAAAAGAATCGCGGTGGCTTGTGTGATGAAAAGATAAACCAATTTGTTGTTGGGATCAAACGTACGTTGCCAACATCTTGGGTCTCATTGTCATAATATGAACAGCAACAAAGCAGCACCAATCCATCCTAACATTACACTCTCTTGCTAATCATCCACAGCATCCCGTAAACAAAGCAACGCCAGTCCATCCACTATCTGACCAAACTAGCACACCAGCGCACCATCTCTCTCTCTCTCACCCACAGCGCAAATCATGCAGCAAATCGTTCACCCCCCTCTCCAGCTCTAGCAAATAAAGCAACACCAGTCTACCAGCTAGCAAACAAAGCAACACAAAAAACCAGTACACAAACAAGAAAAAAAAACCATCCACTACCTGACCCTG